>VWZN01003322.1:186640-212605 GCA_013396955.1 Regulus satrapa
GAAAAAAAAAAAAAAGAAAAAAAGAAAAAAAAGAAACCAGAACAAAACTCTTCTAAGTAAGTCTGAGTGACCCAGGTGATGCTTTTCTTACTTCTGCATCACCACTTCTGTTTTTCTGCCCTCTCTGTCACTCAGCCTGCTGTCTCATGTCAGGAACACTTGGTACCTATTGACAGTTTCCATCACACGCTCCTGCTGGGTGGGACTGCAGCTGGGCACGGCTCTGGGATGTGTGGGAAGCGTTTCAGATGGCCCCAGCTGTGGGATGTTTTTCCTTATGGCATAGTTGGCAGATGGAAAACATCTGTGTCCATTATACATTTTAAAAATTGCTCCTCAGCACCCCAGGACTGGAGGTTGGGGATTTGAGTCAGTCATCTTTTAGGACCTGAAAGACCTTAAGAGAAATAGTCACTGAAAGCAGCACCAAATGATTCGGTATCATTCTGTGGCCAGTTGGCACCGATGGCCAGGACAGTTCCCATCAGAAAAATAGTGATTTTTTTGGGAAGTTCTTAGAGACAATTTTTGAAATAGATCTGTACTCACAGAAAGAATGAATACTTGGTAAAAAGATTTCTGTTTGTGGCATTCTGATTTTTTTTTTTTTAGATTTTTTTAAAAAATTCTATGGTCTGGATGTTGACTGACCCCTTATTACAGCTGTCCTGGTCTGACCATTTACAAACTAACCTGGCACAGCAGCCTTTTAGACTTCCTCCCCACCTCCCCTGAAAGACCAGGCACCTTTCTGCATGAACACAGCCAAGCACCTCAGACATTCTGCTCATAGGACCCCATTTACTCAACAAAACTTGCTGTTGGTTACATTTTCTGGAAACTCAAGTGCCACAAGGATGCCCTGCTCTTGTGCCTCCCAACATAAAGCTACAGACAGAAACCACAAATTTGAAACAACAAAATCTCTCTCCTTTCCCTGCCGCCCCCTTGGTTTCCTCACTATTGAACCATTTGGAGCAAGAGTTTGGGGAGAGACTGGAGACAGTTTCCAAACTGGAACCCTTGGAAACAGCTTGTTTCCACACAGTCTCCAGTCTGTGGGAACAGCAAACTGCATCGTGTCCCACTTCATCTGCCGCATCTCATTACGCTTCTGGACTGATCTGCTCAGTATCTCCCTCTCCTGCAGCTGTGGGCAGAAGATGATAAATTAGATGTATTAAAGCAAGCACTCCCCATCCCCTCAGGTCTCTGCCATTCCAGCTGTCTGAAATCATGCTTTCTTGCCCAGCCAGAGCATTGCTACAAATGAGGAGAGTCCCTCAGTAACCGCGGTTGGTGTCGGCGGGGACTTTGAAAGCAGAGTCTGGTTCTGGGAAGGGAAGGCTGCTTCAGGCAGAACAAATACAAATGCTGCCATCTTACCGACCTCTTCCCTTTGTCTCTGTCTCGTTCCTCCCGGTTTGTGTTTTTGTGGGCAAACGGAGCAATGCATAGCTCACTCGTTACTGTCACACACTTGGGTCACCCCAGGGAGTCACGATGCAGATTTTCCATTAGCGTCAAACATACATGGATTTATGAACTCCCATAACCTGGAGCTGATGAGAGCAGATTAGGGAGCAACTGTTTTTAGATAGCTTGCATACCTAAGAAATCAGCTAATATAAAGCTGCCTGCTGAAAGGTCACTTATTTCCCAAAGAGCGTGAGAGAATATTGTGGTGACCCCTTTTTGTTATATTGTCACTTTGTTATACACATGTACATACACATTGAGGGTTTGGTATTAATTTCTCTCTCTCTCTCCTCACACTGAGCTAATTCCCTGTGCTTTATGAAGTGCTTCCCCACAAGGACTTCTCACTGGGTGTGAAGGACTTCTCTTTGGGACCCAAGACTAAGGACACCCGTGTCTAGTTTTAATGGGAAAAGCTGTTCCAGAGCTCACCAGGATAACAGGTGGACCAGGTCACCAAGGTGAAGAATCTGCACCCTGCAGTCATAGCACAGCCCTTTTGGAAAGACCTGAGTGCACAAAATGAGAGCTGTGAGAGAGAAGCTGCACTTCCCAAGTACCCCAGCAGCAACAGCAGCTCTCTGGTCTCACTCGAGGTGTTGCTGTGCCCTCCTACAACACCCCTGCTCTGCAGAAAGGACTGCCCCTTGTTTATGTGTTCCACAGCAGACTCTGTCCCACTTGTCCCACTCTGAGGCTTTAAGATGAGTGTCTTGTGCCCAGACACACAAGAAATCCCCTAATGAAATAAAACCCCTAAATCCTGTGCCTTTGATACAAACTCATCTCTCTGTCCATAGCACTGAAGTTCTGGTTTTGGTTTTAAAGAAAAGCTTCATCTGAAGCCATTTGTTCTTTCCACAGTTTTGTTTGTGATTAAGTTCAGGTTGCAAGCACAGGGTGACAGTTTGTCTGGCACTGGAGTTCAGCCTTTGTTTGGAGCCGTGATGGGGAATATCCCACAGTGAAATGCGATAGAAATTTTCCATTTGGAAATATCCAAATTAGCTTAGTTCTCAACTTTCACCATATCCCACCTTCCTCTCCTTTTAGAGACCTTCTTTGTAATACCTCATTTTTGGATTAAGATCAAGTGGTGCGTTTGTTCTCAGAGGAGGAGGGGGGTGTGGGTCTTGAAAGCAGCATTCCTCCAGTAAATACATGGAAAATGCATCTGCTAACTTGGGGTTTGAGTAGCCCCAAGTGCTGGGAGAAGGTGAAGAGACCAGAAATGGTCATGACTGAGTGCTGGTCATCCTGTAAGAACCTTAGCAGTCTTGCTCAGTGCAGGGAGAGTCCTGCCAGGGGAGCAGATCACTGCCTCTGAGCTCCCTGACACTCACTGCATGGAGCCAATGGAAGTGGCAAGAGATTTCCTTGGACCAGCTGCTTGATCTGACAGAGGGTTTGTAAGCAGAGCTGCTTTTCTCCCATGTGGTGGAGGGACTGATATGATAGGGCTAGAGAGGGAGAGGAGGGAGAAGACAGGCTGACTTGCCCGGTAGAAATACACAGACTGAGAGTGCACCCTGCTCCTGGGTTTGGTTCAAGAGATGAATGACTCCAGTGCAGGGGATCAGAATTATTCACCTGGCACTCTCTGTTACAAGAAAGACACGTGGGACTTCAGGGCAAGGGAAGATGCATTTTCCCTCAGCATCTACACACCTCTGCCTTCCCCAAGGCTGACAGGAGACTGCAGACCTGACCTCCCTGGGGCCTCAAGACATTGTCAGGTCCCAACCCTACTGAAGGCAGACCTGTGTGCATTCTATCTCCCAGGAATCACACACATGGATTTCTCTGCAAGGAAAGTGGCTGTAAGATTCCTATGGCACTTGTCAGCAGCACCCACAGCCACCCCAGCACTCCCCCGTGCCACTCGAGGGTCCTGGCAGGGCAAAGGCACCTGCTCATTGCCAAGGCCAGCATTGCTTGGGCTGAGAGCAGATTCCACCAAGAGATCCAGAACAGCCTTGTCCAGCTCAGATGCTCCTGAATATTTTGCATTTCTCAATCAGGGTGACAGGCCTTGCTCAGATGTTTTCCTGAGGAGAAGGCATTCAAGTCACCGATGGCAGCAGCAAGAATTCAGATCATTTGAGAGCCCATGGGTGGACCAAACTGAAATTTTGATGCAGCTCACTGTACCTTCAAGCAGAACTGAACAAGATTGGGTGAACAGAGCTCCAAAAATGTGCATTTCACTCCATGTTCTTGCAAGGAATGTCTAGAATAGAAAGGCAGGGATGAACTGTAGGTGTCCACAGGTCAGAGCTAAATCCCACTCTCCCCCATGCCTAACTCAGGAAGATGACACAACTTGCTTCTTCTCAGGAAACTGAAGAAACAAGGACTCTCAGGTGAATTTCTCAATCCTAACAACTATTTGTTGGTGCCTAAAGAACATCAGCTATAAATTCTTTTTCAATCCAGCTGAGAGAGGGGAAAGCAGACTCCCCCACTGCCCCAACGGGGCTTGTTCCTCTCTGCTGCACTTCTGGGAACATTCAGAAGTAACTTTGAGATGGAAACTGAAGTTTGGGGGTTCCTACCCTCTGGCCCAGCCACCACAGCAGCCCCCACTGACCCCCAGCCCAGAGCAGACACTCCTGGTGATTGAAACTGAGTGAAACAATGAAGGCAGAGAGAATCCTGTCTCCCTTGGAGCAGAAGGAACAAGACAGAGGCACGATGATTCCCCAGCAGATGGTTTGTCCACGGAAACCAATGCTAACTTAATGAGCTGTGCTCTGCACGCCTCCCAGAGGGAAGCAGCAGCCAGATAAAGATTTGACCACTGACCACTTTAGCTCAGGGTCTGAGCTGCTTAAAAACCTAACACTGCCCAGGAGGCAGAAAGACCAGTCCAGAGTTCTGGGTGTCTTCATATTCTCTGCTTGAGGTATTTTCCTCCATTCTGGAGGGAAAAGACAGGAAGAATAAGATGTGCTGTGATGCAGTTTATTCAGCAAGTCTGGAAAACACAGTTGTGATTGTGGGTTGAACAGCTAAACTGGATAAACTCTCAGTCCTTTCCTGGTGTAGTTAAAGACTTTGCAATCCTACTGTGGATGAATGTGCTTTTTTAATGTTTTGTTTTGGGTTTTCTTGAGGTTTTTGCTGTTTAACTTGGCTTTGTGTGCGTGAAATGTGGTGGAATGGATTACAGATGTGTGCAAAGATCTGTAAATAGCATTTTCTTGCTTACATTTGTGCGTGTATACTGTTTATCATGCTAAATGCATTCACCATTTAATCCAGAATCAGCAATTGCAAAATATTTTAAAACAGATTATTTTTAAGAGGGAGGGGGAAAAAAAATCAAACAAGGTTGGTGTTTTCTTTTTAAGATTTATGACTAAATAGTTGAGCACAAGCCAAGGCCTGTGGACATTCTTGGCCCCTTTAAAAATAATATCCTTGATTAAAATAATAATAACGTAAAGAACCTACTTTTAAGACCGTGCTTTTCTATGGTTTTACCACTACACACACTCTGTCATGAATACAAGAAAAATCTAGGAAATTGTTTTTACTCAGGAAAAAACAAATAAGCCACCCAACAAGATGGATTACCTATGGAAAAAGAAAGTGTTCAGAGGGAAAGTAGACTTGAGTTGATCAAACAAGTGATTCTCCTTTAAGAAAGGAAGAATCCATTATATTTTAGGGAAATTCCTAGTAATGAATACATGGTTTTGGCTTCATTCATTTGTTTTAATCTTGACTGTTTCTGTAAGATATTAATGACAGGAGTTTGGACTCACTTGTCCCAGTATGTCATGCCTACTTACTCACTGTGGAAGAAATACAATTTTTAAATGACCTGAAATCAAATCAAATATTGAAATGACAATTTTAAAAATGACTCATCATACTGTGCCCTCCAGTGCATTATGAATGTCTTCCAAATATTTCACGTGTGCTCACAGACCCCACCCTCCGGGTCTGTATTTTTGAGAGGTCCTGGGGGTTTGGGGAGCCTGGCATCCTGTCCCCCCAAGGATTGTGCTGTACCTCTTCTGCTTGTGTTTCAAAACAGGGCCCTCATCCCAGAGCCCATCTGTCACATTGCCAGGAAATGGGCAGATCAGGGCTCTTGTGCAGCCCCTCTTGGACCCCGTGTTCTCGGTGCTGTGCAGCTCCACTCTCATCCCACAGGGACTTTACTCAAGGGAGACAGGACTCTGCCCATTTTCTGGGATGGGGCCACAGTTTCCCAATGACTTCTGGCACTGAAGATGAGCATTAATTACCTTTCACTGCCTGGAATTTTGGCTGCTCCATCTTGCCCATCTAGGCACGAACACAATTGTTAACAAACTCGTAAAGATCCAAATCACACACATCAAGCTCATACAACGCTCTGTGAAAATACCACGAGCCCGCAGCACCCATTGCATCAGGTTTGAGCTGGGCTGTGCTGCCAGAGCCCTGTGAGGAGGCTGCCAGCTTTATCCCAACCCAGCCGAGCCTGGCGACCCTTTATTTGCACAAGATTTATCTGGTCTACCTCAATTGCATGCAAATAGCTCTTGGCCTCGTGTGTTTTTCGCAAAGGAAGTCCTGTACTGAGCAAATAAAGCAGAGGTTTGGCAAGTGTGGGGAGCCGTGGCTGCCTCTGCTGGGCTGGGGAATGTCTGGGGTTAGAGAGTGTGCCCACGGCCTGTACCCACCCTGCCAGGGGCTGGGCAGTGAGGGAGGTGTGTAGCAGGAGAGTGGTTTTTGGAGGTCGATGGTTACCCACTCAGTTTTTACCCACCTTGGAACAGCTAAATCTGGTTGCTTTACCTGTCTGGGTCAGTAAAGCCCACAGCATCACTTGTCTAGGCACCAGGCAGAGGATCCCTGTACAGAAGCCCCTCATGGGTGACCCTGGGGAATTAAGGCCCCAGTGGTGCCTCCAGAGCTTCAGCCCTCAACCATGTCTGTGCAATGGGACTGAACCCAAATTCTACATTTAAACATCCCCAGCTTTGGTCTGGATGGGAGCAGCAGGGTCATCTGCTGGGGACAGGCCCAGACACCTGGTGGCCTGTGCTCCAAGCCCCACCAAACCAAGAGTGCTGCTCCTCAGGGCCACTTGCAGTTCCTTTCATCCTGGACAAAAAGCCCTCTCACTCTACTTGAAGGTAGATATTTTCCATCTCCTGAGTTTCTTTCTGTGCCTCAGCCAGCTGTCATAGAATCATAGAATGGTTTGGGTTGGAAGGGACATTAAAGATCATCTCATTCCAACTCCCCTGACACCCGCTGGACCAGATTATTCAAATCATCTGATCATCCAATCGACCTTGAACTCTTCCAGGGATGGGGCATCCACAGCTACTCTGGGCAACTTGTGCCAGTCCCTCTTTACTCTCTTCCTAGCACCTAATTTAAACCTCTCCCCTTTTACTTTAAAGCTGCTGTGCAAGAAAAAGGTGCAGGTGAATCAAACTGCAGGGGTCTGGCTTGGCAAGCTGCTCCTGCTGAAGCTGTGGCAGCAACGTGGCTTGCACACAAAGACTTCAGACACGATTTTTAAAATGTCCTCGCTGTCCTGCCCCTGTGCTGTGCAAGGGGTACGTTGTGCAGGTCAGATGCTGCTTCTTGGAGGGCAAGCAAAAATCCACCTACCTCTCCCTCCCTGCCAGCAGAGCTTGCTGGTGCCCAGTCCATGCACAAGATCCCTTTCCCCTCACCATCTGGGCTTTCACCACTTTGGTAGCCTGCTGCACTCCGCAGCTGCTTCCTTTGTTTCTCCTAAACCCAGCCCCAGTTTTGCATACAGATGAATATGTGCTACATCTTGTGCTGCATGAGCAGTTCCCAGAGAAAGCCAAGGCACCACGGAGCTTGATATCCATCGTGTCCATCCCTGCCACATCCTCAGTGAGCTCTGGGGCTGTCGTGCGCTTTAGTTTTACTGGCTCCCCTCACCATCTCCAATTATCCTTTCCATGTGTGCACCTTCTGCTGTCACGATGCAAAGCTGTTCTGCTGCAGCTCCTCACTCTTATCTTTTGGTGCCTGTGAAACAGCAGGGATAATGGAGGGACAGATTATCAAAACAGGGGCTCCAGGGCAGCCTGCACCAGTCATCTCCAAGCAGGCACCCAGCATGGCTACACACAGGTGTGCTCAGGCACCACCTTCATCAGGAATTTTATAAACAGAGCACACCATCACATGTGCAGTAAATCCCCATTACAAAGCAGATAATTATGTGTACTAAACAGAGCCCTGCAGAGTGCAGCTGGCCAAGGGAGGCTTTTCTCATCACATCCAACAGAAACTCTTATTTTTTTTTTCCTTTTAGGGAGAGGAAAAGCATTTTCTGAAACTCCACTGAGCAACTTCTAGTATCAGGTGTAAGGTACGTCTCAGCCCCACCAGCTGTGCAGAAGGGGCTTGTGGGGAGTTAGTAGACCTTGGGAGGCAGCAGCCCCTTGAGATGTGGTCTCTACTGCTGCTGAAATGCAGAGCTCCTGGAATTGTACATGATGAGCAGAGACACTCAAAGACACCCTGCAAGGGTCAGGGCTCTCAGGGCTCTTGGCTTTCCACCCAAGCACAAGATGCCAGCTCAGGTGGCAGGAGCCAGCTCCGTTCTGTGATGGTTCTCTGCGGTGTTCTGCTTTCAGGAGCTGTCTGCTCACAGTGGTGCAGGGCTGCACCCTCACAGCCATGGTGCTGGAAGTGCCCCCACCTGTATTCTCTTTGCCCAGCGCAGGCACCCCGTGGTCAGCACAGGTCACTGGCACCCCACCTGGTGTGGGATTTCTGCTGGTGAGAGCTGAAATGGAGCAGAAAAGGTGATTTTGTCTGATGGAAATGGAGATGACGGGTACCAAAAATACGTGAGCAAAGAAAAATTTTATCTATTTAGCAAGTGTCTGCCTTCCTGCAGTTGTGGTTTCCAGAGAACTTAATTAGCTGAAGGTTGAGCTCAATATTGTTTTAACTCACAGCCACCCAATGACTGTCCTGTGATAAAATCATTGTGAAAGTTCATGCTGCTAATGAAGAGTCCTGCTTCTCTTTTTGTAGGGTTTCTTCCTCCTTCCTCTGTCTTCAGACTGATGACCAGGAAAGTCTGGGGATCTGAAACTGGGTGTCTCTGCATCAGTTTTTTCTGAGCTATCCAGACATGTTCACACAGGCATCTCTAATGTGCATGCAACACCTGATGTCTGCATCAGGCCTCAGTTAGAGGGACTTGAAAAAGCTTCACGGAGATTGTGAGTCAAGATTTAGCATTAAGAGGTCCTAAACAGAGTGGTTATGTTGCCACATTTGGCACGATGTTGGACCAAAGTCAAACATGCACTCAGCACATTCTCCCTCTCAGCAGAGACATAAGCCATGGGAGATCCTGCAGCCTTGTTCAGGCTGTAAATCAGCCTAGGACATGGAGTTGTTGAGTTGCTGCAGCCTTTTTCTACTTGAGAACCATTATATCAATGTCTTTGATACAGATAGGAGGTAACTGACTCGAGAATGCGTGTGAGGGCATTTGACCGCATTGCCCGCATCCAATTCTGATGGCTTGTTTGTGCTTAATTGCACTGCAAATCCCTCACTGTGAAAGAAGTGGTTGATTTTCAGATTACTGAAGCGTGCCTGGTATCAGCTGAAGCTGCAGTGCAAGAGCAGCACTCTTGCTATGATCAGGCTGAGGTCCAGCTTCAGCCAGACTCTCTTCAGCCCCTCCACTGAAGTGCCAGAGCTAATGCTGGAGGCGACCTGTCTGCCTTAACCAGTGGAGGAAACACACACAGAGGAGGGAGAGAGGTGAAATGAGGGCTGAAGTGCCTTTCTGGGGGTGTCCGTGCCCTTCTCTGCTGCTGGCACCAGTGCAAGGTGGGGGATGCAGCCCTGACATGCCTGGATGCAGCTGCAGCTGGAAAGGGGCAGCACCTCTCCAGCACCATCCATTTTATTTGTCTGGATTCCTTGCCCTCCTTTCTTTCCCTGGCAAACTACCTAACATTTTTGTGTCTGACAGATTGTGAAATCAGAGTAACAATGCTGTGTACGTAAAAGAAATACTGGACATCTTACCCTTTGTAGGGACATATACTCATTGTCCCTATTCCCACTTAAATGTACAGAACTGGGAGCACTTTCAGCAGGGAAAGAGGAGAATGAGACCTCAGCCGTGGAACTGAACTCTCCAGCTGTTTGAAAGATTAAAGCAATAGTCGTAATCACTGCTGTAGTCACTTGTTTCTTATCTTAAAGCATAGTGCAAATCCTCCCAAGCATGTCTGTGAGCACACTGAGATTTTATACCCACGTTAATAATTACAAATTTGGTTTGTTCTTGCAACTAATAAAATAATTAGCAGCAGTCACGTAAAAGGAGAGAGAAATATGCTAATTCATGCTGGCTTTCAAATGAAAACCAGGAAAAAAAAAGCCTAACCCACAAAGATGGTGAAGGCTGTTTTGTTTAGCTGCCTCCCAAGCCCATTTGGTCGTGGGCAGTGGAAGAGCATCCAGATCTCCCACTGATGCCCTTCACAGCCAACACGTGGCCATCCAGGGTGATTACCTGCAAGTGCTAAACCTAACAAAACAGAACGCTAAAAACCATCCAAAAGGCATTTGCACACAGATCAGGCACCCGTGGAGATTTGGAAAAAGCCATGCTGGAGCTTTCTTCTTGGCAGCACAGCCGGGCCTCATGATCCCTATTAGCAGGCTGCAGCTAGGGGACAGAACATTTGAATGCTCATCAGTGGGGAAGGATACAGCATTTTGCTGATTACATAGCTGGAACAGAAAATTCAGAAAAATCCAGATATTCATTCTTTCTTTATTATTATTTATTATTTATTATTATTATTTCTGGGAACTTGCAGAAGGCATGAAGGCTGCTTTTCCCTTTGACCTGTGCCTGTGCCCCAGGGAGAGGGGAGCAGTGTCCTATTGCTCAGGGACTATTCTCAGCATCTGGAGACCAAAGCCAGCTTCCCTGCCTGTGACTGCCACCAGCCAGTTGGCAATCCCTGCAGCACCACAGTCCTGCCTGCTGGAAAAAAGGAGAAGCTCTGTCCACCTTCCCAGCCACGTGCTCCTTTCCTCTCCCTCGTGCCAGCAATAGCACTCACACAGCCCTTGGCGAGCCGAGGCAGAAAACCAGTCCAGCAACCTGCTTTGGAAAACCAGTCCTCATCTCCCCAGAACACACTGGCTTTCAATGAGATCAGGTGCCTGAAAGCAAGGCTGCATTTTTCTGCAGCGTTTCAGGCTTAAATCAGCACAAACTCTTCGAGTTTTTTCCAGTATACTTTGGAGATGGTGAAACTTCCCCTTTTTCACAGAGCCCGTCTTAAGGCAAGGAAGAGGTGACAACACAAAGAAAGGCTCCAGGTTGTACCACCGTGGTCAGTCACAGCCCTGAGAGACAGCAGCTTGGATGGTCATTATTTAGGCATATGGCCTTCAACCCACTCAAAAAGCCTCTAAGTACAGATCTGACCCGCAAAATCATGTCATGAACCCCAAAGTCACAATTAAAGAACTTTCAAAAATTACATATTTCTGACTGATTTTATTTGCCTTCTAAAATCACAGCATCAGTATTTTTTTCAAGCTTTTTCTCTGCCATCACACTTTCCCTCCCCAACTTTTTTTTTTTTTTTCCAAATAGAGAAAGTTGAGATCCAGATTTTTTAAAAAATTACAAAAAGTGTAATTTGGAGAAAGCCACCAGCTATGAGGAGACCTGTGCTTGCTTTGCTGGCTTGGCTGTGGGTCCATGTGGGATGGCAGGATAGGTTTTTGGGAGGACAGGGCTGGTCTGACAACTCCCAGCCTTTTTTGGTTTGTTTTTGGGTTTTTTTGTTTGTTTGTTTGGGTTTTTTTTTTTTAAGAATGCGGAGGATCACACATTGCTTGTATAACTGATGAGGAAGGGTGCTTAAAACTTGTGAGCTTGAGTGTGTGTGCCAGAAGTGTTGGGTTTTATGGGAGATTAGACACCGCTTGACACAGCAGGTCCTCTTGCCAGATCCCTGGCTCACAGACAATTAAATGAGCCAAATAACCACATCTATCTCAGCATGCCCATGCATGTGCAAACAATTACTCTGTGGGACTGTTATTAAAGAAAATTAAATTTTAGGTCTGTACCAGTCCAGGAAATCTTAAGGGAGAAAAATTTTCTAGGAACCATCTAGTGGGCACAGCCTGGGTAGCCCTGGAAAGGTTTACAAATCTGGTCTTAAAGCCCCTAATCCTGTTTATCTGCTACTGTACTTACTTTAAAAACCCAGAACTTCTGAGAAATTTAGGAATTCAAAGCCCCAGGGACTTGTGTAAGCCCTTTGGACTTGCAAGAACTCGGGCATTTTTTTCCAGTCAAGGCTGTTTTTGCTTGTGTAGGGCTTCATCACCAGTTAAATTCTGAGCTGAAATACGACTGATTTCTTGCTCTGCCTTAGCAGCAAGTTCACTTTTCTCCATTCCATATGAAATTTTCTCATCTGCTTTCAAGGAGATAAAGACTGACAAAACCTTGCACATAAAACAAAACACCCTCTTGGCCTCTGAAATAAACTGATGTTGGGCTTTGCCTGGCTGCTGCCTGGAATTTTGATAAAGGCAGCGAGATTGAGTGAGCCCTTGCTGTGGGCAGGTGTGTGGTGTCTGTAGAAGTGGGGTTGCCCTGGAGTATATGAGAGAGCCCCTGAGGGGAGCTGGTGCACATTTGGACATCTCGGTGGGAAGTGGCACACAAAGAGGAAGGACAGGGAGGGACAGTCGAGGATTCTGGAGATGTCTTCACAGCCCTGGCGGTCTGACAAAGCCAGCAAAAGGACATTTGCTGTCAGCTGCAGAATCACCGCTCAAAAATGCTTGAAAAAAACACGAGTAAAATGTCTGCAGGAGCGAGAGAAATAATCACAAATGTGTTCCTGTCTTTTGTTAGGTACTGTGGATTGGGCAGGAGGAGGATGAGGAGGCTCAAGGATGACGATGAGGATGAGGAAACAGGGCCAGCACCAAACTGGAATTCGAGTGCCTTAGTCCCAGCTCTTCTGGGAAGCCCTTCTGGGCTGGGGGGTGTCTCCACTTCCCCACTGCCTGGTCACAAACCTGAGCTCTCTGCACATCTTTTGAGATCTGCTGCTGCCAAGAGCCAGGTGCAAGGTACCTTTCTTCCTTTATATGACAAATGTTCTTTTAAAGTCTCCTCAGATGATTCCCACTCCTAATGGGGACAGCTGGCTCACTGATGTAAGAGGCCATCCATCAGGATGACCCACTGAAAGGTTTCTGCTGTGGCTCCAGTTGTAGCTGCCAAAAGAAGCCCTCCAGAAGTGCCTTTGAAATATTGTGTTTTTAAGTGGATAAGGAGGGATTGGAATGTCCTCATCCAGCCTTTATTATTTGGCTGCTTTTGAATGATCCTTTTCAAAAAGAGGTTGGGCAGCTATGGGGAAAGAAAAAAAAAAAAAAAAGGAATAACGTGGCTTAATGCTCCTTTATGCATTTTATAGATTTAATATAAAAATAGTTATAACAAAAACACAAATCCCATGGTCTGCCTTCCTATTTGCACAGGCTATAATGAGTTGACATTTGAATAAGCCTGGAAAATTGTACTTAATAACTCCTCAGAGGCCCTAGAGTGGGAAAACATTGCTGCCTGATTTGGAAGCTATTGTTTTTTAAGGACATCTTCAGAGTTGCACACCTCTTTGAGGCCACAATTCTGCATCTTCTGAGCGACTGAGGCTTAAATTCCTCACTCGTGATCCCTCTATGACTGTGTGCGCTGTCCCATATTCTGAAGCTCCTCTAGACTGTCAAGGACAGGGAACTGCTCCTGGAGTTTTGCTTCACATTTGTTTTCAGAGGTGAAAAGAATTGTGTTTAAATTCATTGATCTCTGATTTCTGCTCACATCTCTAAATCCCCTGTAAGGGAGAGGGGATGGAGCAGGAGAAACACACGCTGGACTAAACAGCACGAGACCTTCAGGGGAGAATCAGCTCCAAGCTGGTGAAGAAGAAGAGGTTTCTGCAGTTTGCCAGGGCTTCTTACTCACCTTGCTTCAGCAGGGAGTTTGCTGGAAGAACTTCTGCTGGGCTAACAGTCTGTTCACATGTGCCTGCTTGGATATTAATTTTTAAAAGCCAGCCTTTGACCTTCCCAGTGTTACCAGGGGGACTAGGTGACATCTCCTGTCGTACTGATGGGTGGCACCTGGCTCTGGTGTTTCTTTGTGCCCTGACAAGCCAGCAGCTGAGCCCAGCTGATGTCTAGTGCCAGTTTGTTGGGTTTTTTTTTTATCCTGTTTCCAAAGGGAAGAAAAGGTTCTGCTGAGCAGTTTGACTCCATCTCCCCTTTAACTCACCATCCAAGTTGAGTCTAACCTGGCAGAAGTGCAGGGTATCTCTCAATGGAATGATGCTCCTACAGGCCTCGGGAGGGTCTGTGGCCAAGAGACGTCCCCAGAGTGGAGCCACAGGCAGCGTGCAGCAAAGGTGACAATGCTGTGTATGTGCCATTTGGCAAAAAGGTCTCACTGATCTGCACATGCATTTGCTGTTCAGGAAAAAAACCTCAGGAAAAGCCTTTTTCTAGGTACAGACAGAGATTTAGGTGGGGCACGGGCATGAGGATGAACTGTGATTATTTTGGAAGGAGGTGGGAGACTAGATAACAAAATTTATAGGAAGACAGCCTTTATTAGCTCCGTTGTCTAATAAGCAATCTGAATTTTGGAAATACATCCCTCAGCTTCAAAAGAAGTTCCTCAGGACTGAGGTATTTTGAAGAAAAGGTTGCTTATTTAAAGATACAAAATGTAGTTTTAAAGCTCATATTTCAGGTATCCACACATTAAAAAAAAAAAAGGTATGAAGACCTTAAGTATAGGAAGAGGGAACCCATTTGTACAAAGCAATAAAAAAGTGGTTTAAGCTCAGCTCTAAAATTCTCCTCTTGCCTGTCTGCGGGGGAATTATTGAAATGCCAGCTGTGGGGTTGATCCCTCTGACAGAGGGAGAGAGGAACTGCATATGGATTTGGGGAGGAATATTAGCACTGTGTGACAGAGCTGCAGTTACTGACAGCACACAGCACATGAGGCTGAGTGTGACGAAGCACCGACTTGCCTGAAGCCCGAGCCTGTCAATTAACAAACGAGTCACAGGGCCCAGATCTGGAGCATGGACACACTCTAATGGCCTGGAGCAGGAAGTCACAGCACTGACTAACACAGATTTGTGTCTGCAAGAGGTGAGTGGTGCTGCTTTTGGGGTGACAAAGAGCTCTGTGTGTGTGTGTGTATGCAAACATTCATTATGTGCATACTGCGCTGAGTACTGGGGGATTAAAATTTCATCAGCTCTCGCAGAGCTCCTGGATGGTAATCCCAAGGTGGCAGTTCTAGGATGGCAAGCACAAAGATCTGCAGATGAGGTTGTGCACAGGCCTTATTTCTTCCAAGTGGAGAGCAGTTTCTGTGCTTAAATAAAAATGAAGCAGAGAGCTGGCACACTCATTTCAGCATTTGTAGTTAATATCTGAATGGTGGAGTGTTCTTAAATGCTCTCTCTTCTCTGTGCAGATGCAGAAGTCCTGAAAGAAGTCTGGTTTAGCACTCAGATATCCACCTCTACCTACTCAAACGTCCCTTTCTCTGTATCAGCGTGGGAAATGGGATGGCAATGACTACTCCTATCCCCTTTCCAGGGGGCAAACATCCCAAAATGCCAAGCTGTGACCTCTTCTAATTGCCTCCCATGCCAGCTCTCCCACTTCCCAAAGCGGAGGCAGGAGCTGGCTGGGTGGGGGGTGCCTTTTGCTCCTCTTTCCTTCCCTCTGAGACCCCCAGCCCAGGCAGGCAGATGCTCAGCTTTGCCTGTCGGTGTCTAACGTGACTGGGTGAGGGTTTGGGCTCCCTGGATGGCAAACCAAGCCACCCTGAGGGATTGCTGGTGGGGACTGCCCTTCCCCTGCCCAGGAGCCCCCCACAGGAAGCGAGAGCCCACGGTTTGCAAGCTCAGCTTCAGAAAATGGAGAAATGCTTTTGAGGAAAAGCTGGCTTGGCAGCCTCAGCCTTTTTGGCACGGCGCCTGGAACTGGGAAGATGCAGTGAAACTCTCCTGTGGAGGAGAGGAAGGTGCTCGGAAAACCAAGGTGCCTTCATGCTCCTTGTAGACCTCTGGATCTGCGGAAAAGCATCTTCTTTTCAGGGGCTTCTAGAGGCATTTTTTGCTCCAGGGCAGGAACACATTTGTAGATACCAATATCAGACAGAGGTATGAAATTGAAATGGCCCATTCTTCCCCTCCTCCCTGAGATTTCAGAAACATCTCTCTTCGCAGGGGTTGTGCATTTGTATATAATTATTTCTTTTTCTGTATATTGATCCTTTTCTCCTTCCCCTGAATGCCCCATAATTATATTTCCCTTTGGTGAGTGTGAGGAGTGAACTGTCACTGCTGCACAATGGCTCGACTTGTATCAAACCAGGAAAGAAAGAGCCCCTGTTTTGGGGGAGGGCTGACAATTGCAGGTTCTGATTCATACCTGTGGAACTGCTACTCTGTAATCAGGCAGTGATTAGTCACCACCAGCCAATTACCAAGCTCAGCTTCCCAAAGCAATTTTGTCTTACCGGTAAATTTATCAACGCTGGTTAACTCTGCAGGAAAACTTCACTGGGTTGGGAGCAGGCAGAGAGCAAGTGCATCCTCCTGGGTGCCATCCTGGTCACACTGGTGCTGGCAGGGAGGTGAGCTGGTTGCCCTGAGCCAGGTGGGTGAGAGCAGCCCCCCCTGACAGAGAAGTGTCAGCTCTGCAAGCTCTGCCACTTTCATGCACCTTCCTCTACGGGATGAGCGTGTTTCCTGAGATCACAAACAGCAAAGATGAGCCCTCTCTGCCTGCGGGGATCTTCCCCAGGAGGTTTTGCATGCTGGAGCTGGGCACAGATCTGCATGAGGGGTACCTCATTGCCTCCACAGCTCCCTGTCCTCTGCAGTAGGACCACCCTCCCTTTCTCCAGGTGGGCTTTCTGCAGGGTTCACCATTTCAGAGAAGCCCCAGACACCACGGGTGTGAGGAAAGCTGCTGCCTGCTGGGAGGTTCTTCTTGCCCGAGTGGGAATGAGCTGTGTTTGCGGCAAGCACTTTTACACTGGTGTAGCTGTGAAGGAGCAGCAGCTGCTGTTTTAACCATACCAGCCAGCGTGGAGTGCCAGAGTATTTCTGCATAGATGAACCAGCAGTGCCTTCCTTCCTGCCAACGCTACGCTGGTTTGAAGAGCAGTGCAAAAGCAGCTGCTGAAGTTGGCATTTACAAAACAGCGGGGCCAGAAGGAGGAGAGGACCCTGGATGGGGCACAGGGTGATCCGGGCTGTCCCTGTGTTCTTGGGAGGTCTGGAGCAGGGAATTCCCAGGTGAGCCTCAGCTTTTGTGTGGCAGGGATGGGGATGGGACTGCACAAAGAAGGTGCAAAGGGAAAATGTGGGGGACAGTCCCTCCTCTCCAAATGGGATGGGTGGAAGCCTCTGGAGCTGGCTGGCTGCCCTCATTCTGCTGGACATGCCTTGGGTAAAACTGCATTTTTTTTGCCCTGAACACTTGCTTCTTTTTCTTTGCAGGTCCTTCTCTTGCTGCTGGTTCTAGAGAGCCTGGGTTCTTGGGGCAGGTTCGCTGCACCCTCTTGGTTTCCAAACTTCTGCCCGGTGCCAGATGAGTCTGAGAGTCCAAATTCAAATCTGAAGCACACCAGGAAAACATGAGACAGGTCAGAGAACCTAATGCAAGTCCACCAGACAAAGAGCTGGGAAAAAGGTAGGGGCCCTCATAAAAAAAAACAACAAACCAAAACAAAACAAATAAACAAAAAACCAACAACAAAACCCCAACACTAGCTGTGTCTGGCTCTCCTTTGTTAATCTTATTGACATACAATGACATTCACCATTTCCACCTGGGTTTTCCCCCTTTTCCAAAGAAAACAAAAACTAAAGTAGATTATTTTCTCATGCCTTACATCTTCTAACCACCTCTGTCCCAGAGGCCCCCAGCCCCAAGGTGCTGTTTCACTGCAGTTCTTTCTGCTCCATACTAATCCTGAATTTCCTATATTTCCATACCACGGAGAAGGCTGTTTAGCTCTTGTGCATTTCAAGTATTTCTCAAGATAAAACTTGGGCTGTAAGGAGTCTCTGGCATGCTCAGCCATACTGAACATGTTCAGTGACACAAGCATTTCCTTTCCTTACTCTGTCTCTGAATAAATCACTTCAGTATTATTAATTTCACATAAAGTTTTCCCTGTGCATGCTCCAGGGACCTCCTGAATGCTTGGAAATGAGCCTCGTGACTTCATGGCTCTCAACCATGACCTACAGTGCTCTCAATGTTCTCTCTTCCTTCATCAGCCCCAATTTTGGCCACTTCATGTAGAGTGCTAAAAACTAACACCCACAAAATGATGTCTTCACCCCACTTCCTGGGCCTCTGTTGAGCAGAGATGAGAATTGCTTTTTGTGGAGAATAAACATGTTGGGAACTATCATTTGAAGAATATTCTGTGAATTCATTTCTGCCCCAAAACAGGCCACGTTTCATAGGGTTAAAAACAGTGACATCATTCAATAAATGAAATGTCCTATTTTGGATGCAGTGAAGCACTTTGCAATAACTCCAAATTTATTTTTTTAAAAATATGACTGGAAAAGCAAATGCAGTTTGACCTCAATTTCTTCATTTTCCCTCTCCTTTATTGTAGTAACTAGACTTAAAAAGTAGTTACTTGCTTCCTACCCCTCTCATAGCCATTCATGGGAATAGTTTACCTTTCTTTACATGGACTGTTTCTTCTTTAGGTTCTTTAATGGCCTTCCTGGGAGGGTGAAATCTCTGTAAATACTGTCTGTTCCTTTGTCTGTTCCTTCTCCCACTTCCTCTTACTGTTTTCTGACTGTGACACTGCACAATATTAATGAACACAGTCCATTGAAAGAATGAGTGCATGCAGCAAATAGTAAGCAAGAAAAATCTCTGTTAGCCCTCACAGGAGAGTTTTCTCAGACCTTTCATCTGTGCCTGTGCTGACTTAACCTGCCTAGTTCCTCCTGTGAGGATGTGGGAGACCCAACCTTTACTAGTAAAGCCTGGGAACTGAGGGAAAAGCTCCCTTCCCAGCTTTTCCAGGTCTTCCCTTGTCTGGACAATTAATTTTGAGAAGTTCAGTGCTTCAGATTAGATATTAAGGGAAAACAAATCACTTAAAGAATGGTTATAGGCATTGGAATAAGTTGCCCAGGGAGCTGGTGGAACCACTAACCCTGGAAGTGCTCAAGAGGCACCTGGGTGTGGAACTTGGGGACACGGTTTAGGGTCGATGATGGTGGGGCTGTGCTGATGGTGGGGCTGGATAATCTTGAAGGTCTCTCCCAGCTTTGATGATTCTCTGTGATTCTGTGACTCAGGGACTGCCCCGACCCAGGTGCAGCAGCTCACACTCGGCCTTGTTGAACCTCGTGAGGTTCTTGTGGTTTCATTCCCAGGCTTTTCACATGTTTATACATAAAAATCCAGAAGCAATTCTTGTTCACTGAATCACACAATTCTTGGTATTGAAACTCCTACTGGTTATTGATCCCTTCACCTTCGGTGCTAATTTGGTCCATTTATCAATCTTTTCCCAGACCAGGTGTCCCCAGCCTCACCAGGGGTTCAGGTTTGCCAATGCCCACTTATATCCTCTCTATCTTCTGGCTGTTCCCAGCCTGTAGATGTTAAACTTTCAGAATCTAGGAATCTTCTTTTTGTTAACTGAAGCCCATCAGGCCTGACCCAGTGAAACTCAAACCCTTGGTGAGAAGAGCCTTTTGAAGAAAAACTTCAATTCCACCCCTATCTCGGCAAAGGTGAATAAACCAATGACAGAAGTGACTTTAAAAAATTGAAAAAATGTATCATTTCCAACAGAGCCACTGACCACAACCCTCTGGCTGCATCCATCTGGACAAAGCCCCAACTATTACTGTAAACTATTAAAGTTTAATAAATATAAAAACATAATACTAATATAACATGCAAATTATTATTTCATATTTATAATGTCTAGATATAATAAATAGTGAGAAACAACAAATTTTTAATATTGTAAGATTTGATATATGTAATATATTATACAGAACATTACAAATCACATATAATATAAATGTAACATCTAAATATTTAGATATAATACTATAAAAAGATAAAAATAATTTTTAAAGGAAATAATATGTGAAATTAGTAGGAGAACCATATAACTGGTAGCCAATGAACATGAATGTCTAAATAGTGAAAAGTTTTGACAGTTGCTGTGCTGGCTTGGTGGATTTGCCACCCAGCACCTCTGTCTGTGCAGAACTGTAAATAAAGGAAATTCCTGAACTCTGTGTGGGGATTGGCTTCCTGCACTCGGGGTGAAAGGATCCGTTTGGGGACAGCAGCTTTGCCGTGGACACCCTGATAAAAGGTGCTGCTTTTCCAGCCCTGCTCACCGTGCCTGGCCCATCTGGGGAGCAGACGGGCACAAAGCAGCAGAGATCTGAAACTCGGCGGCTGCGCGGTCGCTGTGGCCGAGACAATCCCGCGTCAGCCACGAGAGCCTCTCTGGGAACAAGCAGCAAATCCCCGAGGGCCCCTCTCCGAGCCGGCTCCCCGAGTCCCTGCACTGAGCAGTTGTCATCCAGGTGTTTGGGAACCCCCTGGGGCTGTTTGGACCAGCTGTGTGCTCCACCAGTGCTCACCTGGCGAGTTGAATTCCCCCCAGGGACAAGCATGGCTGATTTGGAGGTGTCCTTGGTTCCTCAAAGAATCATTTTTTGGAGCCAACCTCCTGGCTGGTGGCCGAGCGCAGCCTCCCACAGTGACGCCCTCTCCCAGGATTTGTCCCTCAGTCCTTACCCAGAGGGTTTCAAGTGGCCTTGGCAACTGCAGTTCCGGACATTCCAGCCCCTGCAGGAGATCCAAAGCTCAGGGCAGTGCCCTGCACACTGCCAGTGGTGCCCTGCACGCCCCACACCCATCCTGCTCGCACAAATGCCGGGTTCCTGCCGTGCCCCACAAGCACTGCCCCAAACTGTGACACACAGCACGCCCTGCCCTGTGCCCCACCATGGGCATGGTGACACCTGGGGATGCAATTTCAGGGTCGTTCATCCTTTCATGATGGCGATGCTGCGGTGACGGTGGCTCTGGATGATCTTGCAGGTCTCCTCTAACCTTGAAGATACCAGGATTTTGTGGCTCCTAGCTTCCTCTTGTTTTTCAATAAAAATTATAGTGCCTTACTGAAGGAGAAAGAGAGATGGTCATGATTGATTAATATTTCAAAAGAGCCTCATAAATCAATAATCTCTCCACCGTGGTAAAGTTCACCACCAGTGCTCTCTTCCCCTGGTTGGCCTTTGAATCCCCTTACAGGCTCTCAGCTTGCAACAGAGACGTAATTGAATGAAGAAAAAAGGAAAACAAAAAAGCACATAAAATGACAGGGATGTTGAGTGGAAAAGTTTAGTATCCATTTCCTACCCCATCAAACAGCATTCTAGTGATAAAAATAAATACTGGTATTTTTATTTTATTTGCTTTTGTTTCACGGATATTTTTGTGGTGTCATATAAATATAGGGATGTGTTTGTATTTCTTTGATAATATTTATAGCTGCAATATTTAATTGTAGTAACACTATATATGAGTATAATACAAGTCTTTTCTGAATGTTCTCAACAATGAAGGACAACAGGCACAAGACACACGAGTGAAAACTCCAGTGAGGTTTACATGAGAGTGGTTCTGCACAGGGAGAGCCAAAAAGGCTGGGAATTCTCCATCCTTGGAGCCAGCCCCAAATGAAGAGCACAATGCCCTGAGCAACCCAATCTAACTGAGAAGTTGTCCTTGCTCTGAGCAGGGGATGAGACCAGATGACCTTCAGAGGTCACTTCCAATTTAAGTGAGTCTTTGATACTTAGCTCAAAATAAACAATTTTTGACATTAGCTATTCTGCCTTGGCTTTTCCCTATCATCCAGCCCCAGAGGCAGGTATTGCTCCACGGCCTGTAGGGCAGCTTGGAAGAGCTCTCATTCCTGGAGAAGAATAAGGGCAGCAAGCTGAGGGAGACTTGGCAGGGTGCTTGAGGCTTTCACGATCTAATTGAAAGGAAGGTGAATATTGTCTGACTTGACCCTGATTTAAATCCTCCACTCTCGTGCTCTGAAGTTTACAACCTCTTATTTTACTTCCAGCACAGAGTTCCATCTCCTTTAGAGCCAGAGCTGGCGTGACTCATCCTGGAGGGCACTGCTGTGCCTGGTCCTTTGCCTGAGCTGTGGCCCTGCTGTGAGAAATCTGCCATAAGAGAGAGCTGGAAACAAACCTAACCTCATTTTGGATTGTCCGCTGCCATCTAGGAGCGGCAAGAATTGGGAATCCATTCTTATTTATTCACTTCAAAGTGAATTGTACTGCCTGCCCATGGAAGCACAGGGTGCAGCTGAGGAAGACGCTGCTTTTGTGCAAGAAGTGCTGCAAGGATTAAAGTGCTCCTAGGCACAATGTGTGAGGATGAGTCAGGAGATCCTGGCTTCAAATGGGAGCTCTTCAAAGTGGCATCTGCCTTTTTTGGGGAGCCTCTCGCAGGCCTCTCATTTAAACAATGCAAAACCATAACGAAAGGCTGAACGGCTCTGTGATGTGTGAACTGAGGCTGCAGAGCAGGGTTTCTTTCTGCCCCAGCTGGATAAAACACTGCTGTCTGTCTTTCCTGGAGAACGGAGATGGTTTGCTGCTCCCACCAGCCAAGAGTGCTGCCAGCTCTGCCCCAGAGCTGCCTGTCAAGGCACACATTTCTTGCTTGTTAAAAAGAGACAAAGGACAATTAGACTGCAGGTAAAACATGTTAGCTCCACTTGGAAGGCCTGACAATCCACCAGGCTTCACCACTTTCTCTAGGCTTCAAGAAAGTGCCATGCCAGGCACTCAGGTCAGTGTTAGTTCAGAGATTCCTAGAATGGTTTGGGTTGGAAGGACCTTAGAGATCACCCAGTTCCAGTCCTCTGCCATGGGCAGGGGCATTTACCACTTGTGCAAAGCCCCATCCAGCCTGGCCTTGAACACCTCCAGGGATGGGGCAGCCACAGCTTGAAAGCATGTTCAGCACCTGAATGGGAAGATGATCTGCCCTTGCATTGGAGATCTGCTCCTCAGTGTCTGCTCCACACTGCACAGTCTTGAAGCCTGTCCTGGAGCCCTTCAGATGTCGTGTTTTTAATTAGTTTTGGTATTAACTCAGCATCTCTACACCCTGCACTACACTGTCCTCCTCTGACTCCACAGAACAGCCCTTTTTTTAGCCTTACTTCACTAAATGCAGTCCTATCTGTGGCTCAAACCCGGCCTCTTTAATTAACTGACAATTTTAATCCACATGTTACACTCTGCTTATCTGGAAACTGACTTTTACTTCTGATAAGCCATGATCTAATTGCCCCCTGTCCTCATCCTCTGCAGAAGTGCAAAGTCGATGAACTGCTTCCCCCAGGTAGTTGCCCAATATGCAAAAGCTCTCCTGTTCTCGTTAATCCCCAGGGTTTAAACCTGGCATTGGATGCAGCAGAGATGGCAAGGGAGTCCTTGCAGCCCCTCTCCCCCGTTCCTCTCTCTCTCCTTCCCACCTGGACCATGCTCAGCTGGCGAGGAACTGAAGCAGAATCACAGACTGCCAGCATTTTACCCTCCTGCCTGCACAGGGCACCCATTTCTAGACCTTACAAGAAGAAGTTTTGCAGTAAGAGGCAAAGTTCTTGGTGTCACTAAACTCAACATGCAAGAAGCTGATGTGAGTCTGGCTAGTATATTTTTGGCTTGTTTGCCATCTACTTTTTTTAACTTCTAGGAAACTTTCAGGTCCCAGAATGCAAGTCAGTATGTGCAATTAGCAAATGCTTTTCAGGCATTTGTTTCCCTCCAGATACAAGGAGTTTCCAAAAAGATGTCAAATACATTTCAAGCTGTTTTTCTAGAGTTTTAAAAGAGAATTTATACACCGAATTTGGGTGTATGTTTAACTGTCACTAGGTCCAGCCAGTTTTAATCTATCCAGCCAGCTCTGTGCTGTTGTCCTGGACATCTGGAAAATTATTTTGTTTCAAAGCTGTGGATTCAGTCACAGATATCTTCCCTTTCACCCCTCTTTTATGGAGAGACAAATGAGAGGGAGGCTTTGCAAGGAGATGCTGAAAAACACCAGCTCCAAACGAGATGAGTTTTTGTCCTTTGGTACCACAGGCAAGGACAGAGATGTGAAAGGAACGGGAATTAACTCACAAGGAAAATGTGGGAGCTGGGAGGATGCTTGGTGTCACCCATTGCTATTTTGCAGGCTGGGCTTCCAGTATTTTTGCATGTTATGAGGAGGATCAGGGAGACCTACGCCGTGCTTCTTCAGTGCCTCAGCAGTTCTCTCCATCCCACGTGGCTGCCTGCCCTCAGAATGCAGGGATTTGGCTGCTTGATGTCATTAATTGCACGGGCGAAACTCTTAGCAACGCTCTGAGCCATTTGTACCACTTCAATATGACAAATATATGTCATTGCTGCAGCAGGCCAGACACGGAGATCGGGTCCTGGAGTGCTCCCTCTGTGCCAAGCAGATTTCCATTAGCTGCTCCTCGAGTGGCATTGGAAGTGACAGCCACGGATTCTCTCCCAGGCTCCCGCAGGGAGGGACAGGGCTGCACAGAGACGTGGAACACAGAGGAGGAGAACTCTGAGGACTCCTCACACAAGGAACTGCTTCAAAGGACGAGTGATTTTCAAGGATCCTCGTGAAAAATAGCCTGCACAGCCTCATGCTTTGTGCAACTAAAACCTTGGATAGTTTCCCTCCATCCTTATTTCCTCACCGCACATCAATCCTGGCGCCCTTTCAGTCCCTTGGTTTTGCAGTGTCAGCAGAGTAGCGATCCCAAAGTGATTTCCATTCTGCTTTCCCTGACACAGAGACTTCGTTATCCTGGATTGCCTGAGTCCATCTGCCCTTTCCTCGGGGATTTTATTCCTGTGGGGTACAGATATTTTTACAAAAGACAGAAGCAGGGTTGTGGGAACTGGGGGAAGAAGCACGTTCTTCCTGCCTCGGCAGGGATGTCCGTACGGACAGTGCACACATGAGCTGGTCAGAAAGTTCTGGCAACAATAGCACAGCAGCTAAAGCACAAATAGAAAGGGGAAAACTGGCTGGGTGAGGCTACCTATGCCTGCCTGACACCCCAAAAAGCAGAGAAAACCTCTTTTGCTCTCACCTAAGCCACCAGCTGTGACAGGAATTGAGCTGACTCCTCCCACTTTCTCAAGCAAAGAAAGAGAATTCTGTTGGAGAAGCTGTTTTATGGTTTTTATTTATGTCTTAGTAGCCTTTAAGTCATGGTTTAATCACATTTGATCAACAAAACATGTCTGGAAAATGAAAAGTCAGATGTTTAAAATTTTGAAAGTACCCAACCGTGCTCTGAGGATTTTTAGCTCTGATTTTGTTTTTCCTCTCTGGATTGTTTTAGCAGAGAACTTCTTCAGTTCAAATTTGAGAAGAGTTTCATTTGACCTAAAACGCCCTTTTTTTTTCTTTTTTTTTTTCTTTTTTTTTTTTTTTNATCCATTCATTCTGAAAACAAAATACATACATCCAGGCAGAGCACTGTGGTCATGCTAGCGCTGCCTGTCTGATCTCCAGCCTCTCTCCAACCTCTCCAGCCACTCCTCCCTCCCCTCCAGGTCTAGCAAAGTGAGGCACTACATGTGAACATGGTTTTATCCCCCTTCCCACCCCCAGCTTGGGAAATGAAGACCCTGCCCTGCACCCCAAGGAGATCAGTAGTGAACCCCTGGGCAGCAGCTGTCACGCCCTGGTTGGGGCTCCTCGGGCTCTTTCGTGCTCCTTGGACCTCCCTGCCGGTGAGTTTTGCCCCAAGGGTCTGAGGCAGCCCAGGACACAGCAGGACAAAAAGGAAGGCATAGTTGTGTGCAGACATCAAGCTCAGGGAGAATAAAGGAGATATTTTCACCCCTTTTTGTGGCTGGTTTTGGCCTTTTGCTGCCTGGCACTTGTTGTTTTCCTCCAGGTCCGTATGGCATGGCCTGGCTGCTGGAATCCAGTGGAATTGGTTAACTCGCTTGCACAGGAAAGAGAAAAGCTGTTTTATCATCAGCTTCAAAGCCATCATTTAGTTGCATGCAATACCCACAAATGGAAGCAACAAATACTCATAAATGGAAGCAACAGCAGACCAGGGCTTGAAGAGAAAACCACTTGCAACCCCTGCTTGATACTGAGCTCTTGTAAACTCCCTGCTGGAGCTCCAGCACACCAGGCAGCTCCATGTCAGGGCTGGTGAGGAGGAATTTGTACCTGTCATGCCTTCTCCAGCCACACACAGGCCTAATGGACCTCTTCTGCCAATCATCT
>VWZN01003322.1:215366-229475 GCA_013396955.1 Regulus satrapa
CAGAGCTCACCTCAGCCAGGCATCCTCCTGCCAAGCCCAGCCACTGGCGTGGAGAGGGTTTTCCAGGAGGGTAGAAGCTCACCCTGCCCCTCGGCGCCGGAGCAAAGGCTGTGGTTTGGGACCGTCTGGGAAAAAGGTGGCGGCTGAAGCTCTGCCACGGTAATGGTGAGATTAATTAATAACCATTGGAATCACTGAAGAGGGGTCGTTGTGGGGTTTAGTCATCGCCAGGAAATTTCAATTAGCCATCGGATGTTTTCCTGCCCGCCGATAATGTGATGTCTGTGAAGGAGAAACTCCTGCAGGCCGAAGGCTGCGCCAGACTGGGCCCCGTGGCTGGGGAGGTCCCCAGAGCCACGGGGGGAGCGTGACAGCATGTGAGCCCACAGGAGATGGGTGACCACACAGCCAGATGCAAAGCAACGCATCCAGTTCCCCCCAGAACGAGGATATGGGTGTGCCTGGGTCTTTGTTTGAAGTGCAAAAGCTTTGCTGACGGAAAGGACTTCCAGAACAATGCGCAGGCATCTCATCCTTCACCTACTCTCTGCCCTAAATCCACTCCTCCACTTATTACTGGGGAGGGGGCCAGACAGATGAGATCCATGGCATTTGCTTGTGTATAATGTCAGCTGTTTTTACAATAAACACTTGGCATTAGACAGGTCAGATTTATTTTTTTGTAACCTCCCTGTTGCATTTGATACCGTTTTCTGTTAAACTATGTCTTGCATTATTTCTCCCTTCAAAATTAGTCAAATGCCTGTCATACTCCTGAGGTTAAACTAACAGGTCAATTATTGTCTGGATTAATTTCCCTATCCCTGCAGCCTCAGCTGTTTTCCAGTTTTGTGGCCCCTGTTTTCTTGTGCAGGCTGGTCTGAAAGTCTGGCTGCCAGGCAGGTAATGTCAAGTGCCTGCTTTCCCAACATTTTGGGATGGAGCTTACTGACCATCTGGATCCATAGATTTCCTCTGCCTCCTCCTCAGATGTCAGTGTCCCTCCAAACAGATGATTCCATTAAATCTATTGTCTTTGCCACACGTGCCATCACATCATTCTGGTTCTGGTCCATACTGTTGTCACACTCTTCACCTGCCAAAATCTTGGTGTACCAAAGTCTTCTCCTTGGGATCTCAGTCAGAGGCCTCCTAAAATTCAGCTTGGCATTGTCAATTCAGCTACTCATGGCTCATCTGGTGGAATAATCCAGAAGCTCTGCACATTCATGGAGAGAGGCTTTTCACAAGGGCAAGGAATGACAGGACAAGGGGGAATGGCTTCAAACTAAAACAGAATAGCTTTGGACTGGATATTGGGAAGAAATTCTTTACCATGAAGGTGGTGAAGCACTGGAAAAGGTTTTCCAGAGGAGTTGTGGCTGCCCCATCCCCGCGAGTGTTCAGGACCAGGTTGGACGGGGCTTGGAGCAACCTGGTCTCGTGGAAGGTCTCCCTGCCCATGGGGGAGAAGTTGGAACTAAATGATCTTTGAGGTCCCTTCCAACCTAAGCCATTCTGTGATTTTATGATTTATGCTAAATGAAAATGTGCTGTTAATAACTACTTTTTAATTACCCTTTCACCCTGCAGTTTTCCTGAACCTGCAGTAAGATTCCCTATGCTGTGCAGTCACACTGACATTCTTTCTACAGATAAGTGCAAGATTTCTTTTTTCTTTTCTGGTTCCCTAATAAAATATCATGCTTTAAGGAAAGACCGTATATTTTCACTTTAGCTATTACATTTCTTTATCCCTTTGCAAAAACCATAGTTTTTTCACAGGTACAATTTATAGACATAATACACTATTCTGTTCCTCTGGGACACTTTTAAGAGTTTGGGTACTTGCAACTTGTTGTTTAATATATTAGTTCGGGCCAGTTCCCTTCTTTTATTACCTCAATTCCTGATTAAGCTTCAGCCATTTTCATCTGAAAGTCATACGCTGGTCATGCAAATACTTCTCCAAACCTCCTCTGCAGTGTCCTCAGCCTTTTAAATAGCCCAGCCAGCTCATTTAAAGACCAGTAGTTCAACAACAACCCTCTGCCAAGCTTTGTGCTTCCTGTGTGCCTGAAATGATCTTGTTTGCTTTAATATCTTCAGCACTTGCCCGTTTTGGACCCTTCTCAGCTGTCATATTTTTTTTTAATATCACATTTCTCTTGACGTTGCTTGCACGTCTTTCCATTGGCGTTATTCACTGTAGGTCACTGCTTTCTGAAGGAAGAATTTTTGGGGTCAGGTTTCCTTTCAACCCTCCCTGAGGTTCAGGAGGTGTTGGTTACTATGGGTGGCATGTGCCAAAAGCTGAGCCTTGGCAAGGCCTGGCAGTGCCCAGAGTGCATCAGGTGGCCTTGCCTGTCCCTTGGCATCCAGAGAAATATCTGACCTCACACTCTGCCTGACAGGGTAAGGAGCCACGAGCAGCAGCTTCTTTAATACCCTCCAGGCCTTTCCACTGAATCTTAATAATCAGAAAACTGGGGAGGAAACAGAAACCAGAGCATTACCTGGAGACTTTAATGCTGGTCACTCCCTGTGGACCGTGCTAATTAGGAGAGATTGCATCACCTGTCCCGTTCTGCAGACTTCAAAGGCATTGCACAGTGATAAAATCTGCTGTACAAACAAGCTGCACTCACTGCTCAGGACTTGCACAGCCAAATTGCTCTCCTGCACTAGTCCCTGACACGGTCTCTGGGCCCCCAGCTCCATCTGAGCTGAGAGCAGGGCAATCACCCGTGGGCACAGACCTCGCTCTGGGCTCCGTGTCACACTGCCTGTGCCATGCCAGCCTTTTTGGGAAGCTGTCCCTGAGGACACAGTGATGTCACCAGACACCAGGAGGTGTTTTAGAGGGGAAGGTGCTTCAAGAAGACAGACAGTCTGCAAGCCTTGTCACTCACCACTGCTGGGGCTTTGGAAATGGGGAGTCACGTTTGCTGTACTGATTCTCTTTGGAAAAAAAACATGTTCAGGGCTGTGCTGAAAATCTGAGATTATTTCCACTGAGTAGTCCTAGGCAAGCAAATAACACTGTAGAAAGAGTCTATCAAAGCTCTGCACCACTCAGTTTGAACTCTAAATGCTGTCATCTCACAAAATAAACACCTGAGCTCATTTCTCTGAAAAGGGCTTGTTTTGCCTTGATACAGTGCTGAAGTAGGGATCTACAGCTTCTCTGCACAACCTGTGCCAGGCTCACCACCCTCACAAAGAATTTCTTCCCAACATTCAATCTAACCCTACTCCCTTTCAATTTTATTCCCTCTTGTCCTGTCGCTCCAGGCCCTTCTAAATAGTCTCTCTCAGTCTTTCTTATCGGCTCCATCAGGTGCTGGAAGGCTGCCATTAGGTCATCCCAAAGGCTTCTGTTTTCCAGGCTGAACAGTCCCAATTCTCTCCACATAGGAAAGCCTTTCCACACAGAGGAGTGCTCCATCCCTCTCATCACCTTGGCCTCCCATGGGCTCACTCCAGACCAGGAGCAGTGGCTCTCTTCTGCAGCAGCGCTCACTGGACAGCTTCAAGTCCCAAGGAGGAGGGGAGAGGAGGGCAGGAAATCGTGCCCAGGTGAACAAATCTCTCCTCTGTTCCCAGCCAGGGCTTTGGCTCTCAAAAATACAGCCTCTCAATCCACCCTCCCCACAAGTTTTCACTTACATCGTGGCTCACGCTCAACCAGAACATTTGGACATGGTTATCCAACTTCAGGAGGCACATCCAGGCAGGCTGAGGTGCCCCAGCCAGCTCCCTGCTCCTTGCTGTGATGCTCAGGCCTCAGTGCTTTAATTTGCAAGCCTGCTGGTGGCTTTGCTGCAGCTCCTGCTTGTTCACTGCTTATAGCCAAAGCAGCAGCCCACCACGAAGGATTTTTGATCCAAAGCCTCACATGCAGCTCCACAGGGTTGGGACAGTAGACTGAATGTGGTGTCTGTCACCTGTCTTGTCTCCTCCAAGGGAAAAGATAAACCTGAGGGAGACACAGAGAGATAAATCCTATTATGGTTTCACTGGTCTAATCTGCCAAAGCAGAACAGGAACAATTTTTAATTTCATAAGCACCCACTTTTAACCTTATTCAGGGATACTACTCTTTTCCGCAATCAAATATTAAACTGTCTTAAGCTTAACACCTTATTACACAAAGCTTCTTAGAAATAGAAATAAAATAAATAATCTCACACAAAAGAGTGTCAGACCGAAAGGGCCTGCAAATGCATGGCTAATTCAAAGTCAATGAGATTTCAGGTGTAAGGTACATACATTTACAAAGCTATTATTCTCCTTCCTCAGAAAATGCTCTTAGTTACAATTTTAATCCAGCCAAGGTGTCTGCTGGAGGGGGGTCTTTCCCTGGAAGGTGAGACTGAGAATTTTCCCCTGATTTTAGGCAGCATAAAGCTAGAGATCTCCTGCTGGAAACCATGGTGCGACAGGATTTCACCCTAATTTTAGATCACTTGCATTGAGTATTTACCCTCTATTTTTTTTCCCCCAGGCTTCTGGTCGGAATTTTCTTTTCTGAAAGGTAATTAAACTGAAACAAAGAGCTGAATCCCTCTGTAAGCTCCACAAAAGATTAGACCACTTCTGTGTATCACTCCAGAGATAACAAGAGCTCTGGGAGCTTTTCAGGGAGTAACTTATTGGACATAATGAGCTTCTTACTGGGGCACCTGCCACCAGTGCTGCTTAAGAGCGTCTGTTCCCAGAGGTCTCTTGAAATTTAACTGATTTTTTTTTTCCTAGTCAACTGATGACTTCATCCCTTGGAGGCATCACTGGAAATGGTGATTTCTCATCTCTGAGAGTCTCACATGGTGTTTCATTCTGAGATTGGAGACTGACCTTTGACTGTGGGTCTACGAGACTCCAGTGGTCCAAGCTCAGCATGAAGAGTGCTCTTCCTCCCTAGCTCCCCTGAAATGATGGCATGGAAACTCAAGAGGCCCTGCTGTGGGTTAGAAGGGGTGCAGAGAAAGCAGTTAGGAGAAGCAGCTCCGGCCCCAGAGCTGAGGAGCGCACAGGGCTCGTGCAGGAGAGCTGTGAAAAGGGGAAGGATGGGCTCATGTACCTGCAGACTCGGGTAAGGAGGACCCAAAGCACGTACAAAGAGCAGAAAGAAACTGCTGTAGGTAGTCTGCAGGGAAGCAGACACCTGGTGAGTCAGCATTCCCCCCCTTCAGAAAGGTGCTGATTTCATTTGCTTTTCTGATGGCACTGCAGGGCTTACAAAACTGCAGATTTATTTCAGGCTCCCTAAGCAACTCTTTCCCACCTCCAGGAAGTGCTTGTGTATACCCAGAGCATGGGGAAAATCTCTAGGCAGTACAGTGACAGCTGGGTGATGACCTGTGGGTGTGCAGGAGTGGGGCTAAGCAAAGTCTCCAGGGGATGTCCAGGTGGGAAGGTGCAGCAGCAAAGCCTTTGGAGTTGCCTGGGACAGCCCAGGGGTCTCTGCAATCACACACTGCTGCCTGCAGAGACATATCTGGGACTTGGCAGTGCTCTGAATGCTGTGTCCAGTCCGGGGAGGACAGGCAGCACAGCAGTGATGGTTCTGGTACCTCTGATGAAATCCTCTTCTTGAGGGGATGTGCTGCTCCTTGGGAGCAGGGTTTGGGGCTTGGGTTGATGTCAGGCTGCTGTTAGCATTGCCTCCTTAAAGTCTCCTTTTTTGTCCTTTGTCCCTTTCCATGAATGTCAGGGCTGTCCACTGGGAATGGTGCTGCCCATTCCTCCCTCTGCAGAACTGGGAATTCCCACTCAAGACCTGTATATTTGTCCTGCCTCCTGCGTCCTCAAAGCTGGGCCAGCTCAATCCAGGGTCTCTCGCTTTCTGACCCCAGACATCACCCTTGGTCCCTGTGCACAGCTCAGCCCAGCTGCTCGGGGTATGGAGATGGGGAACAGCCAGAGAACAGAGCTAAAACAGAGACCAGGCTATCAAGGTGTTCATGGGTTTAGGTCTTTAGAGAGGCAGAAGCAGTTGTTGGTTGCAATAAGGTTGTTTATTGTTGTAGGGCATCAATCTTGAAGGCAGAGAGTTCAAAGTTTTTTAAAGTCCATGCTAAAAGCTTTCTGGCATGAAGTCATCCCCAGTGGCAGAAGGTCTGTTGGCAGCTCCTCTCTTCATCTTCTTCCTTCTTCCATTTTTCTTCTTCTTCTTCATCGTCTCTTTCAGTTCTGCCTTGCCCTTCTTGTTTCTCCATCCCTTTCTCACCCCACTACAGGGACAGGGGATTTTATTCCTAAATCATCCAATCAGCTAAAAACATGATTCTAAAACATTCTTTCTACACCTATCAGAGCTCGATTCTAAAGTACAAAAATGTAATGTAAGTTCTTACACATTTTTACACATACAGTTCTATCTATTCCCGTGGATGAGTCTATCTGCTATATCTAGAAATGCAAGCAATGTTCTACTATGTTTTTGGTTATGTCTGGAGCTAAGTTACTGAACTTTTAAACTAAGCCTTAGGGACTTAGGGTTTTAGAGTTTTTTACTCTCTTAAGGCACTTAAGGTATAGTCTTACTTAAAACTAAAAGTAAAATTAAAACTTACATTTATACTTCCACTTCATATCTATGTGGCTTGATGTATTTTAATTTCTCTAAAGACTTTAATTCAGTTCCTGCATCCTTCTCTGTCTCAGAAACTCAGAGAGGCTTCTATCTCATGCATTCCAACACCAGGCTGCTTGACCAGACCCCGACAGCATCAGACTTCCCTTCACCCTGGCGATATCCAAGCTCCATAGCTCTCAAAACCTGACAAACCTCACGCTTCCCACAGCACTTCACTGCCCATGGCACCCCCTCTGCCTCAATCCAGAAGAAAAGAACACCATTCTGGTCCTGCAAACAGGTTGGCCCTTTTCTCTATGTGCTGACTTAGTCAAGCAAGTTTCCCAGAAGCAGCAGAGTCTCCTTGAAGGTTTAAGGAACTGCAGTTGCCATTTCTGAGCTGACCTCATGCTGGCAATATCCCTGTTTTCAGGGCAGAATGGGGGTGGACTAGATGATGTCCATGGTTCTGATTCGGTGACTCTTTATTGCTACTCAGTTTATTTTATCCGCTCCCCTATGCTTCAGACAGAAACGCTGTAGCCCAAAGGAAAGATTTAGCAGGGAGAATGATTGCTTTTGACAATACTCAGTGTAGCCTCTTGCTGAAAAGAAGACGGGCGGGCAGTAGTTCTTTCTTTTTAAGATGACAGATGGGAACACTAACATCAGTGCCTTTGGTTTGCTTCATTTTGCAGAGAAGTCGTTTGAAACTGCAAGCACCTCTCACACAAGCCCTGAAATATGGCAGCCATAAATCCAGATACGCCTTCTGTGGTGCTCCTTGAATTGTGCACCTCTCTGCAATGGCATCTCAGCAAAGGGAAGGTTCGTGTGGAGATCACAGGAGCACCGTGCGCTCGGCTCGCTGCCCTGAGATAGTCAGGAGCCAGTGCACACATCCCTCTGCAAGAATCAAATTTCATTATGGAAACTTTTTACTTGTTGCTGCTTTTAAATAATCCCCAGCTGGGCCTGTTCTCCCTTTCTCCCCCATCTGTTTCATATCTGTAGTGAAGAAATAAAAAATGCCCCTGTTGGAAGGAGGGGAGGAAGGCTCGTACCTTCCTGCTCACTCACTAACCCAGCACACTAAAAACCCTTGGCTTTGTCTTCACCTTCATCACTGGATGGTTGGTTGTTTTTTTTTTTTCCAAACTTCACACGTAAACTCATTAACATCACTTTTCCATCTGACCCACTTAGAGATCTGCGTCACTGGCGATGTTTCAGCACTGAGCAATCTCCCTCCACTTTTCTGCTCTCATCCTTGGGGAGGTGGGGGGGGAGGGAGGTGTGCATGTGGGTCTCTGCCGAGCAGCACGGCCTTTTACGTGGATCTATATTTATACATTTGGCATCTGAATGGGCTCAGACGTGCAAGAGCAGTCAAGAGCAAGCTGTGACACCTTCGTGTAGCACCTAATGGGGGCCCTTTCACCTCTGGATGCTGATGTGGCGAGTTCTGCGCCGCTGGTGCAGCGCCTGCTCTGCGCAGTCAAACAAAGCTGCTTTTTTTAGACTGACAACCTATAATACTGCTGGTGCTGTGGAGAAGTGATAAAGGTAACATTTCACATCGCCAGTCAGAAACTGCCTCTCTTAGGATAACTTGGCAGGGGAAAAAAAAAAAAAGAAAGAAAGAAAAAATCTAGAGGAGGGGAGTGAGCACAAAGCAGAGCGCGCAATTGCGAGCAGCGATGACGTCCGCTGTCACATAATCTCTCCAGAGCCATGTCGTGAGCAGGATTGGGTGACACTGCTGGAGGGAGAGGAAGAACCAGGCACCGAAGGGATGCTACCCCACTGCCCTTCAAACCAGAATGCTACTCTGCAAGTCATGCCAGAAAATAAAGATATTTCTAAAACACTACGTTGATGTAAATGGTGACCATGAACATGCAGTTTTCCGTGGCAAAAAAATGGTGCCAGCGAGGGGATCATGGCTGCAGAGAGCCCCCAGAGCCATGGTGGTTTCCCTGGCTCCCAGAACCGCTCAGCTCATCCCACAGAGAAGGCAGCATGCAAAGAAGAGAGGTCTGGCTCTTGCTGCCAGCTTGGCAAACCTGCCCTGGGCTCCGACAGGCAAGCTGGGATCGTTCCACCTCCTGCTTTATCACCTCTAATGGAAGAGCAGCTGGCCACTTTAAACCCCCTGGCTGGGGATCTGCAGGGCAAAGCACTCAGTGGGGATGTCAGAAGCACACTCACCACTCCAGCCCCAAGTGCCCCAGTGCTCCCTCCTGGATCTCTCCCACTGGCAGGGAGCACTGCAAACCAAATCAGAGGACTGATAACACTCTCTTTTTGGGGGGTTAAAATTTTGGTTTTCTCTCTTTTTTTAATTTTTTTTGGGGGGGGAGCTGGGTTGGTTTGTTTGTTTGTGGTTTTGGGAAGGTTCTGGTTGCTTGTGTTTGTTTGTTTGTTTGGGGGCTTGGTTTTTTTTGTTCTTGATTTTTTTCTTTTTTGCCTGGATGACCTCCTGGCCTTCCATAACATGGCTCTATCAAATGTGGTCCAGGTACAAACTGGGGCTGGAGTGTTACAGTGTGGGGATGGGCTGCACCCTGGAGACTGTTTAATGAGGATTAACAGGGATTTTTGTTGAATGTGCAGTGAAACCACAGTGGTGATCAGACCAATGCCAGTGGCAGGGCCTGTCAACTTCACCTCCCCTTGCCTCCGTGCCAAGCCAAGCTGCAGGGGCTTGACAAATCCTCCCCAATGCCAGACTGCTCTGGGGCTCATTGCTAAACCAGGACTGTGTCCAGAGAGGACCCTTGGATACCTGTCTAGACCTGCTGATGTGCCCCCATGGAGGGCTGGAGCCAAAATTCAAGGTTAATGTTGAACTGGGAAAGTCTCTTACATGCCTCAGTTTGCAGTGAGCTCTTCCCCAGTTGCCTCCCCTGCAGGCTCCAGGCAGATCCTTCAGTCCTACACTCGCTTCTCAAGGCCTGGAGCAGCTCCACTGTGGGGCTTTTGGGAATTCCACATGCAATTACTTCACTTTCTCTTCCAGGAGCTCTCCTGGATGTTAAAAAAGTTGCAGTTCACCTGACATTCTGGTTTGAAGGGCGGATTGGGATTTTCCCCGTGGCTTCCCACTTTACTCCAACCCCACCAGTGCTGCCTCTCCCTGCACACCTGGGCTCACCTTCCTTGCTATAAACTATGTCAGGTTCCACATGTCCTTTCCAAAGCTGTATCATTTCACTTGGAGGTCAAAATAAACCTTGCTGCAGAAAGTTTCTCCCAGCCAGCGAGCAGAGGAACACCATTTACACAAAGCTGCTTTTGCAGGTGGTCCTGCCCGTTCACTCAACCAGGTTTTATCCCACAAGTAACCTGCTTGCAGAACAAAGGGCAACAGAAAAAAAAGGTCCTAAACTCAGACTCCTCTACATTATAAAATCACCTGGGAGATTTTTCCTTGCTGTAACAAAAGCTGTGCTGGGTGTGTGTGCGCTGTGCCCTGACAGAGAAGCTGCCTGCTGGAGGAGAGCCTGGAGGGTCTGAAAGTTCAGTGCTCAGGGCGAGGGAAAAGGGTCAGCACTTGCTTTTCCTCGGTGTTTTGGGTCTGAGCTTGTGTTTTTTTAATAGAGCGTTTCAGCAAATGGATTTTCCTCCCTGGATGCTGGTCATCCTCTTGCCTCCTGGCTGTTATACCCTTTCTCTGATCCTCCTCTGGGACCCTTCAACGCTGCGGGTCACAGGAGAAGCACCGAGCAGCTGGTTTTAGGCTCAGCAGTAAGGAGTGAAGCTGCAGAGGGAGGCTGCAGGCTATAGATCCAGCAGGGTCTGAATGAACGTGATATTTGATCTGTAATTATATAGCCAAAGAGGCTCTGCAGGGCAGGCAGAGTCAGCTTCTTGGATTGGATGTGATGTGCTTTGTTCCTGCTACTGTAAATCAGCTGTGAATGCACCTCTACATCTCATCTTGCACTGCTCCCTGTCAGAGATCTCTGCCTCCAGCCGTGGGCAGAGGAGCAGCACCAAGCACAGAGAATGAAAATCTTGCTGCACCTCCTCCAGTGCCCTTTACACATGCCATTCTTGGCCTGCTCCCTGGCTGGCTTTCACCAGGCTGTAAAAGTTAACTATGTGCTGGAGTCGTACTTTATGAGGCTGCAATTTAATTTAGGAGCTAATTTATGCAAGTTCTGCATCTCTCCCTCTCTTCCATTAGAAGGTGGCCATTGGATCCACCCTGTGTGCAGTGGAACCGTGGCTGTGGATAACTGAAGGGCTGGGAACCCACCACTGCCTCCAACAAGAAAAGGCAGTAATGGGAGGTTTAAGCAAATCCCTTCTATGAAGAAGGGATTTAGAAACACTGCCCAGGTGTGTAGGGCAGTGCTAGGAAAGGCAAAACCTATCTAAAGTTGACAATTGCAACACGAGGAGTCTCTACCCCAACACTGGAAGTAAAAGGCTGAATAAAGAAAACTGGGGCACATCCAAATGCAGGTGGTTTAGAGACAGCAGAGACAGGCAAGGCAGAGGCATTCCTGGTCTTATTTGTCTCAGTCTCGACCAGCAAGGTGTCCCAGAGTTCTGAGGGACAAGTTGAAAGGGAACAATCAGCAGGGGGTGGGGATCAGGTCAGGGTTTGTTTGAGGGAACGTCCTGCACGTGGGACCCACCAGGCTCCACCCGAGGGTGCCAGGGGAGGTGGCTGCTGTCCTCACAGGGATGCTCTCATAATGCTTGAAAGGCTGTGGGGATCAGGGCACACCCAGTAACTGGAGGAAAGCAAACACTCTGCTCTTTTCCAGAAAAGGACCCAAGGACAGGACAGTGCAGCCCAGTCAGTCTCAGGTCAGTCCCTTGGAAAATCATGGAGTGAGCTCCCTAGGAGCATGTTTGTGGACACAGGAGGGAGAACTGGGCTGAAGAAGAGTAAAAACCAGCCTGACTGCCCACTGGGTTAAAAATCCAGAGGGTGCTGTGAATGAGGAACCAGCTCCTCAGGCCACACGTTCCTGGGGATGCTCAACTGCAAAATATCTGGTCCAGCTCCTGTCATTCTGCATTTTACAATAGAACCCAAATAAATAATGCTGCAAGACCTTTGGCTTTCTGGTTTGGTGTCAAATGAAAGAAGGGAAAAAAACTTAGCAGAGATCAGCCTGATCAGTCCTAGTACTGGTGCACCTCAGTCCTTAGGAGTTTTCTTAACCCTCCTAGAGAAAATGATGCTTTCCAACCACTGCTGCTCTTCTTTCCCTGGCCCTTGATGAGGCTGATGGATGAGGGACCTGGCAGTTCAGTGTCAGTGGGCATTTTGTGAGGACTGTCCATACCTCAGTCCCATAAATGTGTATTTCCAAGGGATTTCACAGTCTCCAGGGAGCAGTGACACTGTCTGGTTTGTCCAGGAGGCTTAACAGAGAGTGAGAAATACCAACTTTGCCAAAAGATCTAGGGCAGCATCTCACCTTGCTGGGGCCAAGTGCTCACCTGGTTGTGGACACATGGGACTGCAGCTCTTGGACACTCTAGAAAAGCTTGAGAGCTGGGATTTCTGAGGAGATATAACCTTATTGGCTTTCATGAAAAATTTCCCATTAAAAAGAAAATCCTCTAAAAATAAAAAGTTCAGACATGCAAAATCAAATAATCATCATAATAATAATGAGGTGGTTTCCCCAGATAATTACATATTTCAAGATCAGACGCTCCGTACTGGTACGCAAAATATGCTCCCTGCAGGTTTTCCAAGGCTCAGTTTTCTTTCAGGAAACAGCACTTTTTTTTGTGGATTGTTTGTTGCTGATGGTTTCCTACAAAGGTAATTTTTTTTTGTTTGTTTTGGGGTTTTTTTTGTATACAGCTGCAGCCCTTTTTCTCTGGGCATTAATAACTATATGCTAATAGTCTACAGAAAGTCTTAATTGGTAGATTATGAATATTATGCTGTAAATTGGAGTAAGGCAGTTGCATTTATTAGTATACATTATTTGCATAGTGTCTGCAGAGGGTTCTGTACCCTGGTGGTGAATATGTATGTGAATAAGTCAGTGAGCATTAATTGCTGAGGCTTAGCCTATGGGCCCTGGATTCAACTGNCTTATGTTGTATTCTCCATAGATGTGAGAAGTTTCCTTGGAGCAACCCCCTGAATCTGCTCTCCCAAACATGCAGATCGACCAAAACGTGGAGCTGCAGCAGAGATATCCCTCAGAGTGAGGCAGTTCCAGTGTGTCAGTGGAGCAGTGATGGATCCAGTGTCTCTGCCCCATATGCTGCTGCCCACAGCCTGGAGGAAAATGGACACTGTGCTAATAAAGCAATGCAGATGTAAATGCTAAGCATCACCTGTGGGTTCGTTCACCTCAGAAGGATCCTGCTAAAGCTTCCTACATCTTGATGGTAATTTCTCTTGCTGCACTGTCCATGAAGTTTCTTTCACAGATTTTTTCTTTTCTTTAATCTGTGTTACCTCACACCTCTTGATTGAAAGNCAGCATCTCACCTTGCTGGGGCCAAGTGCTCACCTGGTTGTGGACACATGGGACTGCAGCTCTTGGACACTCTAGAAAAGCCTGAGAGCTGGGATTTCTGAGGAGATATAACCTTATTGGCTTTCATGAAAAATTTCCCATTAAAAAGAAAATCCTCTAAAAATAAAAAGTTCAGACATGCAAAATCAAATAATCATCATAATAATATTGAGGTGGTTTCCCCAGATAATTACATATTTCAAGATCAGACGCTCCGTACTGGTACGCAAAATATGCTCCCTGCAGGTTTTCCAAGGCTCAGTTTTCTTTCAGGAAACAGCACTTTTTTTTGTGGATTGTTTGTTGCTGATGGTTTCCTACAAAGGTAATTTTTTTTTGTTTGTTTTGGGGTTTTTTTTGTATACAGCTGCAGCCCTTTTTCTCTGGGCATTAATAACTATATGCTAATAGTCTACAGAAAGTCTTAATTGGTAGATTATGAATATTATGCTGTAAATTGGAGTAAGGCAGTTGCATTTATTAGTATACATTATTTGCATAGTGTCTGCAGAGGGTTCTGTACCCTCGTGGTGAATATGTATGTGAATAAGTCAGTGAGCATTAATTGCTGAGGCTTAGCCTATGGGCCCTGGATTCAACTGGAGCATTCCTGCTAAATTTATGGAGTCCAGGAAGACTACTGAGGTTTGGTTGCAGTGAAAAATTGTTGAAACCCGTGAGTTTTGTCACTGAGTTTTAGCCTAAACTGGGGTTTACAAGCAGTTTTGACAGACTTCAAGGGTCTTCCTCGTTTAAAAGCTTCCCTGCATGTCTGTAGGAGCAGGATCAGGGCAAAAAGCTGGAGGCAGAAAAGCCAATCTGTTAAGGTGGTGTATACATCTAACATTTAGCTATTGCTGTCTTTGGCACATTTGCAGAAAGGCAGGTGTTAGAATTTTTTTCCTCTTGGCTCTGAACTTTCTCAGTAGAACTTCCTAATATCTCAAATGAATCTTGTAAAGAAATGAGGATTATTCCCCCCCCCCCCCCCCCCCCCCCTCCCTTTCCTTTTACTCCTTA
>VWZN01003322.1:231396-251030 GCA_013396955.1 Regulus satrapa
TTTTTTTTTTTTTTTTTTGGCGTTTGATAAGATTTTCGTCCTGCTTTTTTTTTTTTTTTTTTTCACGCTGAGCTTGAGCTCACTAATCTTCCCCTCGGAGCACGGTAGACCTCTCCTCATAGCGCTGGCACAAAGTTTTAATCCCTGGCCTGGATCCGGCGGCGCCCCTCTCGTCATTCCAGAGGATGCCAGGCGGCCTGCGCATCCCGGCGAGTGCCACCAAGAGAATCCCAGGGGGGAGGCGCCCCCCGGGTGCCCCTGGGCAGCCCCTCCCTGGGCAGCCCATCCCTCTGCTGCCCGTCCCGCAGCCCGCTGACATCAGCAGCCGGCGGCACAAAGCGGCTCAGGAGGCGGCGAGCGAGGATCGGGGGGGCAAAGCCGAAAATGGAATTAGCGCTTCTTAGCAGGGCGGCTGGAGACGCCGGCGAGCAGCCACGTGTGGAGCCCCGGGTCCGGCGTGTCCCTGTGCCTGAACCCGGACAGGGGGACAGCCAAATCCAGCCTTCCTCCCCCTCCCCCTCCTCCTCCTCCCTGAATGCCCTGAGCAGGGGCACCTTGGTGTCCCAGAGGTGGCAGCTGTGCCTGTCCTCCCCCGGCCTCCCCTGCTGCAGAGCGCTTGCTGGCAGGTTTATTAACCACCGAGCCTCTGTGCTAATTGCATTACTAAGCAGAGTCCTCATTAGGCAGGAGACAGAGAGGGACTCCCAAGGCAGTGTCAAGGCTGTATTTTGGGAGAATTGGCATTGACGCTCGTATTTAATGCTCCAGCTGGGGCATGTTGGGGGTGCCGGGGTGAGCAGGACTGAGCTGTGCGGGGATTGAGGCAAGCAGCAGCAGCAGCCTGATGCAGCAGGTCCCCCAAAGCCCTTTCGTGTCCCTGACGTGCTGCAGTGTCGTGGGGCTGGGTGGGTTTATCTTACACTTTCAGGTTTGATTTGTGTTCCCCGCAGCCCCTGATGGATTGAAACGTCCTCTGTAATGAGGCCCGTGCCAAGGGAGCTCTTTGCAGCTCCACATTTAAAGAAAAGTGCTTGGCTACTGTTAATCTTCCTAATAACATGGGTCTGCCTCTAGATGTAAGTGCTAGTTATTAATTCAAGGAGTTTCTGACACGTTCAAAGGACATAAAGATCCCTCTCATTGCTTTGTACCTGCCCATCCTGCTGGCTGACAGATTCCTTGGTGAGACAAAAAAGCGCCGTTTCACCACGTCCCCTTTATCAGAAATGCTGCCTGTCCCAAATACAGCATCCTAATATTAAATATTTCACAGGGCTGCGTGGGAATGTGCTGCCTCAAAAGCTGTTTAGTGCTTGATGCTTTTGACACGGAGTAGTTGAGAGGGCTCAAAACGTGGGGGTGTGTGGCAGGAGAGGAAAACTACTCGGGGCCAGGATGGGACCTGGTCACCCTCAGTCCTCCTGAGAATGCTTCTCCCTGGGATGGGGATAACCCACTGTGGTCCCTTCCAGACTGACCCATTCTGTAATTCCATGATTCTGTGCCTAAACCTGCAGAGCTCCTCAGGGAACATTTAGTTCAGCTTGACCATGCACATGGAATTCTCAAACTTTATAGCACAGCTCACTCTCTCCCTTCATCTTCTTCTTCTCCCCCAACACACTGAGTACTGGTTCAGATAGCACATCCAAAATATTCCATTTTTGAGATTTCCCAACATATTCTGGCAGAGCAATGCTAATTCCAAGTTCTCCTCTCAGGGCACACACTCCCAGGCTGTGTTTCTGCTGGACTCTGCTGGCTGAGCCAAAGAAGGGAAAGACAATATCATTACAGATGGATGCAAAGGGCTCCCTTCTGTGTTTGGCAAATGAGAAACCCTGACCACTTTGAGTCGCTGAAAGTATTAATTCTTTTTCCAATAAATGCTTTGCAGTTCTTTGATTCTATCTTTATCTTTCTCGTCTTTATCCTTTTCAACGATGTTGTGGAATTTTTAATGTCCCAATAGTAAGTGGTTTTCTTTAAAATGTCATAAAGAAGGTGCTTGTGTTTTTCCTTGGGCTGAAATATTTGTCTAATGGAGCACAAATGTGCTGTTGGTTCCTTTCAGCCCAGGACTGCAGGGTTTCAGGACCTATAAATGATTTGAAAAATGTGGACCAGTTTTATCTGTCTGACTCAGCTCCACATCCCTCCAACAAGAACACCGTGGCTAACAGGAACCTCTTGAGCTCAATTATATGGATATTGACATTTATTCCTCTATGACGCTCACAGCTAGAGATGATAAGTGATTTATTATTTTTTTTTCCCCTTTTGCCAGCACTACCTCAGCAATCCTGCTATCCACGGGGAAACACTAGCACGTGGCATTTAGCACTGAGCACCTCTTGTAAACTTTGCTGTACTGACTGACACGTTCTGGCTCTGGTCACACAAACACTTCTCTGCTGCACCTGTGTCTCACACGAGTTTCTGCGGTTACTGTCCCAAGAAAACCCAAGCTGCTAGTCAATTATTTCTCTTTATAGTCAGATTTCGTGCCTGATCTGAAGTTGAACGGTCAACAGAATCACTCTGTATAAAACCAATTCGTTCTGAACTGGTCTTGCTGCAGCAAAAATCCTCCCAGTGCACAAACTGTTAAAAGGATCAGTCCCCCGCTCCATCGCCACCCTTTGGCTTGATGGGACGAGGAGGAAGAGGAACGAGGAGAGGGCATCACATTTCTCCCAGTAACAACACCGTGACAGGGCAGGATTCTGACCCCACCACAACAGGGGTCTGTAGGAGCATCCCTGCTGTCAGGCACAGCCCTTTTTTCAGTGCTTCCCAAAGACCAGGAGGGAAAACTTGGCAGGCAGCAAGGTCAAAGGAGGAATTTTGTGACTGGAGATCCAGGCAGTGACATTATCCCATTCCCCTGCTTTTCTATCCCCTGGATACAGTTACCCAGAGAAGTTGTGGGTTCTCCATCATCTAGTGAAAGGTGTCCCTGCTCATGGCAGGAGAGTTGGACTTGAACTCTGAAGGTCTCTTCCAGCCCAAACCATTCTGTGGGATGAAGAACATGCTTGGACAACTAAGGAGTTGTTGGAGCCGAGTGAATAAAAACATTTTGAGAAGGCCCTGGTGTAGGAAATTGCTTGCTTCTTCCCCCTTCTAGACACCTTCTACAAAGATAAATTGCACAGCCATAATAAAAAAAAAAAATTAAAAAAAAAAAGAAGTTGATGCTCCTGCCTTATAATTCAGGGATTTGTGCACCATCTGTGAGCAAGCTCTAGGGTGCCTCAGTGGGAGCACAGAGGTAGCTCAGTCACGCAAAACCCATGACTGCAAAGCATTTGACTAATAAACTGAAACCCCAGGAAAAAAAAAAAAAAAAAAGGCTTTGTTCCTGCTTTTTTTTGCCTGGATGAGCTAGAAAACTGTGTCTGCCTTTTCAAGAGGTGGCACTGCTGCAGATTCCACTGTGCCCATACAGGCTGCAACCCACTCCTTTGTTTCTCCTTTCAGTTTCCCACAAACACCATCTCCAGCCAATGCCACGCTTTTCTTTTATCGATATATTGCTGGGCTTTATCAGCAAAGCTTTTATTGCAGCTCTCCCTGTGGTGAATAAAGGTTGAAAAGAACATCCCTGAGCGTCTCTCCCTTGCATAATCGGGGAGCTGCTGGTGCAGGGCTCCGCTGACGTAACCGGCTGGGGAAAATTACCGAGGCGCCTGCTGAGGGACAGAAGTGAGTAACTCCCATCAGCAGAGCCCCGGCCTCTGAAGGAGCTGCTGCTCAGGAGAAGGGCTAAAATAGACCTGGAGGGAAGCTAGTTTTGAACAGCAAGTGCCCTTTTATTTGTTTTTATAAAGAGCATTCTGTGCGGATTGCGTGTGAACTCTTTGTGTGCCTCTGTAGGAATTGGAGGGATAAACAAACCTGGAAGCAACTGCTAGTGCTTGACATCCTTTTGTTGGCATTTATCAGCCCCTGGCAGGATCTCCACGAGGTTCCCAAGGGCAGCTGAGGCCTGGCCAGACCACAGGCTCTCCTGCCTCAGTCCTGTGTTAGATAAGCAGAGCTGCTCCTCAGAGCACCATCCTGCTCCAGAAAGGAGAAAAGTTCTTTAGCCAGGAGCTTGCATAAGGAGCCAGAGCCATCAGGTACAGGTCTCTTGCCTGCAACTGGCTGCATGATTTTGGGGATGCTGAGGGCTGCCTCAGGCTGTGCACCTGGCTGGAAGCCACGAGATCTCAAGCGTGAGAAGAACTGGAGCAAAGCCCCAGTGAAGGCACTGGGAGCACATCTAGGACCAGGGATTCAGGGTTTGACCCTTGGTCTAAGCCAGCAAAAAATCCCATTCACCTGCTCAGGCCTGGAGGAGGGAAAAGTTATTTTTCCAGCCTTGCCCTATGTCCTTCATGCTTGGAGGCCCTCCAGTGCCTCTTCCAGGGCAGGCAGGGGGAGCTGAGCAGAAGTCAGTCCTTGGCTGTAAGCTCCTCCAGCACCGAGCTCCAAAGCAGGGCTGTCCCCACTCTGTGCCACCCCCACAGGCAGCAGCAAGGCACACCTCATGCCCTGGTCCTCACGGGGCCGTGCCAAGGGCTGCAACCCTGCCATGACCCCAGCCCCACGCCTGACCCTGCCCCTGTGCTGCTCCTGGGCTGCAGATGTGCCACGGCGCTTTCCTGTCCGAGCCCTGCGACTGAAAAAACCCATCTGGACTCAGATAAAGAGGAAATCAGATCGTGTCTCATCCTCTGCCAAGCTGGAAGCCAATTACAGACACAGAGCAGAAGCCTCCTGCCTCGGTTTCCTCTGGAAAGGCACAAGGGGCTGGGTGTAAGGAAAGCAGCAGGTCCGTGCTGCTGGAGCTGGTCAATGTCAGAAGGGTCTTGCTGTTACTGGTGGGGACACAGAGGCTGCTTTGGTCCACCCAGTGACTGGACACCATCACCAGGAGGCACCCAGATGTGTGAGGTGAGACACGTGTGCTCCGCTGGTGCAGCAGGAGCATCACCTCCGCCAGGTGTGGACTGCACTCCCAGGTGGGATGTGGTCATCTCTGGGTACCTCTGGCAGTGAGATCTCAGGCTGGACAGCCAGCCCAGGACAGCCTGGAAACATTTCACCATCTTTTTCCAGCTGTCTAGGAGGCACAAAGCTTTTGTACAAACATTATCTGTGGCCCAGTGTAACAAGCAGCCACCTTCCACCAAATCCCGGGCACAAACCACGTCACCATCACCATATGCACAAAAGCTGTAGCTGTGTTTATAGACTACTGGCTGTTGTAAATGTATCCCTGTAGGCTTTAAATCCATGCCTGCTTGTCTGATGATTGGTTTAACCGCTGCTAATTCCCTGAAAATGAATGGAGCTACTCATCAAATGTTTCTCCTGATGAAATGTGCATTTTTCCCTCAGGCAAAATCAAGAGGTGCCCTGGGAGGGTGAGGAAAGCCCTGGAAAGCAACGATAGCTTCAGCCACAGCTGTGAGTTTGAGAGGAGCTCTGATGAGCCTGGAGGTGGCTGTCACAAGCTCAAGGCATGAAGAGGCCCCTGGGAAGCCCTGGCTCCTCTGTGTCCGGAGTGATGCTGGCAGTCAAAGCACCAAGACACAGAGCTCTCCAGGTGAACCAAACCAAAAGCAAAGCAGTCCACGCCGCATCTGTGGCTGTGGAGAAACAGACTCCTTCTTGCAGCTCTGCCCTGCACTGCTGTAAATCTGCTGTCTGAGAGGGGACGGGGAGAAGCCCCTGAGGGCAGCATCCACAGCAGGTATGGCCGGATGGGGCTGTGGGGTCGCGGCCCTGCCCTCAGTCCCACCACAGCCGTGCCAATCCAGAGAGCTGCTCTGCCTGTTCAGAGAGCACATAACCATGTGCCAAACCCTGGGCTGGATGGATTCCTGGCCGGCATGGGGCCTCTTGCACAGTTTGCTTCTGATGCCATACGTGTGGCACACGCATCTCCAAGGTAGATCAAGCCACGGAACAATGCTAATTAAAAAGCAGCTTTGCTGGTGTTGCACGGCAGCAAACAACAGCAGCCTGGGCTGTGTAAGAGGTTCTGAAGCTGTATTCACACCAAGGCAGTGAGGGAAGTTTGTGTCGTGTTGCCGTGTGGTGGCTGAGTTAAGGTTTAATTGCTGAGGTAAATCCCTGGGGTGAAACTGAAGCAGGCACGACTGAAAGCTGGAAGTCAAAGTAATTGTCTTCCCCCTCTTTATTACAGAATTATCTTTTCTACTTAGTTTCAACTCACCTGCTGCCAGGAGCGTGCAGAATCACAAAGAGGTGGAGAGCTGGTGCTCTGCAGGAGTGTCAGCCAGTCCTCAGGGTACCTGAATCTGCCCAGAGGTACACGATTAGGCAGCAGCTGATTGCACTTTGTTATATTGACTAGAAAAAGGCTCCGAATTACTGGTGGGGGGAAGTGCTGCTCTGCTACAGTCCTTCTGCATGACTTTGTGCTGCTCATAGAGCTCCCGGTGTCTCATTTTCTGGAGCAGCACCACCCATCACCCAGATTTGCTGTGAGATAACCTGGTAATTACTGGTAAGGTGCTTTAAGAAGCTGTGCTAGTGTTCTAGAGAAAAACCACTGTTGAAATCCTTTCAAAGCTGAGCACCTCAGGCAGGCTGGAAATGGTTCAGGACAAGAAAAATGGACTTTGACAATGTGTGGGGGCCCTTTAGGGCTGGGGATCTGAGCTGGCTCAACAGCGAAGAAAGGATTTATTCAGTGAGTGAACACAGGTGTGCTGAAAAGGCACTGCAACTGCTTCCTTCAAAACAGGTTTTAAAAGACTGCCATTTATTTACTGTCTCTGATGTCATTCCTTGTGCACCTCAGGGGTGTTCCCATGCAGCCCACGACTCCCATCCATGCCCAGGGTCTGGTGCATCCAGATGGCTGATGTATGATCTATTCTTCAAAGGAAATATAGATTAGAAGATATAAACCATAAGGGCAAAAATCTTCATCACTGTGGGGTTTTTTTGTTTGTTTGTTTTTAAATAAAATCATGCATCTTGGGGCAATGCAATGAGAACCCAAAATATCTGGTTTTTTTAAAAGATCACATTCCATCTTTCTGTCAGTCAAGTGGCCTGGGGGCAGTTTTATGAGGGAAAACGGCGCCTGAAACACAACCTTTATGGCCCCACATCCATCCATCCATCCATCCATCCATCCATCCATCCATCCATCCATCCATCCATCCATCCATCCATCCATCCCTGCCAGCACCCACCTCTTTTGCTGCAGAATTTGTGCACCACGCTTGATGTGGTTGATTTTTCCCCGGCTGCAGGTGACACTTTAGTGACTTTTCCAGCTCAGAGCTTGAAAAAACTGGTCTCTCAGCATAACAAGAAAGAGCAGCTGGCTCTAAGCAACTCCCAAAGATGTTCGGGAGGGCCAAAACAGATGAAATGGATGGCACAGAGTTCACTTCCCAGCAATATTAATTATCTATTGCTTTTCTCTGATTCTCTGCCTTCTTAGCACTTAGATACACAACCACACTCTGCCATTAAAAAGTTTCAGGGCTCCAAAGCAGGGAGGAGAATAAAGGCAGATTTCTAACCTTGCTTAAGTTTTAAAATCACCTCTGTTGTGCCAACTGAAGGAGTTTTGGGTGCTGGGAAAAAAATAAATATAATATTTCAAAAACATCCTGAACTGTAAGAAGATTACAACCATAAAAATGCCAGCCCAAGCTTATAAAACTTTAACAGTGATAATATTAAAAATGCAGAGGGGACCAACAGAGAGCAAAAGGGAGGGCCGTAAAGAAAAGAAGAACCTGGCAGGAAGAAATACACAAAAATATGTGGCTTAGCTCAGGTACTTTATGCATCAGCCCAGCAAGAACTAAACACTTTGCCACCCCAGCACACACTTTTTGTCAGCAGCAGCTCCTGGCAGCAGCAGGGGGCAAAGGGAAATGGCAGCAAGTGCCTGGGATTTATGAGATAAAGAGAAAATTGAGTCTAGGGGAGCAAGGATATCTCCAGCAGGAAGGACCATCGTTTGTAACTGCAAGGCTGACAGCTGCTGATGAAGCCACCAAGCCAGGGGCTGTGGAAAGGGAGGGGAGCAGTGGTAGCTGGGAACAGGGAAGGTGAAGGGCCTGGGCCTTGCAGTGGGTGTAGCTGTGCGCCAAGATCCTCTGCAGGAGAGAGGTGTTGGGACCAGCTCTGCAGGGAGGATGGAGAAACACATGATAAATGGAACAAAGGGTGGGACAGGTGTCCCAGCTGCAGCCTGTGCATGACTCGCTGGAGTCAGGACACAGGGGAGGCCAGGTCTGCCCGGCTCCTGGTTGCTGAGCAGGAATGTGCTCATTAAGATGAGGTGCCCTGAAAGAGATTTAGTGCGGGTCAAGAACCAGCCAACGGGTAGAAAACAGGCCGTGCTGAAAGGGGAATTGAAATTTGGCAGTGAGCTCCTGGTGGAATTCGTCGAGGAGCTGTCTCGGATGCTATCTTAATCCTTATTTTCTTTAAATGACCCTAGCAGAGAAGGCAGGAATGACGTGAAGCTGGGAGTCACTGCTGGTGCTGATAAGGGCTGGGATATTGCGCAGGAGGAGCTGGGTGCCCTTAAGGGTGAGACTGAGACAAATGGGATGTAATTTAGCAGTAAAAAATGCACCGGCATGTACTTGGACACTACAAACAAGAATTTCTGCTACATGCTGGCAGCTTATCCACAAAGGAGCGGAGATAGATCACTCAGGCATGAGATGGCTGTGAGCCACGGGAAAAGGCGAAGGCAAACGGAATCAGCGTTTCCAGAAGGGCCTGGGGAGAGCAGTGCCAGGGGATGAGGACTCACTGAGACCTTGGGACTGTGCCTGAGCTGCTGGGGACATCTTCTCGTGCCAGCTCAGACCCTGGCCCTGTGCCCTGAGATGGACCCTGGCAGCTCCCTGCAGCTCGAGGGGCTCTGTGGGGATGTGGCCACTCTCCATAACCATTTTTCTTTTTCCAACATGTCCACTAAAAGGAGAGATGAGTGATTTAAGCTGGAGGATAATGCTGGCTGTGGAGCAAATGCCTCTAAACCATTCCTGACTATGTTTAGACAAGGAATGACAGCATTAATGACTGCTGGAGGAATGAAATTCTGCAAAGGCTTTCCTGAAGGAGTCCTGGGAGCAAAGTTCTGCCTAATTTTAAGCTGCAGCTTTGCAAGCCTATGAAAGCGGTTGCATAACATGACCATGGGTGACAGAGGAAGATGAGCCACAACAGCCCAGGAGATCCTGTCCAGTCCCATGATTTTAAACTCGTTATCTGCAAGCAGAGCTGCAGAAATCAATAGAACAGGGGAATCCAGCTAGACACTGATATGAAATCTGCTGATGAATCATGGCCAATGCTTTGGGGCAAATAAACAGGGTATGGCTTACTTCAGACTTGTCTGTGGAAAGCCCCACTCACGACCTGAGAATTTAGAGTCTCCAGGGCAAGGCAAGTAAAGGAAGCCAAGACAAAGCCCCTGCATCCAAGTGCCTCCTTTGAAGGGCAATGCTGATTTCTGCTGTGCTCCTAAAGAGGCAAAATCAGGACAGACACAGCTCTTTAACTGTGCCAGCTCTCCCACAGGCTTGAAGGGACCTCTAGGAAGCCCCAAACCAGCCTGTCCTTTTAATTCAGCTCATTAGTTACAGAAGCAGGCAACAAATAAAGCCATAATAAGAATCTACCTAGATACCAGCTTCTTCTGCAGAACCATACATGTTTCTATCACACCCTTTTTAATCAAAATGACCAAAATTCATAACCAGAAGGACAGGGTCCAGCCATCATTGCATGTGCATGGTTTGGAGGGCCAAGGCAAAGGCCAGCAGGATCACATCTCAGGATCAGTGCTGGCTGCAGGGTCCAGGCAGATCCATAGTAAAGGGAGCATCTCGAGAGCTTTGGTGCATCTTTGCTATGCCCAAGACTGGGGGTTTGGCCATACTGGGCTCAAGGTAAATCAAAGAACAAGGGCAGTTTCTGAGGCTGTGTTTTATGCCATTGGTGTATCTGGCACGACAGAAGAGGAAATGTGTCCAGAAAAGGAAAAGAGCCACCTGAAAAGAGGGTTGGTGTGCCCAGAGTATCTCAAAGAGTTTTGTGTATAGGGAATGACATCCCTAGAGGATGTTGGTGACACCTCTGGCAGGAGTCTCCACCAAGAGGGGGCACAGCATCCCTCAGCCTCACCTGGGACAGTGTCTCAAGGGTGTCCTGGGCCAAGGAGGACACAGCCCTCCACATTCACTGCACTGTTAGGACAGCTCCCTCCAGCACATCACCTTCCCAAGGGTCTTCTGGTGGTCAAGACAACCTGTACAGTGGATCAGGAAGACCATCATGAAGGACATTGGGAACTTGCAGAGGGGAAATTCTGGTACTTGTGATTGCATTCAAAACAGCAGCTGACTCCTGTGCTGCAGACTGGCTCTCAGAGAGCTTTAGCTGTCCTTTCTCAAGCATGTGATTTTTGTTCTCACATTGACAACAGGACCAACAGAAAGAAGAGTACATGGAGAGTAATTACAGGAATTGTCATGCAAGAGATGATCACCTTTTGTTTGGGGACTGTATTTCTCTCCAACCTCAGGTACTCTGGAGTTAGCAGCAGATTGTTAACCGGCATGGGAGCACGTGCACCTGCTTCAATTCCTCACTGATCCTCCCCTTTTCCTGCCAGGTCTCACACCTTGAGGGGTGCTTGATGAGAAGACAGCCCAGTGCTGTAAGATGTATGTAATGTTTCCACCCTGGAAATAACTTTGACTCCTGGACAGGTCAGGTCAGGCTGGAATGTAGGAAAAAATAAGCAGGAGAACTTCTCAGACCCTCTGTCCAGCATGAAACCTAAAATGCAGGTGCCAAAGGATCAGCTGCTGGACATCAAAGTACTCACAGCACTCCATCCTGTGCCAGCTGGGAAGATGCAATGACCTCCAGTGAAAAGATGCGGACTACTTCCACTGTCTTTGACCCTTTTCGAGGAAATTGTTTATTTCCCTCAAGAGAGGAAGGTTTGAAGGTTTGAAAATTCAGCAGCCAGCTCGCTCTGGCCTCTTAAAGCACTGTGAGAATCCTCCTCTTAAGTTCAGCTCCTGCCCTCCCAATGCTGGGCAGCCTCCTCAGGTTCCTTGCAGACCAAGCTGGCAGCCTGAACTAAGGCTCCCTTCAGTGGTTTATCCTCTGCCAGACAAAAGAAAATCAGTGTCCTTGGCCCCAGCTCAGGACACGAGAGCAGCTCTGAATGAACCCCAGGTCCCCAAACCCCAGCTGCCTGGGGAGCTGCCTCCTCTCTTCCCCCTGCAGAAAGGCTTGCACAGAGTGGGGTGGGCTGGCCTGGGAGGGGGGCCAGGGGCTCCTCTGGCTGAGCTGGGCAGCTGTGAAGCACTGTGCTCTGTCCAGAGGGATGGGAGGTGGGCCTCTTCCTCGCACCACAGGTTGGGAAGGACCTTTAAGGTGATCAGGCTGTTAACCCAGCCCTGCCATGGTCACCACCAAACCACATCCCTAAGTGCCACATCTACACTGGTTGGGAGCACTTCCAGGACCAGTCATTCCACCGCTTCCCTGAGCAGCCTGTTTTAATACTTTTGTGCTTTAAATGCTTTTAATGTCTTTTTAGTGAAGAAATTTTTCCTAATACCAGTCTAAACCTCCTCTGGTGCAACTTCAGGCTGTTTCCTTTCATCCTTTAACTTGTTACCTGGGAGAAAAGGCCAACTCCCACCTTGCCAAAACATCCTTTCAGGGAGTTGTAGAGGGTAAGAAGGTCCACATTGAGCCTCCTTTTCCCCAGACTAAATACTCCCAGCTCCCTCAGCTGCTCCTCATCAGACTTGTGCTCCAGACCCTTCCCCAGATCCTTTGCTCTTCTCTGGACACACTTCAGAAAAACCTGGAGTACATCAGACCCTTCCTGGGCTCACCTCTAGGGCAGGAAGCCCATCCCTTCTGACAGGATTGGGGTCACTTGGCTCATGAAGCATTGGGCAAGAGTGACCTGGCAGAGGCTCTCTTACCCTTTCCACATTCACTCCCTGCCCTCCCAGCCCTGACTTTGACAAACACTGCTCTCTGCTCTTCCTGCCTGCGCCAGAAAGTTAAACACAGGGGCTGTTTCTCTCCCATCCATGGGGAGTGCCTTCAACCCACAGGTGATTCTAGGTGGGCTTGGGCACCCACCTGAGAGCGTGGACTCCTGAGCCCTCTTCCACTTTACATTTGACTCGGACCTGCACGACCTCCCGACACAAGAGGGGAAAAATCCACGTAGATGCCTCTCCGAACTGAGCTAGCCAGTCAGGCTATAGAAACACAGTTTGTTTGGCTTGTCAGAGGGAAACTGAGGAGGTGATGTGACCGAGGCTGACAACCCCTGCCCCCTGGGAAGAGCTCTGCCCAGCGGATCTGCCGGGGAGGCAGGACGCGGTGCCACGGCTGCGCCTTGCGCAGGCAGGGCTGCTCAGGCTGGGGATGAAGGCAGGCATTTACTCCCCTGGGATAATTAACCACTTCAACAGCCTACCCAGGGACACGGCGCAGTGCCTTGCAGCCTTTAAAACTGGGACTGGCTGCCTTTCCCAGTGATTTATTAGCTCTCCGAAGAAAGTTCCGGGCTCGGCGCACAAATCACGCTCCGTGTTATATCAGGGGTCAGGCTGGCCCACTGTAATGGCTCCTTCTGGCCTTGAAATGTATGGCCGGTGTCAGAGGGGCAAATAACTCCTCCAGCAGAGCCTGCTGGAGGAAAGAGAGCTCCCAGGGCATGAGCATCTTCAAGGAGAGAGTGGCAGAAACGCTGCCCCGTCCATCCTGCGCAGCTCCGAGGCCACCGACACTGTGCCGGGTGACAGCATGGGGACACAACCCCCATCCTCCCCCAGGCTTCCCCTCCTAGGTGACCCAAAACCCTCAGGGAAACTGGTCAGTTGCCAGAAGGAGAGGGCTGATAAATGTTCTGCTTATCTTTCAGGCAGATTTTTTGTAGCAAATTATGTTTAAAAGAAAGAAGTCTTCTGCCAGACTTGTTTTAACACTGTCACAGCAAAAGGATCTCTGGGTCTGAGCAGATGTTCTATGCCTTGACATGGCTGAGTGAGACTGGAGGGGGAAGTTCAGGCTCCACTCTTCCCCCTCTGCCTGTCCCTCCATAACCCATCCCTGATACAGATTTCCATTTCCTAACCGAGGCACTCTTCCTCTTGTGCAGGGAATTCCAATTTTCTCTCCATGGAATGACTGCAGCAAAGGCTCTGAAAGGGGGAGGGGAAATCTCATCTCTGTAAAATGCTAACCCAGGGGGGTAAATCTTCAACAGGATCTGGTCAATTTTAGCCATGCAATTGTCATTGACACTAATGGGAGACATACAGCTAAATGAGTGTACTGGAAATACCCTGGTCCCCAGCTGCCCAGTCTAAATAATAATCATATCATAAAAAAAAACAAACCAGAGGGGAAGGAACAAAAAGACTCTGTTCTCCCACCACAGGAGGCCAAGAGAAGATCCGTGGCAGAGGCAGAGATGTCACTCACTCCTCACCCGTCACAGCACAGGGCAGCAGGGAATAAGCATCCGTGATGCTGGGGGAAGGCCAGCAGCTCTCTGGGCATATGTTACTGTAAATTTGAAATTAGAGCCACTGAGGGGATGCAAAATGACAAACCCAGCTGCCGACGGGGGTGCTGGCTGCCAGCAGAGTAAAGTGTCAATTATTTACCATTTGCTAAAGGACACCTCTCTCCGCAGTCACGCTGGAGCATGTGTGAAGCGCATCTTAATCTCCCTCCCCAGCGTGGGGGCTGGAGGAGGCAGCCCCAGCACTTCCCTCTGCTGGAGCAAGGCCGGGGAGCTGAGAGGTGCCAGAGTGACTCCTGGCCATGCAGGAATGGCTGGAGCCTGTGCTGGCTCCCTGGGATCAGCCCCGATGGCCGGGGCACAACGCAGGGCTGTGAAACCTGGGGTCAGGGCAGGGATGGACACGCGGGTGGCGTCGTCTCACAGCCCTGGTTATAAACCTGTGGTTTCTCCTGTGAGAGGTGGGAGCTGTGCCCGGGGCACAGCACTCCTGGGCTGGGATCCAGGCCAGGAGCCACGTTTGGGACAGCTCCACTTCACTGCTCTCGCTGCAGTGGGATAGGAAAAGCAACAGGGGAGAATTGGAATTTTATGAACTGAGTGTGTATGTGTGTTTGTGCAAATAAAGCAGATGGTGAGGGCGTTTGCATTAGCACTCATGCTGAAAGTCCCTAGATGATATCTTCTATCTTAGCCAAATTTGGGCTGGGAGCGTCACTTTAAAAAATCACTGTTCCTCCTGCTGTTGGCAAATGTGGGCTTCCCTGGACATCTTTATTCATCAAAACATTCCTCCAGTCTGACCAAAACCTTCTATATTTGGGGCCCTGACAAGTCAAGGCACTTCACAAGTGCTGGTGGCTGCTTAATCACAGGACTCTCATGAGGTTCAGTCATCCTAAATAAGTCACCGAGGCATGAGTCATGTCACAGGTGGGCTCCACAGTGATTCAAGGATGACATGCTCCCTCCTAATTTATTTCATGATATCATTACCCCAAAGAAAACTCATTCGAAAGAAGTATTTCCAAGCCTCACACCCCACCTCTTCCACTTGAGCTTGAAGTCACTCCTTCGTGTCCCCTAGGACAATTGGCTGGAGGAGACAGAGATGCTACTCCACCCCCTGGGCTTGAAGAGAAAGGCTTAGGAAAAGGTTTGACTTCTTCCTGCCAGGGCTGAGCAAGGCTTTTCCCTGCCTGGCTGTGGGACTGCCTGCTTTTGTCCTCTGGGGAGACTTCCAGCAGCCAGACACAAAACCAGAGCTGCTTTTTTTGATGATAAGCCAAAAGGGAGGTATGAAACCCCTGTAACACTATCTGTTGAAACACCTTGGCTGCAGCAGTAACACCCCCTGTCCCGTGTCACCTCAAGGACAGCCACGTGTGATTGATGCTTGGCTGCTGGCATTGGTGCACGGTGGCTGCAGGCAGCTGTTTCAGAGCCCTTTCTGTGCTCTGTGCCCAGAGCCTGAGGGGTCAGGAGGTGTTTTATAGCCAAACTTTACATACTTGTGTGTATTTAGCCAAGGGAACTGCGTATCTCATGCCCACCATGGCCACTGGCACCCTGCTCACCGTGCACACCATGTTTTGTAAGAGCCACATCCGAGGTGAAGGAAGTGAAGATGAGAGCTTTCTGCATGCCCCAGCGAAGCAAAAATGCCCAGCTGTTCATTTTCTGCTCATGGGGACACAGTTTCTCCCTCATTTATCAGGCTGAGAGCAGAGAAAAAGTTTCTGCCTGCAGGCTGTTATCAGAACAGTCAGTGGTAATTCCTGTTATCAGCACTTCACGTGAAAGGTAGGGAATGCCACACCCCAGCAAAACTATCTGGGAACTCAAAAATCAAAGATTATTGATCTGGAGTCAGCCTTTTTTTTTTGGTTATAAAATCAATGGGCATTAAATAGAACCCCATTTTAAGCCGTGTGTGTCTGTATCTGGGCGTGTGCATATGCATATGCAAAAGGACAAGGCTCATAAGATAAACAGCAGGGATAAATGAAACTCCTGGGTGTAATCGAGCTCTGCACCATGATCTGTGGGAATTTTATCACTGCCTTCAGCGCGGCTTTACCCGGTGTTGCAGCAGCAGCTGTGACCTGGGAACTTTGCACTGCTGAGAGGGGAAATCTCAGGACGAGGACTGGGCCCTCACTTCTGGCCTTGGGAGGACCAAAGATGTCAGAGGCTGCTGTAGAGGATAATTCCTTTTACAGCACTTGTACGACTGTCTCCCTGTAAGCCCTGCACATCTGGAGCCCGGGATGACTAAGTCAACTGGCTTTGCAGGAGGTAGGGTTGGAAAAATGGCTCAATTAAATTTAAAAAAAAAAATAAATTAAAACAGTAAAACTTCCCTGCAGTTCGTTTTCACTGCACTGCGGGCGGCCTCCAGAGAAGCACAGGGAGATGCTCTTCTCAAAAGCAGGAGCAAGGAGCATTCGTCCTCCTCAGGAGCAGGGCAGGGAGGAGCTGCACAATGCTCAGAGGAAATCAAAACCGTGCAGAGGAGTGTGTTCCATGGGAACATCCAGCACCAAGAGCGTTCCAGGTGAAAGCTGCTGTTTCCCTCTCTGCCAGTCCAGCTTCCCAAGCGGAGCAGGGAATCTTCTGGGGGGGGGTTGATCCAGATGAGGCAAACATCCTCCTGGATTTTCAGAAGAGATTTCTTTGCTCATGGAATCCCTTTGGGAGCTGGGGGGGAAGCCATGGGGTGGTCCTTGGCAATGTCTTTGCAAGAAGGGAGGTGATGATCCCGGCAGGGCTCCAGGCACTGCTTTTGGAGCTCATGGCACGGCTGGCATGAGGGTGGAATGGGCTGCACCAAACTTTAAGGAAACTCCAGCCAATTTGCTGCTCCTCTCCCCTCTTTAGCCAGCCAAGGGCAACAAGATGCCTGTGCTCAGGACAGTCAGCCACAGTTTTCTTGACTATCCCATTAATTTTTGGAGGGGGATTTGATTTGACTTGTCTCAGTAGCAATCTCTTCCTTGCATAATCTCCTTATTTTGTAGATGGCAGTGTTCCTTTTACACAATAAACAGAGTGCAACGTGCCCCCCTCCTCTGTCTGTCCCCTGGCTCCCCTCCTGCCCCCTGGCCAAACCCACATCTTGGCACCCCTTGGCACTGCTCGGAGTGGGAAACAGCATCCAAACAGCCCCAGGAGAAATATCAAAGGTGAAGGGTTTGGCTCTTTGACTGAGAAACACACAGGCAGCCTCACAACATTTTACTTTCCCTTGCTTATCATTGACTTTCTCGTTGTGATAACAGGTAACAAATCACTGCCTGCATTGTCACTGAGGTGGCTCTTCTGTCAACAGACTCCAATTCTCCTGGTCCCCTCCTCCCTTTCTCCTCACAGATTAATTCCCACCAAAATGGAGAATTATCTTCAGACGATGCTGGCAGGGGCGAGGCTGACAGGAAGACAAATCAGACGGTGGGAATGAACCACAAATTTGTTATTTCAGCTTGTGTTGCCTGACTTCTGGGAAAGAATTATATATAGGATTAAAAAATGCTGGTGTGTGTGTGTGTGTTAATGATGGCATGTTAAGAGCACAATGTCACATTTGCCACCCTGGTGAGGTGAGACCCCAGCAGGCAAGGGGTGCTCTTCATCAAAAAACAGCATCAGATGGCTGGGAGCCAAGACAGGGACAAGAAAGGGGAAATCATGGGTGAATTAAACAGATCTAAGTCATACAAAGGCTTTAGATAATTGTTTCAGGAAAAAAATAATTACAAGTATGGTAGTAAAGGAGGGAGATACATGGGTTGGCTGAAAGTCATCCAAAGGATCAAGCTGAGCTCTGTGTTTCACAGAAGAAACTTACCTCAGATATTTCAGGGCCTATCCAAAATGATAATTTCCATTAGAGGAAGGTAAAGCAGTGGATGTGGGTGTACCAGTCACATCCCAGGGTTCCCAGCAGGAGCACACAGGGCACGATGCTGGTCTTCCACTGAGCTGAGCTGACTCTGGCACCGGCACAAAAATGATTTTTACACCCTGGGCTGCATCAAAAGGAGTGTGGTCAGCAGGTCCAAGGAGGAGATTCTCCACCTCTACTCTGCTCTGGTGAGACCCCACCTGCAGTGCTGTGTCAAATTCTCATGTCCCCAGTACAAGAAGGATGTGGAATTGTTGGAACAAGAGGAGGCCACAACATTGATAAGAGCACTGGAGCACCTCCCCTTTGAAAATGGGCTGGGAAAGCTGTGGCTCTTCAGCCTGAAGAACAGAAAGGTTGTGTGGAGACCTCAGAGCACCTTCCAGGGTCTGAAGGGGCTGCAGGGAAGCTGGAGAAGGACTCCTTGTCAGGAACTGTAGTGGCAGGACAAGGAGTGGTGGGCACAAACTGAAAGAGAAAGATTTTATCTTAGATATGAGGAGGAAATTGTGGTCACGGTCAGGCCCTGGATGTCCTTGAACATCCCTGAAGGTGTCCAAAGCCAGGCTGGATGGAGCCTTGGGCAGCCTGGGATAGTGGGAGGTGTCTCTGCCCTTGGCAGGGGGTTGGCAGGAGATGATCTCTAAGGTTCATCCCAACCCCTTAGCATTCTGTGGTTCTGCCTCTCTGGTCCTTACAGGACAAGATTGAAAGACCTGAGCATCTGAAAACCTTTTCTACACCTTCACCCTGAACACAAGGGGAAAAAGGATCTTCTGAAGCGAATTACTTCAGATAATCAGAAAAACACATAGGCTAGAAGTTCGTTTTGAAGACTGAGGAGGTTTTGTAACATTTTCTAAAATTCAAGAGAAGCAGCAAGACCCTCCCCCTTTTCTTCCCCCCACCCGCAGCATCTCTGGGCTGCAATTGTGGTGAATTTATGTGTGGGCTTACAGGACTTGGCTGTCTGCCAGAGCAGGGGCACGAATTCAGTGACCCAGGAGTTCCCTTCACCTCTGTGCTTTGTATGTGCCTCTGACTCACACAACGGGGATGGTAAAAATGCTTCTGCTAATCCACTAATAAATTCTGCTCGGTGTCCACAATGCAGGGCCTTAAAAGCTTTGCAGTGCTGGGGTTTTCTGAAGGATGTTGTGTCCTGGGCTCAGACATCAGGAGGCAGCCCAACCTGCAAGAGCCAAAGGTCTCTGCTGGGTTTTGCAGGACCTCAGCAATCCTGTCCTGACTGCCAGGGTTTGAAAACTTCCTTGACTGATGGAGATTTTTTACAAGCTGGAATGGCACTGGTTATATTTTGTATAAGAATGAGTGGTTATATTTTGTATAGGAACTGGGTTTGCTCTCTCTGTAGGAAAAAAAAAGCCAGGTACTAGAGAGTGCCAGAGTGGTGTAGGGAGGAAAGAGAAGCCAAGAAAATGACATTTCTTTTTTAAAGAGAGTGCAAATGGGGAAGACGGAAATCGGACACCTTGCCATTGTTTAAAATGCCTTTGAAACAAAAAAAAGCAAAAGAGCTACCAAGCCAAGTCTCGTAATCTGAAGGTCGTGAGTTCGATCCTCATTGTGTTGAAGTTTATTCTGGTTTTTTTTTAGAGTTGGGATTAATGAGTGAGAGGGTAATTTTTGTTTGGATTTAGATGTTTATTATTTTTTATTTATATTATATCTTTATAAATGGTGAGTTTTGCAGTATATTAAGTTAATAAATTTCAAGTGCAGCTTAGGGTTTTTTTTTAATCAGGTTTTTTAAGCAAAAATGATTTAATTATGGAATGTTATTTAAATTATTTGCATTTTAAAGTTAATAATTAATTACTTGTGGTTTGTAATGTGGATTTTTTATTTAATTATATCATATTATTTAAACTTACGAAGAAGAAGGTGAAGAAGAGTAAGGTTTATGCTTTAAATTTTAAATTTTTCTTTATATATATTAATGTATTTGAATTTTTAAAACTTTATGGATTTTACTATGTGATATAATATACTTTTNGTGCCCTTCCCTGCCAGACTAATCTGTCTGCTGCCTTTCTGCCGTTCTGCAAAGATAATACATATTCTTGATCCCCTCTTTTTTGAAAAGCCCTTAGGAAAACATGGCTCAAAGGAGGCATAAAAAAAAAAAAAAAA
>VWZN01003322.1:252052-273938 GCA_013396955.1 Regulus satrapa
AAAAAAAGCTGCAGCAAAAGGACTCAATTTCTAGGTAATTTCTTCTAAATCCTGCTTTCAGTTTATTACCCTGACAAAGAGTCTCTCAGCTGCGGAGCAGAGCCCGACCTCCCGCAGGGGATAGAGCGAGGATTATCTACCCTGAAATGAAAGTCTGTTGACCTAGGGAAAACATTTCACTAAATAACAGCACTCGCGAATTGAAGGGACCTGTGGGGCATTAGACACGGTGTAAAAGCAATTTGAAGAGAGTAAAGGAAATAAGTGGGAACGGTTTTGGGTAGGAAGGATAGGTAAGGCATGTAAATGAACGCTTCTGCGGGGCGGGCGAATGGAAATACGCTGGCTTTTCCTCTGCTGCCCTCTGAAATGGCAGCTGCAGAGGGATTTCAGCCCAGACAGAGTCCCTCGGCTTCCAGAGGCTTCACCCTGGCCCCACCAGTCTTCCAGCTGCACTCAGGGATCCTGGGATGCTCCCCAGCATCTCCCCACCTGCAGGGTCCTGATGCACCACTCTGCGTGGCTGGTGCCTCTGGATAGCCCTGCCTTGGCCTGCAGAATGTTTTCAAGGAAATCAGGCAGCCACCAATGCTTGAGCTACAGCAAATTAAAGTTAGAAGAAGGAAAAAAAAGAAATAGATTTGTAATCTTGAGCTTATCTTCCCAGCCCACAGCCCAGTAGAAACACACACCCATTGGCAACTTTGACCAAAGTGACTTTGACGTTAGCAAACCAAAGAGCTGGGAGGGTGCCTGATGCTCTTTCTTTGGTTCATTAACATTAAGAGCAGGAGCAAATAATTGCTGGCATCCCACCTGGCCCTGGACCACAGCAATGAAAGCATTTTTGCTGTTCTGGGGAGAGTTATGCACATCCTGTTGCCCTTTTGTCCTGTGTTCCAGCGATATCCTGGCAGTTTTTATTAAACCACCTCCTCCTCCCCTGCCCAGAGTAAACTGTTTGCTTTCTCCAGGGAAAATGAGAGTTTCTGAAGGGTGGCATCACGGAGGGGAGGATGGCAGGGGATCTGCTAGGCTCAGGCTCCATGCTCATAAACTTTCTTTTAAAATCCTGCATAAAACAAAAGGTGACGTGAAATATGTTGTTGGACTGGGGAATATCTCTGGCAGGGAATTTTTTTTTTCAGTTGTTGAATAAAAATCTGAGGCAGAGATGGAATTGCTGCAGCTAAAGACATACAAAATTAGGGTGGAAAAAAAGACCTTGACTCTTTTATGGAGTTGCTACAAATCCAGGGCTCAGCTGTGCCAGGCAATGTGAGTTACAGTAGTGACAAAAGCTCTTGGAAGTGACTAGTAATGTTCACACTCCTCAGATTTTGGGAAACTTCCAAGAACCCTTCCCTTTTTTTTTTTTTCCTTTTTTTTTTTTTTTTTTTTTCAAAACCANNNNTCCCTTTTTTTTTTTTCCTTTTTTTTTTTTTTTTTTTTCCAAAACCATATTTTATTTTCCCAGATGCAGCAGACCAGTGAGAAATAAACCCCTCCATGTGCTAGATGGATACCAGAGATTCAACGACTCATTGCTGACCCTTGATCAGAGCTTTTGTAGGGAAAAAAAAAAAAAAAAATCAAAAAACGAAAGCCATTTGAGAAAAGGGTGAGGTTGTGGTGCTGCTACACCACCTCCCTGGCAAGGCTGGTGGTGCAAGAGATGCTTTAATGCCCCACTTGTCCAGATTAACGACACATTATTGACCCCCTGCAACAGTTTGTGCATCCATTGAAAGCCCTCCGTTAGAAGGAATAGAAGGAATAGAAGGAATAGAAGGAATAGATACAAATCGTGTATTTTGGGGTGGGGTGATGCAGGTCTGTTGCTGTCCTTGCTGCACATCCTCACATTCCGGACGGTTTGCATGAGTCAGCCAGGGATGAGTTGGAAAAGGAATGTCATCATTTTGATCCAGTTAAAAATAATTTATCTGCTGCTTTCTCTCTATCCTGTCTCGTCAGCCCTCCCTCCCTCTGGTTTTTGGGTTTTTTTTGGTTTTTTTTTTTGTTTTTTTCCTTGAAGAGAACTATTAGCATATGTTTTGGAAGGTAAATCGTCCCCTGAGTTAAATTAGCACCTGATCAAATGCGTGCGAAGTGCTAATTGAGCTTTGCGAGCAAGCCCGAGTGAAAACAAGCTTTTAAGGCTCCGGCAAGCAGGCATGAAAACTGAGGCCATCCCAAAGGCAGGGGAGCGTTCTCAGACAGCTGCCGGCAGCAGGAGCCGGGCACAGGAGTCAGACCCTTCCATCCGAGCCCAGGCAGCGCCCGGGCCGGCGTCTCTGAAGCTGGCAGCTCTTCTGACCTCCCTGCCCGCTTCCAGAGGACAAACTTTTTTGTTGCAGGGAGAAGATCAGGTCCCAGGTGTCAGACCTGGTGCATTTCCCACGGTCTGTGCTCTCAGGGAGTGTTTCCTCGGGGGGATGATGCCGGCTGCTCCTCCCACGCTCCATCTCCCATCCCTGGTGGACTGGGCAGAAGGGACTGGGGAGGACACAGCACAGCCACTTCCCAGACAGGAGCCCACTGGGATGCCCCAAAAATAACAGAGGGCACTGCCAGGACCCTCCAGCTCTCGGTTACTAGCAGAACTACATGTCTGCATTTATTTAAAAAAGATATCAGATGGTTTTGGGTAACTGCTGTGGTTTTCTGGGAAGAAAGGTAACAAAGCTTTCAGTCTTCAGATGGTGCAGACATGAGGAGAAAATGGACCCATGGATTTAGGGGCCATTGAGGACAGCAGAGATGCTCCAGGAAACACAAGAGCTGGAGGTTGTTGCTCCCAGAGGGGTTGGACAGCCGATGGGGTTGGCTGAGCCATTTGTTTGGGAAAGGAGTAGGAGATCCCCACTGCTCCCCCTTAAGCTCCTTCTAAAAAATTATTACTTTATCTTACAGAGGAAAAAAAAAAAAAAAAGCCAAGAAATCTTGGGAATTTTCAATCAAATAACAATTTTTAAATGGTGATGAGATGGCAAAGCCTCCTCGTGGATACCTGTGGTCATACAGAGGAGCTGCTCTTTGTGCCACCCTTACAGCAGCCAGTCAATATGACAGCACTGATACTTGTGCTGCCTTTTTTTTTTTTTTTTTCATCCCTTCTAATTTGATATAATTGCTTTGATAATTAACCAAACAACGATGATACTACTTCTCCCCCCTCCAAGCAATCTCCACCTCTGTGCAGGGAGCACGTTAATTTGCCAGAGAGCTACACGGCATTTGCATGTTTTTTCCATCTAATTTGGTAGCCTTGGTGCTTCAAGCAGGTGTGATGCTAATAAGGCAACTTGAGCAATCAGCCCAGGTAGAGATTTGTGGATTGCACAAGGATTTGTCTGGAGTGTCTTTCCATGTCTGCTGCTCAGACTAAATATAGCTGGAAGGGGGGGAAGGAGGGAACCTGATCATGTAGTATGGGCTAGGAGGAAGGCTGTGGCATTTGCTTTTCTTGAAAGGCTTTGAACAGAGGGTGCCTGTCCCTCAGCTCAGCCTGAACATCTTTGTGTCTGAGGAATGACTGGACGTGGCCTCCAGTGCCGAGGTCTGGTTGATGAGGTGGGGCTCAGTCAAGGTTGGACTCTGTCTCAAAGGTCTTTTCCAACCTCATGGGTTCTGTGATTTTCCTCTATGGCCATGCTCAAGAGTGATGTTTCCAGGGAAATGGAGGGTCCCTGTCCCCTTCTCCTCCTGCCTTTGGTGCCGAGCAAAGCACACAGAGCAATAGGGCCGGGGCCAGAAGGAAGTTGTGAGTTTTGGCACTTGCAGTCCACGTTTCTCCTGGGCCCCACAGACATTGCCATTTACCTCCTTAAAACCCTGATCTGCACCACAGAGGTCTTGCAGGAGTTTCCAGCAGGTGGAGTTCAGCCCTGCTCTGCTCTGGCAGTCAGTGTGGGGAGGCTCAGCCTTCACGGGCCACCACAAGGTTGTTCCTCAGCTTCCTCCAGGCTGGTCCCTCCTCGTTCCCCCCTTCCCTCCCTCCTCCTCTCCTCCCCTCCGAGCTGTTCAGCCCCACGGGTGAGTGATCCATGCTCTGGGATGGACGTGGAGCCTCTCCCAGGGGAGGGGTGTGTGCAGCTTCCCGGGTTCAGGACCTGCCACCCATCCCATTAGCAAGAGCATCCTTTGGGCTGGCAGGGCTGTCAGGGCTGTCTGGGCAAATTAAAATCACTTCAGTCTTCGCTGTCACATCAGCTCCCGTTTGTCTTCTCGCTTTTCCTACTTGGCTCCTGTTGGCACTGGAGTGCTTGCAGTGAGAGAGGCATGGCAGAAGTTTTCCAGAAGCAAGACTTCAGATTGCTGTAGGTGGAAACTTCATTTCTCAGGATAAAGAATTCTCTTTTCCCCCTCATCTCTATTACATTTGGCTTGCTGTTGTTTATACAGTTATTTATACTGTTACTATTGCTACTGACATTGCTTTTTACTTTTACTATTATTATTTTATTCCAGCTAAGCCGGGCTGTGACTTGAGAAAGCACCCGAGGGTATCTCCTGTCTGCCTGTTGTCACCCCAGGGGATACAGACGTGGGACTCTGGGTTTGGGGAGGAAAGGGTCAATCTCAAGACACAGAAACGACTCTTGAAGGTGGCTCTGTTGTGTGGTTCGGGTATTCCTGACCACTGGTGATGGTGGGGACATCTGACTCAGTGCCCAACTGACCTCAGAGAGTCCTCCGTGATTTGAGGTGGATCAAACCCTGGGTGTGGATCCTGCCTTGCACTGCAGTGTTTGCCCTCTGGATCTACACATGGATTGCACCACACCTCAGCATTAGCAGAGGAAACCTGGGGAACTGGCTGCTTCCAGATACCCTCTGGGAAAATGGAGCTCTTTTCTAAATCACGAGATGCTCCCACCCTGTATGAAGGCATGGAGCAGGGGGGTCACTCACTTGTCTCCCTGTTCTCTTTTGGGCCAGAGCAAGAAGCCCAGGTCAATTAGGAAGGGACCTTTTCCCATGGAGCTCCTGGCTCTGTGGAGAGCAGCAGTAACTGGGGATTTCATGGGCAACTCCTTCCCTTCCTGCTGCCTCCTGGGGCGTGCTGGGCCAAGGTGTCACGGCCACCACATCCCACACTGCCAGCCCTGCACACACTCCCACTGCTCCCAGAACTGCTTCAAGGTTAAATCCTCCTTGACTTAAATTTCCTTCCACTGCAAACATTTCCTTGAATTAATAGTTTCTCAACAATAGATAATCAAAACACTTGCCTGTATTTTATTGTTAAATAAAGCAGGTGAGGGTCAAAAGCAGATAGAAAAGAGACTGATTAATGAAAGAGGGTGCTGGGGAGGTTTTTTTTTTTACTTTCAACAGATGGAAAAACCATTAATTTTTGGTCTGATTCTGTTGTTTTGATTTATTCTTCATGGGAATCCTTAGAAAGGCTTCCAGCAAGTTGTGGCCCCAGTCAAAAGTGCAGCTGGGAAGGAGGCCACAGCCCAGCACAGTGCAGGAGGGCCAGCAGGCTCTCTGGGAGCAGGAGAGAGGATGGGATGTGTCAGACACTTGAAACAAAGCAGGAACCTTCATTTGTTCCAAATACCTTCTCTAAACAAGTCAGAGGATTGTGGGCAGGCACACAATAAAAAGGAATCTCTCTCTCTCTCTCTCTCTTTCTCTTCAAATCCTAAGGACTCATACCTCTGTCTGCCCAAATGTCACCTGGAAAGTTTTGTCCCAGCACAGGGCAGGCACAAGCCGTGTCAGAGTTTGGCATTCTGGCCCCAGTCCAGCAGCACATCAGCCCCCAGGGCAGATGTCCAGAGCGGAGTGTGGCCCATCCTTGGCCTGATAGTGGGAGCTGCCACCTCCACTTGAAGCCATCCACATGCTTAGGGTGGGTTAAGGTGCCCAGCATTTCACTTAGAAACCCCAAATGCACGCTTTTTGCCTGCCCTGATTTTGGTGGGGAATAAGCCACCTGAATATTTCTGAGCACAGGTGATTTCAAACTGGAATTTATTTTTTTTTTTCAGGTTTCCCCATCCAGACACTGTCACCCAGAAGAGTGGGAGCCAGAGAAAACAGAGCAGGGACTGCCTGGCTTCTCCAAAAACTGTCTGGCTCAAACTTCTGCCTTTCTTCAGAGAAAAGGCAAGCCCTGATTGTAGTCTGCTGGAACTTGCTGACCTTGCCCATGACCCTGAGCCAGAGGAATCTCCGGGCTCTCCCACGTGACATTTGTGCCCATGAACACCTGGGTTAAGTGACCTGTGTCAAACACAAAGCGACAGCACCGTGGTTTGCTCAGCACTGACCCGTGGCCATGTTCTGCACCCTTCTAAAGGAGGAGGTGGCATTCAACAGGCAAAAACACCTGTGGAGGAGGCTCTGGCAGGGCTTTGCAGTGCCAAACCTGGGTGGTCAGGGATGGAAACACCCTGGCCCTGCTTGAATGTGCAGTCCAAGAAGCAGCATCTGCTCCCAGCTCCCAAATACTTGTGGCAGGAGCTGGGCTCATGCCCCCGAGCCTCAGCACTGTTTTCCTTTCCCAAAGAGCACACTCTGGTGAGTTGTCACAGATTTGCAGTAGCAGGAATTAGGGGCATTTTTGAATGTGAACACAATGTTATCTCATTATGTCTGCTCTCAGGGCATGGCAGCAATGAGGAAAGCCATGGAAACATCTCTGCCCCCAGGGCAAGGCGATTTTCTAACTGGGACAAGAAAAGAGTTGTCCTGGGCCCAAGCCAGGCACAAGGGATTGCTGGCCAAGGGAGAAGCTTTACTCCTCTAAAGTCTCTCCAGAATCCCACTGGCAAAGCTGGGTGACACCATGGAGAAGGAAACATCCTCATTTTCAGATGAGCTGCAGTGCCCAAAGCTGCACAAAGCGCAGGCACTGGGACTTGGCACATCCCTCACATTTCACTCTGCCTCCCTCAAAAAGCTCTGGACCTTCAGCCTGGCTTGACCCAAGGACCTTCCTAAGAACCAGAGAGATTTCTTAAACTTGGCCTAGACTCATGTGATTCTCACCTCAGGGTTACTGAACCTTTCCAATCCTTTGCAAGGCACCTCAGGGTTAGTAACTAGACCTGAAACCTGGGGACTCCTGCAGAGCAGGGCTCAAAGCAGAAAGAAAACCTTCAGCCTGTCCACTGGGAGACTCCCAACAGGACCTAAGGCTGCCCTGTGGAAACTCTATAACTAAAATCTTGCCTATGCTAAAGCCACAATGCAGATAAATTACTTGTGTTGCTTTAAAAAACAAACAAACAAAAAACAAAAAAACTTTATCCTTTTAAATTAAAATGCAGGGATATATATCTTTCCCTATCAGTGAAAAGCATCCTACTGTCTATTTTAGCTGGCAGACTTGCTGCCAGAAAGGAAATGAGAATATTATCCCTAATGAGTCTTCTCATAATGGTAATTTTCCAAAAGAGGTACCAATTCTAGGTTTATGTCAACAATCCCACATCTGCAAGACTTGGAATAAACCTTCCAAGCCTGTTACAGTATGCAGGCTCACTCCTCCACAGTCGATGTGGTAATGTCTTGTCAGAGCAGCAAGTTCAATACTGATATAGATCCTTCCCTTGTGTGTACAAGCACAGCTAAGTCCACGCTGTGCCTCTGGTCTCCTCTAAATCTACCAGCCTAACCCACATTTCCCTTCCCCACTTATCTCTTGGTTCTTCGCCACATTCAGGCTGCCCCCAGGGATGGCATCCTGCCTCATTTCTGGGTCGTTTGACCACTGTCTGCCAAAGCCATTTGAGGGAATTAAAGCAACATCTCCAGAGGCCGAGCTGGCCTCTGTGGGAAGTACAAACCCAGAGTGTTCCCCCCACGTCTGCAAGAGAGCCAAAGCATCCACCTGCCTCCTTCTGGATCTTGGCAGAATACAGCCCTGATCAAATATCCCTCTGGCTTTCAAGGCTTTGAAGAACCAAGACTGATCTCCTTTTAAGCCCGTCTCCAGGAATGGCTGTGATGTGTCAAAAGTCTTTGATCCTGGCACCGTGTGGCAGGTGAGGTGATGTGCTGGTTTTGGCTGGGCTAGAGTCCATTTTCATCACAGTGGCTGCTGTGAGGCTGTGTGGGGCTCCACTGGGCCAGCTGGAGCTAAAACAACAAAAAAAAAAAGTGAAAAACCAAAAACAAAAGTCTGCAAACTACTTCCACTGTCTTCAATTCATGCTTGGTAAGACTTTTGCAAAACCATTTCTGTGCCTGGCCTTTGCATAAAAAGGCTGTGTTTAAGCTGAATGCCTCTGTGCTTCAGCTGGTCAAGGTTTGATCCTTTTCTCCATTCCTAAAGTATATCTGTGTGAAAAAAAAATGAAGAAATTCTTGGGGGATACTGAGAAATTTGGAGGTCCTATATAACCCCATATGGTGAAGGATGTCTGAAATATGGCAGCACTGCAGTGGTAAAGGTGTGCAGCTGAAGAGGGCAGGATTTTAACAGGCACTGAAGTAGAAATTCCAGCCTTTGAATACACACTGAGCATACATTCCACTGGCTTGTTTGTCCTGGTGTGCAGAGACCCTGGCAGTCTAAAACCCATATTGCCCCCAGTGCTCTGCCTTGAGTTTGTGTCCAGGTCGTCACTCAGAAAATGCTGAGCCAGCCTCAGGCCAAAGAGGGAAGGCACCTTTCCTATGGGAATCTCTGCTTTAAACTTCCAAGGAATAATAGATTCAAGGAAGAAGTGGAAGCCCAGAGCCAGGCTCTCCATAGGGGTGGGAATCTCAGACCAAGGGGCTGCACAGTGGCCCAAGGGTTCAGCTCCACCCTTGCCAACACTGCGCTGGCACACCTGGCCATGCAGGTACTTGGAAAATGTTCTGAGGCATTGGTGGGATTCTTGGGGCTGTCCCCTGCAGGGCCAGGAGCTGGGCTGTGAGGATTCTTGAGGGTCCCTTCCAGCTCAGAGCAGTCTGTGATCAGCGCTGCCGTGAATTTCTTGCACTTCATTAGGAGCTGTAAAACCAGTGAGGCAAGGCTGGAGGGTTCAGGGATTGACAGACAAGCCAAGGCCAAGCCTCAAGCAAACCTGAGCCAATGCCTTTCACTTGGAAAGTTCAGGGTAACTCAGACTCCGATGGAGCTTAACACCACAGAGGCATTATAAGTACAAATCCACCAGGATGCCTTAAGACCCTTCCAGGACCAGAGATTGCATCCAAGCCCCTTTCCAAATGAAGACTTGTTTCTCTGCTGTAGGCAGCAATGCTGCAATGTGAATAAAAATGCAGTGAAGTTCAATGCCAGACCTGATAAGTGGAGAAGAGAGATTTATTTTTAAACAAAATGAATGTCTCTCCCTCACACTGTCATAGTCACATAACCCTAAGCACTGAGGAGTTTGTATCCACCTAATCTGGCCACGATTCCTCATGCTGGCACAGAGGACCAGGAGCACTGGTAGCCCTCACCAAGTCTCCTGAGTGACACTGTCCAGGTTCAGAGATGGTGTTTTTCACTCATCAGGCACTGATGAGTCTCTCCATCCTGCCATACCTCCCCGTGAGTCATCAGGACTTTGTCTCCTGAGTCCTTTGGCTCCTGATCTGGGTGTTCTGAGAAGCTGTCCCTAGCTGTGCTTCTCAAAGACCTGCCAGTCCAGGTGCCACCAACAGCTGCCATCCCTCCTGTCCCCCTCCTGCCAGTTACTCTTTTGGGAGTTTTCCATACCAAAATTCCCATTTGTTCTCCTTTCGTAGCAATTTTCACACTTCTTTCACACCTTCCCCTACCACCACATGGGCTCTGCATGAGACTGTGCTGGTGCAGCCTGGCACTCACTCAACCCACAAGGATGGTTTCAAGGCACTCAGACAAGGAGCAAAGTCATCCAGCAGGTCTTCTGAACTCAGGTCTTCCCCAGCACCAGCTGGCTGCTTTGGATAAGATTTATCCACTCAGATGCAGATTAATTATCTCCTCCTGAGCTCCCTGGCCCAAGGACAGAGCCCATCAATACCTCCCTTCCTGGTGGAGGTGGCTAAAAATGGGTTAGCTGGAGTGTGTCCATGGAGCAGCCACTCCTTTCCACTGCCTGCCCAGGGAGAAAAGGACAGCCAGCTCAGACTGAGATGTCTACCCCAGGCCTCCAGGTTTGGAGAGCTGAATCCTATCCCTGCAGCCCACAGAAGAGTAATTAATAGGAGTGAGAAATGGATGGTGGGCTTTGATCCCTAATCATTTCTTACCTGCTCATTGCATGCAAGTTTGATCTTCTCCACACTTCCTCCAAACTCCTAAAAGCATGAGCAAGCTGGAAGCAGGATTATCCCTCTGTGGAATGCTCCCTACATTTTCATCTCCAAGCATCCCTCTCCTGCTGGGATGCTGGCAGCCCCCCTGTAGGGCAGCAGAATTTGGGTCTTTTGATCTTTCACCCTATCCATCTAAGCTGGCTCAAGGGTGGTCAGGAAGTGCTTTGCATTCTAGAGTGCACTGAGGCTTGGGAAGAAAATGTTCTGTGAGCTGTGCTGGGCAGGACAGGCTTTCAAGTTGTTGCCCATGACAGGAGGGGACTGGATGGGGTGAAGCAGGAGGGCCCTTCCCCACTGACATTCCCAAGGGCAGCAGTAGGGCAGCTCAGCAGCTCCACATTACCTGTTCCACTGGTGTGCAGCCTTCTGGGCTTTGCTTGGGGCTTTGATTCTTTAAAAAAGTGAAGGGAAACCACATAACTGCTGGGGGAAATCCGTTGTCTAGCCAGATCCAACTGCAAGGAAAATAAATGTGCAGGCAGGGTCCAAGGGGGAGCCCTGGCCACCAGCCAGCATTGGTGGCAGCTGGAAAATCCGTGGGCTCTGAAGTGTTGCAGGAGACCTTGATAACTCCATACCAACTCTGATGCATGTGAGTGCATTGGTTAACTCAGTAACAGGTGTCCAAATGTCCCAGCTTGCTGGGAACATGCTTTGTCACCCTCCCTCTCCTTGTAAAATCCTATTCTCAGCATGCTGGCAATAAATAACCCCTTTGTCATGCACCGTGGGCACACCAAGGGCTCAAACAGGGCCATACTTTGGAAAGGAAGGTTATTTTCAGCTGTGATTTTAGCTGGGAAGGGGAAGCTCTGGGTAGAGTTCTGGAATTTTGCGAGGCTCAGCTGCACTGTTGGTGCCTGCTGGTCCCCACGGCGCTCCCGGCGTGGTGGTGTCACCGTGTCCATGCAACCACGGGTAAAGTGACAGCTTGATTAATGTCAGCAGTCTGGCCCTTGGTTGGGAAGAGATGATCCTTAGGGTGCTTTTCAGCCCAAACCACTCAGTGAGCCTGCGATTCTGTCACTGCTTGGGCATTCCCACTGCAGGTGGACAGCACAGAGATCAACCAGCGCCTTCCTCTGCCCACACCAGGTGTGTCTGTCCACTGCCTGCCATCCCAGCTCAGAACGGACTCTTTGGGAAAGCACTGCTGCCAAATTCACCTGGCTGAGCAGCTGCCCCGGGGGTGCAACGCCAGGAATTAATCCCCCAGGTGAGCAGGAGCGAGCTGCTGGAGGCAGCTGGGTGCTGGCTGCAGAAGGGAGGTGACACAGAGTGGGCTGGGGTCAGTTTGGATGCATCCAGGGACTGGTGGATGGATCAAAAGGCAGGGGCTTTTAGGGGGAAGACACTGGCCAAAAGAGAGATAGATTCAAAGTGAGCTCAGTAAAAAAAGTCTTGGAGTTTCTCTGGAGCGGGGAAAGTTGATGCTTTGCTATGGAGCACAGAACTCATAATTGTAACAAAACCCAAACAACCAACAAAAAAAACAAAAAAAAAAATTGGCTGTTGCTCCCTCTCTTCATGTTCTCCCTGCAGGAGCCCAGCTAAATGCCCTGGAGATGCCCAGGTAGTGTCACTGTGCCCCCAGCCCTGGGCTCTCCCTTTGGGGTGAGTAGGGAGTTTCTACCTGTGCAGAAATTCATCTCCTCCCTTGAGGCCTCTTCTCCACCACCTCGTGCTGGGGATAGGCTGGGGCTTCCCCAAGGAGTCTTTGGCTTTCTGGCTACAGGGACTTTCCCTGGGAGATTTTTCTCCACTCCAGGACATGCCTGAATTTTGTCCATCCTCTGTGAGCAGATGATGCCAAAGAGTTCTAACAAGAGTAACAACACCCACACTCCTTCCCAGGGCACCCACCTACCGGGCCCAAAATACCACAAAAGCCTCCTCCAGGCACAGATCCTGGCACACAGCCCTCACCCCTTGAGTAATCCCAGCTGATGTCAGTCCCAGTGTCCTGCGGTTGCTTATCACAGAATCCTGGGATGGTTTGGAAGGAAACACAAAGAAATCTCATTGCAAACCCCTGCCATGGGCAGGGACACCTTCCACTGCCCCAGGTTGCTCCAAGCCTTGTCCAACCTGGCCTTGGGCACTTCCAGGGGTGGGACAGCCACAGCTTCTCTGGGCAACCTGTGCCAGGGCCTCACCAGCCTCACAGAGAAGAATTTATTCTGAATGTCTGATCCAAACCTAAACCTAATCTCTTTCGGTTTGAAGCCACTGCCCCTTGTCCTTGCTCTTGCAGATGTTCCTTCCTCATGCACCTCCTCTTCTGCCCCTCCTCTCTCTTGTTAAATCTTGTCTAAGATTTAAACACCTAAACTTTGGTCCCCACTCTCAAGGGGCTCAGTAATTCCCTCTCCCTGTCCCAACCCTGCCTGCACAGGGCTCATGCAGCCACCTGAGCTCATGTAACCTGTCTGCCCAGAGCCACCCAAGCAGCTTTTGCACCCAGAGCACCCAGCCTTAAAGCAGTCCCATGGTCTAGAAGAGCTCTCTGCCAGGTTTCTGTATTCTGTATGTCTACAGTGCACTTTTTAACTTAAAGAATTATACCAAAGTTTCATGCTTACCTCATAACAAGAAGTAATGACAGTTTACCTGTATCCCACCTTTTTACCCCTCTGTGATGTCCAGACTTCCATCTTCTCTTTCTTCAAGGTTTATCAGGGAAGTGAACTTATCAGACAAGAGGTTAAACCAGATTTCTGCTGCTGATGCGTGGTCTCCCAACCCTGCTCCCATTCACGTGAGTGCTGACAGCAGCTGTGAACCCATGGAAGGGCGGCAGCACAGGCATGGAGCAGGAAAATGTTGGCAGAAAGTCTGGGAAATGTGGCTGCTGCCCCTGCCCTCCCCTGCAGCCCAAGCCATGGCACTGGAAGGGGGCTGTGTCAAACCCACCATAAGAACCAAAGTCAAGGCTCATCTCTCAGTCCTCTCTGACTCGTAGATTGGCTTCAGAGCTCAAAAATCTCCTCTAATTTTTCAAGCTGTGCTAGTGGATATAATGAAAAATGTTCCCTCTGCCTATGACCCTTTGACCTGGCTGTGTCCTGAGACGTTGCAGCTGCAGCAAAATGTGCCAGAGACCTCAGTGTCTGGTTCTGCTCCAAGGTAAGGAGAGCATTTCACCTCGGGGGCCTGAGAAATGTGAGTTCACATCTGATTTATTGGGGGACTTCATTCTGTGGTGCAAGCATGTGGTGAGAAACCCCTCTCTGACCCAAGTGCTGTGGTGGTCACAGGGAGAGGGGATTTTTTGGCACGGTGACTGCTCACCACAGTGATTCCTGTCACCACATTACCCCTGCTGCAAACCCCTCCTGCAAGGGCTGGCAATAAAAAGTCTGAGCAAGTGAAATCACAAGTGCTGTGGGCACGAGTTTTTCCTTCCATTTATGCTGTCTTACTCCAAAACATGCAGGTAAAATCCTGTCAGACTCTTCTGTCTTATTTGAATTGCTTTTTTGTTTGTTTGGTTGTTTTTATTTTGGGTTTTTTTGATTTTTTTTTTTTTGAGGGGATTTTTAATTTTTTAATTAATGCATTTTTAGCTGCTTGGTTAATGACCCAAACATGGAATTCACACAGGGAGATAACCTCCTGCAATTTGCCAGGCACAGATTTGAATGAGAAGCTCAAATGTCAGCTCAGTCCCCCTCAGTGGGTGACTCTGAGCATCAGCTGGTGGGAGGGAGAGCAGGAGAGTCCAGCTGCACAGTGAGCACAAATGAATTCTGCTACACTCCACTGGAGAGTATTTACAAGCATTTCAGGTGCTACAGTGGCTCCTGCACTTCATCTTCTCAAAGGAGGAAAAATACATATATAGCCCCTAACGTGTGTTTTGTTTCAGATTTTTAAAATTTTGTGTAACTGAACCATAAAGGAGTTGATCTGCACTTTATACTTTAGCTGGAGACTTTATCTCTGAGTCATCTGCCAGCCCCCCAGGAGAGGTGGAGTGTGGCTGGGCTGCTCTTTTTCCAAGGGAGATGGAAATATTGTTATAGCAAACTTCTCCAGCTCACCCATTGGTACCATTTCTTGTTTGAGCCTTCCATGCATCCCAGTCTAAGCCTCTCTTACTCTGTGCTGCCTTTTTTATCAGGCTGAAATGACAGGGAGATAAAATTATAGGGCATTAGTAGTGCCTGGAAGAGAAAAGCTTGCAAGTCAGCTCTTTGTGTACTGCTAGAGAAACTACAGCCCAGCAAAAAATTGTGAACGACTGCTCTGCTCTACAAAATCCTTTCCCAGACTCTGCTGAACCACCCTGCCACTGCTAATTAACTTCATCGTATTCCGTTTTCCCTGTGCTGATGTGGCAGGGTATTTGTTTTGCATTAAATTCAGGTGAGACTTTGAGCTGCCAGGCTGAAAATCAATGAGCAGCAGAAATAATCTCAGGGGAAGCCAAATGGCCACGGGGGCTGAATGAGCCTGTTGGGTTTCAGCCCCATGGACAGGGTCATAGATCCATGCACCTCACGGGAAATAAAGACATATCCAGAGACTGAAACAAAGCTATGTATAGCTTTTCTTACCCCTATGGCCTGCTGAAGCACATAAATAAGTCAGGCTTTTTGCATTACTGTTTTGTGGGAGGGTTTGGAAGTAGTTCATAAATTATTGGAGAAGAAAGGTCAGGCTCTTCAAGAATGCTTTGGAAAATCAGGATCCTTGGGAGGGATTTGACACGCTTTGTTTACAGTGTGAGAGAGTTCAACATGCAAATGCTCCAAAAAAGCCCAAGGAGCCTTCCAGCAAAACCAGCGGAGACAGGGCTAGACATTCCAAATAGTTCCCTTTGAGTAAAAACAAACAAAAATAACAACAAAAACATAGCAGGAAATTAAACCCCAGACCTTCCTTAGTCAGCACTGAGAACTATGAAGCAGACTTTTAAGGCCTTTGTAGCTCAGGTCTGAGTTATCTCAATATCAACATCATCAGAGCCCAACGTTGCTCTGTGCACGACGGGTGTCCTGGGCTCATTCAAAGGACAAGGGGGGAATAAAACGAGCCTCTTTCACCCTCAGTGGCCTAAAAAACACTGTGAGGGGCCTATTCCCCTGGGCTCTCCCTTTTTTTCCACTCTGGTGTCTCAGTGGCAGGGTGCTCCTGCACGTCCCATCCTCCAGCATGGCTCAGCAGGGAGGGAAAGGCCATCAGAGGTGGGAGCCAGGCTTCGGCTCTGAGACTTTCCCAACAGAAGGGAAAAAAAGGGAAACCAAAAGGCTTTGCAATAAGCAGTGTGGAAGGCAGACAGCAGTGCATTAAACCCTGCAGCGAGGGGCTGACATCAGCCTGAGTGGGTGGAAAACGGAGACAGCGCCGACAATGGTGCTGCTCTGCCCCTTGCCAAAGAAAAGAGAGGAAAGAAAACTGAAATAATTATTGTCGGGGGTCGGGGATTGGAGTGGGGTGGGGGAAGAAAGGAAATAAAAGAAATCGCAGCATTCTCTGGAGGAACGTAGAGGAGATGCTGGGCAAGGACCGAGCGAGACCTTTCCATGGCTGTTCCCGGCCGAGCCGGAGGATGCTCGGTGCCACCGGCGAGCGGCTGCTGCCACCTCCCGGGGCCCAGAGGAGCCGAACCCGGACCCTGCCGGGGCAGGAAAGCACCGGGAAAGGACCGAGACCACAGCCGGTTCCTTGGAGTAACGCGGGAATTCTCGGGTGGATGTGAAAAAGTCCCCGTGTGCAGCATCCCCGAGCACAACAGCGCTTAGATAAAAGTGTTCCTGTGCAAACGCTGTGTTGGACACTTACAGGTTTGGTGGACGCTGAAATACACGGGTGTGCAGACCTTCAGTGATGGCCTGGAGGCAGAGCAGACTCGGAATTCAGAAATGCTCCTTTCCCCCACGCCCCGGTCGGAGGGCAATGATCGGCCGGCTCTGAGATTTTAACAGAGAAACACCACAAGCAAATCGTGGAAATTCCCTTTCTCCTGACTGCCAGCTGAGCTGCCGTTTTCCCCTGGGATACCCCAGGCAATGCCACACTGTCCGCGAGCCCCCTGGAGAGCCCGTGTGCTGAACCCACCCCGTGCACAACCCCAAATCTGGACCCTTACACAGAGTCACCCTCTGGCACCCCCGAGCAGCCCCAGCGAGACAGCCCAGCCACTCTGGGAGCACTGAGTGCTCCAAGGATGCTCCAGGGCTCAGGGATCAGCCTCTGCCTATACCCGGGGCAGCTGGGTCTCACCCTCCCCAAGCAGACAGACAATTTTCTCTCTCAGAGGAGTTCAAGGCCCTCGTGCCGTGTGGCTGTAAGTCAGCTGGAGGATGAACTCTGAGGCAGACACGAGTCTCTTGAGCTTTGGCCGACTTGCGTCACTCCATCATCTTGCCTCAGCCTCTCTGACTGAGATTTCATTTTTGTTCCACTTGTGCTGCTCTCTCAGAAACGCCACGAGCGTCTGTGCCTGTCCCAAGCCCACATTTTTCATTAAAAGGGACAGTTAATTGTAGGTGGAGCACCAGCAATTAACAGGCTCCAGCCCTGTTCTGGGGGCTTTGGATGGACCCTGGCTGTGTTTCCTCTGGGAAAAGCCCCACAGCCAGATCAGGAGCTGGGAAATGAGGGATAGGGCAGGTACCTGCTCTCCTCATGGCAGCTGGTGGCTTTCCAAGCCAGTCCTGACAAGAGGTCACACCAGAGGGACAACATCCAAGTTGGGGGGGGGGGGCAGAGCCCATGTCAGTAAATCCTCCTCTGGCTGCATCTCCCAGATTTACGTTCCCAACACTGCAGCAACAAACTGCAGAGATGTGCCCAGTTTTCTTTTGAGAGAATATTGGGGCAGGAGGGGGGTTATGTGTTTGGAACTTTTCTCTTTTTTTTTTTGTCCAAAGGAGGCAGCTAGTCCTATTTTAATTCCAGATTTAGAGACCTGTGTGGCAGAGCCCAAATCCTGATGATGATGCCAAGGAGACGAGGGGTTACGGAGATTGCATGTAGCAGAATTTGCTTTGGGTGAAAAATGCTGGTAAACTTTCAGGCTACTCCCAGTTTTTATGCAGCACTGGCTAACTTGTAAATCAATCAGAAACCAAGGAGCTCTTGTGCAACTCTGTCTGGGCCCATGTGCCTGCTTGCCTTGTGCCCTGGGTCCCATCTCCCCGGGGAGATGTTGAAAGCTGGTGAGAAGGCTTTGGAGTGCCAGAGCACAGGAAAGGCTGCCACCCCGTGGGGACACGGCTTTGCCAGGCAATCCCTCCCTGTCTCCTGGGCTGTCCTTCTGCCGGGAGCCAGAGGACAACACTCCAAACCTGAAGGATCAGCCTGGGGAGGATGCAGCACCCCTTAACTGCCTGCTCTGTAGCAGGGAGGGCTGTGTGAGCCCTGGGTGCCTTCTAGAGAGCAGCATGAGGAGAAGCCTTCTTATCCCCCTGCCAAGAAGAGTGGCAATTTTTCCTGCTTATCTTATAACAAGAAGTAATAACAGATGTCTCCTACCCACCTCTTTACCCCTCTGTAACGTCCAGACTTCCATCTTCTCTTTCTTCAAGGTTTATCAGGGAAGTGAACTTATCAGACAAGAGGCAGAACCTGAATTCTGCTGCAGATTTCTGATGCAGTCTCTAAATCTGGAATTAAAACGTTGAAGGTTGACAAGCCAGGAGCTCTGTCCCAAATTCTCAGGGACAGCTTCCTGACTGGAGGCCTGCAGGTTGGATCCTGCCAGTTCTTGCTCCTGGATTTTCCTTGGAGGAAACAGGATCCTGGCAGAGGTACGCTGCCCAAGCAGGGCAGTGCCAAGGAGGGGAGGGGGCAGGTACAGCACCAGAAGCTGCTGCTGTCCCCCACATCACTGCCACCCCCACTGAGTCACTGGGGACTGGGGGAAGGAGGAGAATTACTTGGAGGAGGCTGCACGTCCCTGGACCACCGTCTGCTGCATCCTCCTGAGATCCCTCTCATAATTCCTCTGGAGGAGAAGCTAAAGTCATTCCTGCTTTGCTATAAGGAAGCAAGATTATCAGTCTGGGGGAAAGGAGGGCAGGTAATTAAAACACACTGCAAAAAGGATGAATAGTCACCCTGAGCAGAAGCCCCTGGTTAAGGCCACGCTTAACAAACTGTCCAGACACTTTGAAAGTTCCCTGTGGGCAGCATCCTTGGTTGCCTTTCCCTCCATAATAAAACTATCAACTGATAGTTGACTATTCACAACCAAAAAAACCTCCAAGAAATTCTGTTCATCATAAAAGAGTGTTATCGAAACCTTATTAAACAGGTGACTTTGCAAAGAAAGTTGTGGTGAAGAGCTCCTTCCTGAAACCACCATAGGTTATGAATAACAATAATTTCTTTAAATGAGAATTAATCTCAGCGAAGGGAAGCAAGAATTTTTTGCAGAGAAGAGGAGGAAGAGGAGTATCCTGGACAGAGGTGACTGGGAAGACTTCTGGATGAAAAAAGTTGAAATATTCTGAGTGACACGCAGGCATTAGTGGCAGTGCTCAAGCTGTTCTGCAAGGGAATGAGGCTTTTGGGGTCAGAGGGGCTCTGGTTTGGGGACAGGTTAGAGACCCTGTCCCCCACAAAACACCACCAGACACCACAAATCCTTGCACAGAGGCTTTCAGAGCCGCTTGTGGTTTTAATTAGCTTATGGATTGCAAAAGCCCTTAAAATCATCCCTTCTCAGAGACAGTCGTGGTCTGGTGTCCCCAAAAGTGAGGGGCAGCACCGGTCCTGAGCTGCTGCCCCCTCTGCCTGGCTCTTGGCTTGCCTCAAACCTGCCCTAATTTCCTGCCATCTTTTCCTATCAAAACTCTCACTTTCTGCCAGCCAGGCATAAAAAGGGCCCCACAAATGGCTCAAATGTCATTTCATGGCCCTGGCAGACACACAGGCTGCTCAGGCACCTGCAGGTAACACCTGCACACAGATCACGCTCAAAATAATGTTTCCCTATTTTTACACCTCTGAGAGGTTTGAATGGGGGTCGGATGTCTGGGCTTCAATTTTCTTTTTCCCCCACTCCTGACTTTGTTGGCTTTCTGTCAGGGTGGAGAGAGATGTCAGCACATGGCAGGGAGGCACCGAGGCTCTGGCAAGAAGATGCATCTGAAGGGAAAGCAGCAGAGGCTGGGGACCTGTTAGCACCAGGCAAAGAAATGAGGCAGCTTCAGTTAAAATGCTCTTTCCATGCCCGCAGCTACAGCTCCCTCCTGGAATGAAATTGCCCTTTCCCAAAGTGCACTCATTCACGCCTTTCCCCCGGAGATGCAAACACAACAGGGCTGCACAATTTGTGGTGGAAAGCTCCGAGATTGCCCAGTAATTAATCTCAGTAAAAAATTGGTTTAAAAGAGTGTCAGACGCTGAGGGGATTTATTGCTTTCTAATTACCAGGCAGTAATCTCCCTCCTTTGCCTGCTTTCTCCTGCTTCTGCAGCACTTTTCCCCCTCCTGCAACCTTGTCCAACTCCCAGGCTCTGCCACAGGTGCTGTGATGCTGATCCCAGTAATGATCCCTCGGGATGCAGGCAGGGGACTGGGATGAGCCCTGGGGCACACTTATTTTGTCTGGATAAGAGATGATGCCTCTGCTCCTGAACTCCCAGCCCTCCCTGAGTTTTGGCCTAGATATGGCAGAAGCAAGTGGCTTTTAAATTTAAATAGTCTCAGAGCTTCTGTGTTTATGGCTCATATTAATGTTTAAGCCCACGCTGTGAGGAAAAAAAAAAAAGAAAAAGAAAAAGAAAACAAACACAACAAACAAGTGCATTTATTTCCTCTGGTTTTCACAGCTAATCAGTATCAAAGAGGAGGAGCTTGGTGGGCTCAGCTTTTTGGTGATGCAAACACTATCTGAGATGATTATACCTATGTGGTAAATTATGGGGATGTGGGGGCCATTCCTGAACACCTTGGATATCCATCTGTGGGGAAGGCTGTTTGACTGGAGCATGAGTGCTGAAACCTTTACTTTGGGGCATTCATGCGTACACAGACACTGGAACTGTGAATTTCATGCGTGGAATGCAATCCACCCCACCTACTCTGCCACCAAACAAATTCAACCATTAATTTCAGATTAAATCCCTCACATGGGGTTCCGTGGGCGTGAGGTCTGAACTGCTGTTTGTAGTGACCCAAGGATCTTTGACCCTTGATCTGAAAGAAAGGCATGGTGGTCAGGCTGCTGAATTTTGCTCTTTCTCTGATCCTTTTGGTTTTGCTTGCATGAGGGACAATAACGGGAGCACGAAAGAAAGGGCGAGTCACCCTCACAAAACGCACTCCCAGCGGTGGAAAGCACACCCACCAAGCGGTGCTGGGCACCAGACCGACTTTCAAACGCCTTACAAAGGAACAAATGAAACCCCCAACGCCGGCTGCGTGTTTCCTATATCACTTTATTGACCACCACTGACCACGTTCTCAGGTTGAGCGCCAGATACCAGTGGGAGAGGTGGAGCTACACTAGAGTTACAGGGAGAGAGCAAGGGAGACGGTGTGTCACGCACAGGCTGGGGAGAGCTGGCTGGGGATGAGAAGCCTCTGCACAGCGGTGAGCCCCCCTCTCTCCCCCCCGAGGGCCGACAAAGACAGTGGAAAGACGTGCTTGTCCTCCTGTCAGTTGTCCCAAAGGGAAATGACAGGGCAGAGATGTGAACAGAGACACTTAAACACTTTGCTGAAATTTAAAAAAAAGAACAACCCACGTTGCAACCCCCCCTGAAGGTGAGATATTATTGTTATTCATTATTATGATTATTATTTCTCCTGCGGTTGCACGGAACTCATGGCAGGTTCGTCACACGGACGCGGGGTCTTGAGTGTGGGGCTTGGCTCTGTTGCTGTTTGAGAGTAAACATTTTAACTCTGAGTGGGGTACAGCAATTCTGCAGGGCTTTTCCTCTGTTCCAAGCCTCGCCTCAAGGCTTGGTGCACCAGGAGCCAGCGTTACTCGTGCACTCCTTCCTATCTGGTGGTGGATATGGGCTACAGCACCGGACAAAGACCCTTTCAGCAAGTACAGCAGCATGGCAGCATTGCCATCCGTGCCAACCCCACGAGGTTTAAGCTTCCAAGTCCACCAGCCGCTCACCCAGCCCCTCGTTCCATCCAAGGGGAAAAGGGGGGAAAAAAACAAAAATTAAAAAAAAAGAGGACAAAACAAAAGAGGAAACAAAGTGGGGGAGGAACCAACAGAAGAAACCCCTCTAGATATTCACTGATAGCTACGCAAAGGCTCTGGGAGTGAGACCTGCAGGTGGTGGCAGCCCGCGCAGCCGGCGGGCTTAGGAGGAGGGCGCGGAGGTGGGCTTCTCCTCCCGGGACACGGGGATGGGCCTCTCGCTGTGGCTGGCGTCCATGTTGGAGGGGACCTTGGGGCCCGAGAAGGTCAGCATGCCATCGTTGGACAGGGAGCAGGTGATTGCGGCCTGGTCCACGTTGGCGGGCAGGCGGTACCGGCGGTGGAATTCCCGGGAGATGTAGCCGTGGTCATCCTGAGAGGCAGTGGGGAGAGGGAGGGGGGGAAGGCGTGTCAGAAACCCTCCTGGCCCGCCTTTGTCTGGCTCCCTGGGAGCAGGAGATCCACGGTCAGCCCGGCTCATCGTGACACCGCGCTGCCAGGAGCGCT
>VWZN01003322.1:281532-299241 GCA_013396955.1 Regulus satrapa
AAAAAAAAAAAAAAAAAAAAAAAAAAAAAAAAAACCCAAAAAAACCCCAAAAAAGGGCATGAGAGGAAAACCAAAATAGAGTAAAAAATTTTTTTTTTTTTTTGCAATTTTTCTTCCTGCCACTCTTGCCGTGGTGGAAAATACTACATAATGTGGTGAAAGAAAGCTGATGAGTGGGGAGAAGAAACAAAAGACCATGTTCTTCTTAATCTTGCATAGACCAAGCTTTGGAAAGGATGCCAGCAGACTGTAGGAAGTCATAGAACTCAGAATGAAAACAGTCAAGCAGAAAGGGCAGGCTCACTCCTGGTTATCACTTTTGGCTGCTAAGCACTTACTAAAAGCTTTCCCTAGAAATTATCACAGAGCATGTGTTTCCTTCTTTCTTTTCAAGGGAAGAGCCCTCTCTTTATAAGGCTCATTTGCTGCTCCTCGTGGTCAGGAGCTTCCAACCTTTCCACCACATCAGGCCTGGGATGCTGATGGAGGAAGGAGCAGGTGATTACAACAGCAGTGAGACTCATTTTCCTCCCCAGCAGACACCATGGAAAGCAGGAAAGCAGCGATTCTGAGGAGTTCTGAATGCTGTTGGGATCTTGCTAAAGTTTATAACACATGGGAGGAAGGGAGGCCACGTTATCAGTGCAGTTTGTTTTTCTGGGGCTGCAGGGCAATGCAGAGCGAGGTCTGGCATGAGAAATGGCAGGTGCTATTTTCTTTAGATTAGATTGATTAGTGATTCTCATTAAAAGCAAAGAATGCCTGAAAAAAAAAAAGAAAAAAAAAAGAAGCCAGTTGACGGGAGGGTCACTACATGCTGAGCATCTTTGAAAAACAAACAAACAAACAGACAAACAAACAAAAAACCACCACCAAACTGGACTTGCTTTCCTTTTAAAGAGAGACCAGCATATCCCTAGAGAACCCTGCAAATTCCCATCCTCTCAAACAGCCCTGAGCTGCCCAGCTGGGAGCAGGTGAGCAGCCCCTGCCCTCCAGACCCTTGGCTAAGCCTGTCCTGGTGCAAACCCCACAGCTCTCCCTTCCCTCGCCTCTGCAGCTCCTCCCTAATGAATGGTCAACCCTGCACCCCAAGTTTTGTCCCAGCTGGTCCCCACTGGTACTGGTAATGCTTTCATCCCACAGGGACTGTGGTTGCAAAGTTGCTGAACACCAGAGCCAGGGAGGGAACAATCACAGTGGGGACAAGTCGTGGAGGGGACATTTTTAGTTTTCTACTGACAAAGAAATCTTAACCTCACCATTTTTAAGGCATAATCCTCTGTTTTATTGCAGCCTTTGTGATTCTTTTTCTGCTCCAACATCTTCTTTTTGCCCATTTTAGATGGATGGGGCAATTTTCATTTTACAGTTTACAGCAATCCACAGTCAGCTTTACAATTCAGCTGTACCCTGGAAAAGTTAAACATCCACTCTACTTATCCTAAGACTGATATTTATTTTATCTAAAGAATTTATATAATATCAACAGTCTGCCTTGGTGCAGCCAAAGAGGCTTAAAAAATTACTAGCAATCCCTTTTTTCCACATCAGAGCCCACATCCTAAACACTGAACAAATCCCATCAGTGTTTAGGGCACATAATATCATTGTTGTCAAATCAATGGTGAATTTACGTGCTGCTAATCCTTGGCACTTAGTCAAACAAGCTCAGCAAGTTTTAGCAGCACAATGCATTTTATGTTTTCATCAATGGATTTGCATAGGGAATGAGGGATGCTCTTTGCTTTCCAGCCTGCAGCAGCTCCCAGAGAGTGGGAGATGCGGAGAGAGCATCTCACACACATCCAGGGAGCGGGAGAACGGGGACAGGAGCACGTTTGGAAGTTTACAGCTGCTAAGCAGTGATCCTTCGCCCCATCTGTAGATCTCAGGTGAGTATCATCCTGTAAAAGGACTTGGCAGAGGTACAATTTCAGCCCTTTTCACTCCCCTGGTCCTTTCTTTAAATAAAACCATCTTGCTTGCAACCCCAGAGAGCTTGCTGCTGAGAGTTCCCCTGCCTTGCAACCAGATCTCATCTCCCTGAGCTTTCCATGGCCTCTCATCCTGCTGTATAAAATATTCCCTTGGCTCTGGAATTTAGACCCATTTTTATTTACAGACCAGAGAGTTTGAGAGCATAGGGTTGTTTTGTGATGTGATGTTTACCCGTCTAAAGCAAATAATTATGGCAAATGATGCAATACTTTGAGGAATTAAAACCTTTGCTATTTTTCAGAAGAAAGGTAAAAATTATGTCCATTCTCAGTTTGGTGTGAACCTCAAAAATTTAAATAAATTAATTCATTAAATAAGATATCTCTTCACATAGAGACTTCTCAAAAAATAAATCACAACTTGCTATAACTCTGAATTCATAGAGTAATTTTACTTTTCTTCCAGTGTTCTTGACTTTTTACGTGTGGGCTATTTCTTCACAGTCCACATGAGCATTCCTGTGCTGAGCAGATCATCCTAGAGAGCCCATTGCAGGGTGATCATACAGAATTTTCTTCCCCAAAGGACTGATACCCAGCCTTTGCACTGGGAAAGCAAGGAATACAGGGAGGAGTGGGTAGCCAGGAAGATGAGTGAGTAGCCAGAAATGAAAGTGGCTTTATCTGTTGGTGCAGGGGAAGTGGTGCTGATGTAGTGGGGAAGGAGAGGCAGGCAGGAGGAGGAGGAGGTCTGGAACAAAGAAGACTGGGAGAGAAGATACCACGGAAAGAGAGTGGTCTGATCAGGACCAGCAGCAGCTCTGTAAAAGGCATTCTGCAAACCCTGTAGCTACTTGGTGATGATGCAGTGAAAAATCCAGTCTGCCTCTCTCTGTCTGAGCAGGGCTCGGAGGGAAAGCACTAAACACTGAATGCAGACATCATTGCATGAATCATTAAGCCACCTAGGAAAGCTCCAAAAATTGCCTGTTTGCAGGTGATGCTGCAGCAGTTGTTTAGTGCTCAGGTGCAATGGGGCACGGGGAATTGAGCTGTTTGGAAGTGCAGATTGATTTGCAGAGACGGTGGACAGGGCAAGAAGGCAGCATCTGATCCAGCAGGGACACTGAAGGAGGGGGTTTGGACAGGCGAGGCTTGGTATTGATTCAGGCTAGAGAATGGGAGGTATTGAGAGACCTGCTGGTACTACAGACACTGAAACCAACTCAATTCTCCACCAGCTCCTGTGTGCACACAGGCTACCTGTATAATTAGGTTCTTTAAAGTTAAACCAGCAAACCTACAGTGATTGAACAGCACACATCCAGAGACTGCTCCAGGGAGTGTGCTCCTTCACAGGAGTGAATCTCTCTGAACCTCCAGCAGGTTCAGAAGTACCGGTGCAGCACCACAGGATTTGCAAATCTCCCCGTGCTGAGGAGAAACAAAATAATCACAGCTTTTGTCTGGCTCGCAGAGAGCTGCTCTGTTCATCCAGCAGTCAAAAAAAAAAAAAAAAAAAAAGCCATCTCTTGATGGGATAATGATCCCTGTCACTCACGCCTGGATGCCAGACGAGTCTGTTAGGGTGGCAGCTGTCTGGTGACTTGGAGAATTTATTTTTACAGTAGCTCGGTGATGGGAATCTCAGGGGGAAGGAAAAAAAAACCAAAAAAACAAAACAAAACAAAAAAAAATCCCAACCCACCCCTTGGCAGAGAAAAGACCCTAATGAACCATTTGTCTAAGCTGCTGCCAAATCCTCTTGCTGGATTTGTGTGCACTCATGTGAGGATGAGCATTAGCAGGAGGGAAGATTAGCGCGGCAGAGCGGCGAGCGAAACGCTGAGCGCGGCTCTCGTGCGTCACTGCGCCCAGGCCTGACCCCAGCAGGGCTCCTCAGCTGCTGCACGCCGCAGGTCCGTGGCTGCCCCGCATCCCCAGAGCACGGGAAAGAGTCACCACGAGCCAAAATTCCCCCTGACGTCTCTGTAAGAGCTTGTGAGGCAAACAGAGCGCAGGGGCCAGACTGGAGCACGCTCCGCTCCGGGGAGAAGACGCAGACGAAGGGATAATCAAACTGGAGAGCATCACATTTCCCAGACTTTAACCCACAGCAAAGTGCTGTGCTCAGGCACAGCAGATGGGATCATTGGTGGTGCTGACGCTAACACCACAATGTCCACGGCTCTGCTGTGTATAATTAAGGTTAAATGATAAAGATTGTCAGAGCCTCTGCAGTGTGAAACAACTCCTCTTTTCACTTTCCTTTTTTTTTTCCCCCCCTTCCCAGATGTTTTATGCATTTTGTCAAAAGGTCATAGCCGGGGGACTCATAGATACAGTGAGGGAAAACAAGCAAACAGAAAAATCCCCACTGCAGCTGCTGAGTAGAAGACATAAAATAATTTGTATGTTAGTTCTGGGAAAAGTGGTGCAGTGGAGGGGAGAGGCAGCTGTGGGTGCAATAACAAGGGGGAAATTCAGAATAATCATTTTAAAATGCAAGGTCCCAAATCTAAACTCACAGCATGCAAACATAAAAGAATTTGAATAACATTTCTCACTCCCTAGGCTGATACAGTGACCTGTAGATCACAGAGGGGCTTTTCAATGACCCAGAGAGGGTGCTCTCAGTTATAAAGGTTTAAGTAATGCACTCTGTGAACAGCTGTGGATGGAGGAGAATGGTTCCAGAGCATTCTCATAGCTTTCAGGCTGATGAGCAAATAAAACTGCAGTCCGTTGCCCAAGGCTTGGTGTTCTTTCTCCACCTAGAGCACAACAAGAGGAATGTTCTGCAGCCACACAGAGAGATCTGAGAGGTAACTCTCCTTCAGTCATATCCACTGTTCTGCCACTGATCCAGTGTGTTCAGCCTTCCTTTCTACCTCCAAAGTCTTGTCCAGCTCTCACTCTGACTCTCTAGATTTATTCACCAGGATATCTGTGTATTTCTGTGCTGTGGAGTGATTAAAACCTGTCAGTGCTGTTCAGTCTTCCTTTGGGTCTGTATTGCTTTATAGACCTGTTCCAGGGGTCCTAAAAGGGTTGGTGCTTCTAAAGAGCTTCCTGCTCTTCCCAGTTAAAAGCAGGCCCCCATTCTCTGAAGGGCATGAAGATCTCACTGCTTTTATGCCCCTGTTATGCCCACCCTCTTCCTTACCAACCTGTGCTGGAAGTTTGGCCCAGGGATGACTCAAGCACAAGAGGGATAAGAGAAGGAAGGCAGACACTAAACCATCCCTGTGGTAATAAAATGTGGTCCAGGAGGCTCCATCAGCTCTGCTCCTCTCGAGGGTGGGCACTGCTTCCCAGGTGGAAGGAGACATTCCTTACCTGCAAGGAGACATTCACACTTCAGTGCTGATTACCCTGGAGAGGGGAAAAGGGAATCCAGGCCCCCCACATCGGCTGTAGTACTGGGCCTACTCAAAAGGTGTGTAAAGAAAGCATCCACAGAGGGCAAAGGGACGTTTCCCTATGGGAAAAGTATTCCTGAGAGTCCCACGACTCACTCTGACACACAGCACCCTTCCTCCTGCTCTTCCAGCCCACACCACTAAACTTTGCCAGCCCTTGTGCACTCTGTTTCTCCTCTCATGCGCCGCTTTCTTGTGGAATTTGGGGGGGTTCTTTCTTTTCTGAAGACAAGTGTTTCAAGAGGATGCAAATGTGAGCGAGCCAGTCCTTCAGCCACTGTGCACTGCCTCTGCCCTGATCCAGGGGGATGGGTTACCTTGACCTACAAAGATCCCCTTTGGTTGAAGAAATAAACAATCAGCGAAGAGAATACCTGCTGTTATCAATAAACATCAAAAATAGATTCCCATGTATCTTTAAGAAAACGAGGACAGCCTTCCCAAAAAAGTGCATCTGTCCCTCTGGGATTCCCAGAAGCTGAGAATTCCAGGCCATGTGAGTAGAAGTGCAGCCTGTAAGGAGGTGTCATAAATGTCTTCACACCAAGCAGAAGGGACATTGCCCTTCTCCAGTGGATGTTATTCCAAAGGTTTGGACATGGCTGCTCCAAATCCTTACAGCACTTGGCTTACAGCACCTGGCAAGGGTTTTTTATCCCCATGAACTGTAGCCCTGGCAATTTTTCCAGTGTGTTCACAGCATATCAGATGCAATGTGCATCTGATCTTCAGTTGAGATCACAATATGCTCTACATCCATTTAACATCTATTCCCAGAGGTTGCCACACTGCAGAGATGGCTTTTCCTTTACAAAGCACTCAGGCAAAACATCCTCCAGGGTCTGAAAATCTGCACGGCTCTGGAAGGGGTTCTGCAAGGTCCTTGCTACCATTCCCAGGCAAGTGTAAAAGGTTTTTTTCAAACCTCTGAAAAGTACCAACACCCAAACTGCTGAGAAGATGACCTGAATTAGTCAGGAATCTCATCCATTCCAGTGACTTCCTCTGTTAGCTGTTATTCCCTACATAAGGGACAACTGTAGGTGCCTCATTCTCACCCTTAAATCACATCTGATTTTCCAAGTGTTCATCTCCCAGCTCATTTGGGCCCAGAGATAATTACATTTTCCCAAGCAGCCCCAGGAAATGGGCCATATTCTTCGAATACCTGTCAAAAATAGGTAAGAGGCAGGGAAAAACTGCGTTATCAACCCAACAAAACAAGGTGCCAAGGAAAGAATTGAGGTTCCACAGGTGCTGCTGCCTTGTTCCACGCCTCCTTAGCTTATCTCCCAGACAGCAGTACCCTCAGGAGGGAAGAGCTGCTTATACTGTGCCCCTGCAGGATGGCTTCTCAGCCTGAGCTTATTCCCTAAACCCTTCCAACTGCAATGGGAAGTGCAGCTCCAGAGCAAAGCCTTGTTAAGCCTCGGTCAAAACGCCCTACAAAGTACAGAATCCAGAGCTGAAAGGTACAGCCTGAGCCCTCCTCAGCCTGCTGCATCCACAGCCAGGGAGCTCCCTGCCCTCCCACGTGTGGTGTGTTCTGACCTTTGCACCAAGTGCTCCACTAGCCCAAAAGTGGCACACACACACACACACACACACCCACCCCAGCTGGGTCTGTGCGGCAGATGGCACCCTGTGCTCCACGGGCCCCGGGGATAGACTGGGGAAGGGGAATCACTCGGAAGAATGAACAGAGCAGCAAATTTTTCTTTCCCGGCCTTTAGCTGGATGTGGGTGTGCTCAGGACCAGACATGGGTTATCTACCACATCAAAACAGAGTGAGGAATGGCAGCCTCTAGGATCTGACCTTGTTCATCCAGCTGTGTAGGAGAACATGTAATTAGACAAGCAGATGTAGGTGAGCCTACATTGAGCATTGCTACAGCTGCTCAATACCCAAGCACTGCTTAACAGGACATTTTCTGCAGCTGTGATTTTGGGACCACTCCTGGTCTAGAAACACAGCAAAAATTCCCATGGCATTCCAGTGAAGACAACTGCTTAGGAAAGCAGTTTATATAGGGAAAAAACAAGCAGGCTCTTTTGTAGGCATTGGCATACTGATTGAAGTGCCATGGATCTTGCCTTAGGGTGCTCACTGCAGCTGCCCATTTGCTGAGAGAGACAAAGGGCACAAGGGAGCCTGTGTGGAAAAGGGTTGGGATGAGCATGTGCTACTCCTCTGCCACTGCAGAGATGGAAGTGGTTGGGTTTAATGACTGCCACAGAGGCAGACCAGCAATCCCTCATCACCTCATGGAGGTGATTGTCCCATTCACAGAATCACAGAGTGGTTTGGGTCGGAAGGGACCTTAAAGATCACCTTGTTCCAGCTCCCTGCATGGGCAGAGACACCTTCCAGCAGACCAGTTTGCTCAAGGCCCCATCTGGCCTGAACACTTTCAAGGATGGGGCAGCCACAGCTTCTCTGGGCAACCTGTGCCAGGGCCTTACCACATAAAGAACTTCCTCCCAATATCTGATCTACATCTCTCCTCTTTTCATTTAAAAACAACCCTCCTCCTTTTCCTATTACTGTCCGCTCATATACAAAATCAGACTCCCTCCTTTTTATGAACTCACTTTAAATACTGAAAGGCCACAATAAGGTCTCCCCAGAACCTTCTCCACATTGAACAACCCCAGCTCTCTCAGCCTGTCTCTACAGCTAAGTTGCTCCTGTCTCTGCATCATCTTCGTGCCCTCCTCTGGACCTGCTCCAACAAATCCCCAACTTTCTTTTGCTGAGCACCCCAAATCTGGATCCAGCACTGCGGGGGGGTCTTGTGAGGGCAGAGTAGAGTTGGAGAATCACCTCCCTTGGCCTGCTGGACACCTCCCTTTTTTGCAGCCCAGGACATGAGGGGTTTCTGAACTGCCAGTGCACATGGACAGCTCATGTCCAGCAGCATCCCCCCAAGTCTTTCTCTGCAGGGCTGCTCTCAGTAAATCCAGTCTGTGCTCATGTCTGGAACTGCCCCAACCCAGGTGCAGCAGCTCGCACTTGGCCTTGTTGGACCCCGTGAGGTTCTTGTGGTTTCATTCCCAGGCTTGCTCAGATCCCTCTGCATGGCCCTGTCCTTCCATGGTGCTCCTGCCCTGCTCAGCGTCCCATCCCCTGGAAATGAGCTGAGGGTGAGCTGGATCCACTGCCTGTGTCACTGGGGAAGCCATGCAGGAGTGCCGGGGCCAAGGCAGAGCCCTGAGGGACACCCCTCATCCCCGGCTGCAGCTGGGCACGGAGCAGCACCCACAACTCCCTGGGCTTTCAGAAACTGTAGTTAATGCAAGCACATCTAGGACCAACAACTAATTGATTTTTTTCAATAATATCTAATCTCCCGTGTCAGGTGAGGGAGCAGCCAGCCACTTTCAGCCTCTGGTTAACAAGCTCTTCCCTAGAGATGTGGCAGGCCCATGGAGAGATCCAAAACAGAGGCAAGGAGGAGTCAGGGGGATCCTGGGAGCCCCTTGCTGCAGGCTCCCTCCAGTCCCACTGCATCTTCAGCCCTTTTATCTCTTGCTTTGTTAAGGACAGTAAAGAAATAAAATTCAGGCCCTTTTAGGAGTAACCGAGACCTGGAAAAATCACTGGGGCCTGTGAGACCAGCTCACTGAGATTGCAGCACCATGGTTCTAAAGTCTCCTGGCCTCTGCTGGGTGATCCTGGCCTCCCTTTGGAATCTCTCTGGGATCAGACTGGGGGGTGGGAGCTGGGGGGAGCTGTGAGCAGCTGAGGTGAGGGACCCCCAGGTCCCTGGGCAGCTGCCAGCACAGAGCCAGCCGCTGCCCAGGCTCCCCCACAGGGTCCACGGGGAGGCTTTTGGCCATTCAGTGCAACACGAGGCAAAACAGGCCAGAGAACTGAAATCAGCAGTGCACATCTGAGCCCAACGAGTGCCAGCGGCTGCAGGAAAGCTGTTCCAGGTGCAGTGGGGAAAAAAAAACCTTTCAGCAGCATCAATGAATGCACAGGGAGACACTTTAATTTGGGCTAAATGGCTGAGCAGCCCCATGCCGGCTGTGCCTTCAGCTGCCTTGCCCTAGCACAGTTCAGGTTCCTTCTTCATGACACTGTCACCTTCCAGCTGTCTCACACCAATGAAGTTAACAGGAACTAGGGCTCTTGCTTGTGGTTGTTTTAAACAGGCTTCAATCCTGTGGGGAAACTGCTGTCTTGGTATTACTCCAGCATTCAGTATTGTTCTGCTCTGAAGTCTAACTCCACAACTGGGCTCCTGGGAAACTCCCTTTGTCTCTTGCTGATCCAGAGTACAGCAGATCCTCCCCAGGACCCAGGCTGTGTAACACCCGAAGGACATTTCAACAGCCATCCAAGTGCTGTGTGAGTTTCCTGTAACAGATTTACACCCCAAATGTTAATGCCCGAGCTGGTGTTACTTCAACTAGAGCTGCTTCACAGTGCTGAAACCAGTGCTGTAAATACTATTGATCTTGGGCTCTGCTCTGCAAAACCACAGTTCTGCTGGGTGTTGTGAACATTTGCTTCTCACTAAGCTCGAGGGAAATGCTTTAAGAGCATATAGCTTAGCAACAACACTGGCCTTTTTTCTTTTTTTTTTTTTTTTTTTTTCCCCAAGCCTCATTGCTTCCTTAGTCAGGTGGCAGCAAAGTCTGTTGTTGCAGCGACTGCCCTGAAATTAGGAACTAAAACAACAATGGGAAGAATTCACACGAGGCACAGCAGCTCCTGAGCTGCGTCAGAGGCAGCAGCTTTGATGCCCGTGCTTTCACAGGGCTGACTAAACAGATCGATCAGATCTGCATCAGCCATCCTGCAAGTCGTAATTGGAAAATAATATTTTCACAGGGTTAGAGCTCTTTGACTTTGGGTAAAATTTTCCAAGGCACCTATGAGGTGCAGAGAGCAGAGCCTGGCTTCAGCTCAGGTCACCAGCAGCTTACCTGGCTCTGAAGGGCAATGGTGCAGTAGAGAAATGAGAGCTTGGGCTCAGGCCTCACCTCTGGCTGCCCCTCTGGACCTGTCTGCTGCCGAGTTTCCACTGCCATTGCTTTTGCAGGTGTAACTCCCACCTGTGGAAACCAAGGCCACAAACACAGCCCCACGTGCAGGTTTGTCTGCCAGCCTGTTGCACATCTGTGTGCTCACGTCAGACAGGGACGGGCTGAGCAGGACTGGCCCCCACCTCCTGCTCACATCGGGAATGATTTGTGAGAAGGCAAGAGGAGCACACCAGAGCATGGATACCTGGACAGTGCAGCTGTGCAGGGCAGAGGGAAGCCCTGGGAGCTGAACAAAACCCCATGGCAAGACTGCAAGTCTCCTAGCCCAGCTCTGGCTCCCTGGGGAAGCAGGAGGGGTTCCAAGCAATCTCCATGGAGCTCACTGGCTTCCAGGGGGGCTGCTGGCTGTCACAGGATGCTGCTGGGAGCCAGGAGAGCAGAGCTCACACACCACAGCCACTCTTAGCCAGACACGCCACACAAAGCAAGGGGCTCCTTTTTACACCCTGGCAGCTCCTAGGGGATTCCTATCCCTTCTCAGGCCCCCTCTGTAACAATCCTGATTTTCTCTCTGCACCAGGAGATGTCACCTCACAGCTCAGGCTGGTCTGGTAACGCTTTCCTAAGGGCTGCAATGCCAGCAGCTTCTCCCAAGTTATCCCTCCCTCCTTCCCCTAAGTGAATCCCACACCCGGGTCCCCTCACAAGCATCTTCTGTTCCCCCAGGATTCCCACAGCTCCAAGATGACACAGCAAGCTCCCCTAGCATCATCCAGCATCTCTGTACTGAGGTGAATGCAGGCAGCACAGCTCTTGGCACCTTGCTTCACCTGCCAGCAAGAGAGATGGAGGCAGAAAATTCCTTGTGGGATGTACATCCCCAGGGTCCCTGCTGCTCAGAGGGTTCCTGCAGGGGACAGGGCAGCAGCAGCTGCACTGGGGAGAGTCCACACTGCAGAAACTATCCCTTTGAAGCAAATCCCCTGCTTATGGAGCATGGGGGTCACTCACAACCCTGCTCCGGGCTCTGCTGTGCCCTCAATGCTCATCCAGCAGGGTCCTGATAGGAAACGCTGCCCTGGATAATGTCCAGCTTTGTTCCTGCCAAGGATTTGCAGTGCTGCAGGCTCGGAGCCCTTCCAGTCCAAAGCCACCGGAGGGAGCCCCAGCAGAGCAAATGGGAAGCTCCCGCATCCCCTTGAAAGTGTGGAAAGCTCCCGCATCCCATAAAAGTGTGGAAAGCTCCTGCATCCCCTTGAAAGTGTGCAAAGCTCCTGCATCCCCCTGAACCAGTGGGAAGCTCCTGCATCCCCGTTGAGAGGAATTAAGGTTGTGTCTTTACAAACAAACTGTGAGTCTGCTGATAGACAAGATTAGCACTGAGAGATAAGAGAAACAAGTGGGAAGGATTCCACTGATTGAGGAATGGGTAAAAGACATTTGCTTTTGCAAACATCATATAAGTTTGCTGATGAATACAACTGAATAGTGGATTAAGAAAGAAACAATAGGGAAGAAAACATAAATTCCATAAGAGTTAAGAATTAAAAGGGAGGGTTATACATTAAAGGGGAATTTTTAGAAATCAGACGTTCTGGGAAGTCTGTGCATCTCAAGTACCTCAGCTAATGGGGAAAGAGAGAGGGAAATGAGGCCGGGAAATCAGGATAAAAGGGAAGCTGTGTCCTCTGGAACTTTGAGAGATCCCAGGGGAATGCCCCATGGCCTGCCCCTTTATTTGAATAAAGTAAAGGGACTCCTCTGTCTCCTTTGTGGACATAAACCTCTGATGGTTGTGGATTAATTTGCATAACACCCTGAACCTGTGGGAAGTTCCTGCATTCCCCTGAACCTGTGGCTTCCACACAAGCACCCCCAGCACCTCCGGAGGCCGGCGATTTCTTGGTCATGGCAAGCAGCACCTCTGCTGTCAGGAGGGTCCATCACACACCTCAGGCTGCTTTTCTTTACTAAACCACAGGGCAGAGTGCTGCAGAAAAGCTTTGGAGCCCCCATGGAGTACCTGAGTAGCCGAGCCACACCTCTTCACCTGCACTGATACCCTCGCCTGCGCAGGACATCTCCCAGTGGATTTGGGGGAGGCTTGTCTGACCCGGGGGAGCAGCAGTGAGCAGTGAGTGTTGTGGGTGTATTGTGCCTTGCCTTTCTGCAGGCTCTCATGGCTGGGCTCTTCCCCTAAACAAAGAATTTTCTGTAAATGTATTTCAGGGTAGGTCAGGCACGATCCCTTTTTTTCACGAATGTGGAGCTATGAGCAGAGTTCAACTGCAGACAGCAAAAGGAATGTGCAGGAGGTTCTCCCCCCTCCTACAACAACTTTCTCTGATACTGTCTTGGTTTTAAAAGCCAAAGGTGTCTGCTAAGGCAAGCAGGAGCGTCCCTTGTAATGGAAAATGAAACCCCCTCCCTCCTAATTATAATTTTGAAATTAGGAGGCTCCCAGGCAAAGATATGAGGATAGGAATAACAGTTGTTTACTAGCAAGGAAAAATTTAACAAACTACAACTTTATAGGAATATTAGAATAAAATACAGTAATACACAAGAAATATCAACAGAGTTAGGACACGACCTGACACCCTGTCAGCCAGGGTGCTGGTAGCAGTCTGATTAAATGGTGGCTGCAGCCCTCCTGGAGTGACAGATGTGATTCTGTTGGAGCAGTGATCCTCTAGAACGGTGCAGTCCTCCTCCAAAGGTGCAGTGGTGCTGTAGAAAGGCCTGCTCTTCCTTTGGGGATCCAGTGAAAAAGAGAGGTGCTGTTGGTGTCCTGAATACCAGTTTTTATTCGGTTGAAAAATGCCTGGCTCCTCCCCCTGGGTGGAGCGTTTCACAATGGGATGATGGAATTTTATCAGTCACTCCATGGCCCATTACACAGAAAATATCTTCCTGGAAAAGGGTGGGTGGTGGAGGAGATAAGAACACTGCCCCTCCTAGGCTCAACAGATGGTGACAGAGTACACATTTCCAGTCACATTGTGCATTACAATCTAAGCCATAATGTCCCATGAACAGGAGACAAAGATGGGTCTTGTAGCAGATAAAGAAAACTGCCCCCAACTAGGTTCTACTGATGGTGATAGAATACACATCCTTGGCCACATCCTGCATTGCAACCCATCACAGATAGCCCTGCTCTGGTTCTCTGGCAGAAACACCTGCTATTTTTAGATCTAATATTTGCTGATAAAAAAGCTCCACTGCGAGGGTACAGTCCCATGACAGGCTTGAGCTGAACAACTTGGCTGCTACAGAAAGGGAGAAGCCTTCTGTCTTTCTCCTTCTACTCCATCCTCCCTGGTTTCCCTCCCTCCTCCTGCCGTGTGCTCCCATCTGTGCAGTGCAGCTTCATTTCCCCGTCCTGATTGCAAGATAAAATGATTCAGCTTATTAACTTGACCGTTTGAGCCAGTTCAAGGCGCTCACGATGCAGCCAGGCAAGTGTGGGAGAGGGAACAAAATAAGCTCTGGGAGGTGTGGAGGGAAAGCTGCTCCTTGCACCCAGGCTGAGCTCATGGGAGCCAAGGTGCTGCTCTACCAGGAAACCACAACCAAATGAAGACAGGGTGAAAACAAACAAAATGATGGGATGGGCAGAGCAGATCTGCAAGCTGCTTTCACACGTTTAGTGGGCTGACTGCTGGTCAAATGCCAGTGCACTCATGAAAATCATCTACTCTGACCCTTTTTCCTCCTCACCAAAGAAAACTAAGCTGTTTCAAACTACCACACTATGCAAAGAGCTGGTATGGGCTCAGGGGCAGTGGACAAGTCACTGGAAGAGAGAGATGTAATAAGAGATTTCCACCAAACTCTCTCCTTTCACTTGGTGTCTTGGTGTCCTCGTGGTCTTCAAAGTACCTGAGGGCAGCAAGCAAGCAATACCAGGAGAATTTTCAAAGAGTACTCACAAAGGTCAAAAGACATCAGCTGCTCCTACAAAATGCTTTGTCCAAACTGCCCAGGACAGCCCAGAGAGGAATTTCCCTCAAAGGAGCAGCTGGGTTTGCTTATGAGATGGACTTCAATAATTTTCCAGTGAATCCTTTTGGCCCTTGGAGTGTGGAGGTGGATCAGGGGCAGCCCTGGAGCAGCACTTTTGAAAGCTGGGAGAGGAGGTCTGAGACAGGTGAGCCAGGATTACACTCACGGGGCAGACACTGAAAGCAGAAGAGGTTTTTCTTCTTTTTATGGTAGATAGGGATGCCCTAGGTAGACAGGGATCCACCCATGGCCACTGCACAGTGACGCTGACAATTGCCCACACTTGGGGAAAGCACAGGGGGTCAGCACAGAGAGAGGCCAAGGGATGGGGCTCACCTTGAAAAAAAACACCTTCCTGGCTTTGGAGCTCTCCTGCCAGGCTGGTATCACCACAGTCTGTACTGACATCTTCTATTCTGAGCCAGGCTAACACATATCCTGAACAAAATTTGGAGTTCCTGCCTAGAAAGGTGGGCTGAAGGGCTATGGGGAGGCAGAACAGGGAGAAAACAAGTGATTTGCACCCAGATAAGGAGTGTAAACGATGGGCTAAAAAAAAAAATTAAAAAAAAAATACAAGAAGTGGTTCTGGAGGAGCCACAGGTGAAGCTGCAGCTGTGGGCACCAGATGTTACTTGTACACTGAGGCATGAAGGAGAGGAAGCCACAAACAGACCAGTGCTCAGCACTGAGTGCAGAATATTCCTCTTTCTGTCCCCTGCCAGGGCACTCCACCCTCACTGCCAGCCAAGAGGTCCTGCTGCCTCCTGTGTGAGCAAAGTGACTGCATGTGCAGCCTGGTGAACCCTCCATCTGAAGCAGCAAGGCTGTCCCTAAATTCTTACCTTGATTCTGCCCATCTCCTGTCCACCTTGATGTTCAGAAATCCCCCGCCCTCTCTGTCTGCTCTGTAAAGGGGGGAGGATGGCATTTTTGTCTGCCTTGTAAGCTACTCTGGGCAAGGAGAGAGGGTTTTTTGCAAACAGCAACTGCCCTAATGATGGCCTTGACCCCAGACTGCACAGCAGCGTGCCGGACGAAAGTTCTAATCACACCAAATATCGTGTTGAACTTAAAAGCCCTGCAACTTTATTAATTTTCCTGGTTTACAATCCTGAAGCTCTCTCTAACAGCAACAGATAATAAATCAGCAGTGTTCCTAATCAGGGCTTGGATCTCAAAGCCACTCTGAGGAAAAGCTTCCCTAAGCCACACAAATCCCTCTGCAGTGTCTGCACTGCTGCTTCTCCAAGGCTCTGACTCAGCATTTCCTCTCCTCTTCCCTGCCACTCACCCAGCCCCAGGGACTGCCCCAGACTGCTCCAGTGCACCTTCAGCATCAGAGCAGTGCCCCCACAGCGCTGGCAGGGTCAGGGCTCAGCTGAGGGTGACCTGGGGACTCAGAAAGGCTCTCCCCCCATGGGCTTGGTGGTGGCAGAGTCCTTTCACACCCCAGTGCACGTCGCCCCAAGAGATGAAACAAAGCCCCAGCCAGTCCTCCCCCAGAGCCACGGGGAAGATCCGGCTCCAAAGACCTCACCATTCCCTCTGCTCTGCAGTGCAGCCTCTCCTGGGGTTGCTATAATTAAGGATCTTATCAAAGATCTGCTTATATAACCATGGTGATTAGTGAAGTATAGGCATGCAAGTAGATTAGATGAGGTTACCAGCTACAGCTCTGTTCTAATGTACACGGGCTGCCTTCTCAGATTAATTTTTTGACATTACATCTTGAATTGGTTCTCTCCCCTCACAGTTGTGCCTTGTTCCAAGGGGTGTCAAGCAGAGAGCTGGCGAAATGGTTCAAAGAGTTTGCTGGCTGTGGGTCAGTAATTATCCCTGCATAGGCCCTCTTAGCACAATCCTTTCAACCTGAGGAACCAGGTCCTGTGCACTGGCCTGGAACTCCAGGTACCTCTTTAGCACATAGTTCTGGGCGCTGGCAACAAGAAACTGCTATTTTCCAGTGTATGCTTTAAGTACTTCATGTACTGACCCCCTGGATGTGCTTCTGTGTTTGTTTTAATCTTTTTTTTCTGTAGCCAAGCATTGCTATCTTTTGCTGCACAGTTTTGTTTCCTGCCTTTCCTCCTAGCTCTGCCTCTCTTAAAACCAGCTGCTTCCCTCCCCCTTTTTAGTTCTCAGTGCTTTTATCTCCAAACCAGATCTGGGTGTCTCCATTTTGTCCTGGGTTGATACCCAGTGATGACAGAGGGCCTTAAGGAGGCAGAGCAAACCAGAGCAGGAGTTGTGGCAGCATTTAACACAATAGATCTGAGCAATTTGGGGCAGGGAGTAACCTGCAGTAAATTACTAACCTGAGATTTATAGATAGGTATAGAAGAAAAAAAAAACCAAAAAAAAAAACAAAAAAACAACAAAACAAAAAATAAAAAAAGGAAAAGGAACATGGAAAAAGACTGGCTGCTGTTACCATGCCAGGCAGAGAACCCTCTCCCTGACTCACACCACCACACAACCCAGCGCGTTTCAAATATTGAAAACGAGTTTTGATTCCCCAGGAAAAATGTATTTTAATGTATTTCAGTGAAAGCTTTAACAAAAACATTGGAGCAAAAATCAGTGCAAGTTTGTTGGAAGGAGCAGGTGAGCTTTGCACCCCTGAAGAGCACAGAAGGAGCATGGCAGGACATGGAGCAGCGTCAGGAGGACAGTCCCTGTCCTCAAACAGGCCACAGCTCAAACCAAATCAGGAATTGCAGGAGGTGGCAGGTGGGATGGGGCTTGGAGTGCAACCTGGTCAGGTGGAAGGTGTCCCTGCTCATGGAACAAGATGATCTTTAAGGTCCCTTCCACCCCAAACCACCCCATGAATCGGTGAACGGTCCAGCTGGAGCTGTGAGTTCTATCGAGTGCATTCGCATCTGCTTCAGGGAATTGCAAAATATCCCAGATGAATTTTACTCGTCTCACACTGAGCGCTCAAGTCCCGTTTTCTGAATCAGCAGAAGTTTATTTCTGAATCAGAGTAAGTTTATTTCCTGACGGCGTTCGCAGCCATCTACAGTACTGGAAACTTCCACGTGCATCGCTACTCCACTGCAAAAACTTTATTTTACTGGGTTCAGACTTGCAGCTTTCGGCCTGTAATTCCACAAAACCTCTCAAAACAACGCCCAGAAAGAATTTGGTTCTACTTTCCACTCTCTTTTTAACTCAAAGGCATGTTTCACGGGTGTTTTTAGTTGTGGTTTGGTTTTTTTTGGGTTTTTTTGTTTTATTTTAACGCCCTTCAGAACATGCACCCCACCTCGAGCGAACACCCCCCTTCTCGAGCGAATCCCTTTTTATCCCGACCGCCCTCACACAACTCCGTCCCCCC
>VWZN01003322.1:300104-313470 GCA_013396955.1 Regulus satrapa
TGAAAAAAAAAAAAAAAAAAAAAAAAAAAAAAAAAAGGGGCATCGATGGTGCTGCTGGACTAAATTACTCTTGTCAGCCCCTGGCCGTGGGGCTTTCTGCTCTGCTCTGTAGTGCTGCCATTCCAGGAAAAGCAGTGTGGGCAGCCTCTCTTTTGAGCTCTGCTACTGTAGCGTCCTTTCACACAAAGGAGATACATAGGAATTTAATGCACTACAGTTTCAGAGTTTTGATCGGGCATGAAATTCCTGTGCAGCTCTTGTTTTCTTTTTTTATTTTATTAAAAAAAAAAAAGGCAAATCGGAACCTTCCAGAAGGTGCTGAAGTTGGAGGCACTCTCTGAAATTTTGTAGCTAGGTGTTTCTTTTTGTTTCAGGTTAGAGTTCAGAAAAGACAGTAAGTATTTTATAATGCTAAGTGTTTTGTTTTCCAAAGCGTAATGAAGAGTGAGCATGTTGCAATTTTACGGTAGAATGGTTTGCTGGAGATCAGATGTGCTGTAGTACCTGAAATAATTCTCCCCTCCGTTGAGTTGATGTTGCTTACACAGGGTTGTGGAAAAGAATTGGTGTTAATTATGGGAATAATAATTTTTCTTCCAGGAGAATTTTAATCTTTCCCTTACCCAGATATAGCCCATAATAGTTTTCTTGCCCTTCAGAATTTTGCATTTCCCTGTCAAGGTAACTGAACTCCTCCTTGTGGTTTTCTTTCATCGTTCTGTGTGAGTTGCACCTTTTGATGGGAGTTTTGGTAGCGTTTCTAAACCTGATCGTTATCAAGGTGTCACGAGATGGATCATTCAAGAAGAGCTTGTGGTTTGAAACAAAAAAAAAGCAGTTTAAAACCATTAATTATATTCATGGAAATTGCTTAACTGAGTGCATTTATTTTGCTTATTGTGTATTCTTTCTGTAACCTGATTTTCTCTGCCCTGAATGATTTTGGATACTGTGTTGGTAGCAGCCTGAGTTACCCTTAGAGTATAAGTTAAACAGGTGGTTTGTAAAGCACGAGGGAGGTGCAGCTGTGTCAGTTTTAAAGCAGATTTCCTTGCCTGGACCCGGGGGGGTGATCAGCTCAGCCACAGAGCTCCCAGTGTCAATTCTCAGAGCGTTTTCCTCCTTCCTTCCCATCCCATCGCCCACTGAAACTGATGTAAAGACAAGAATGGAGGAGCAGAAGAGTAAAACAGAGCTCACTTCTGTGTGGTGGATGATGAAGCCACCGTGGGGGAGATGGCCCAGAGACTGGCTGTAAATTAGGGGGAGCAGGAATGAATGTGGACAGGTTTGTTGGAATGCTTTCCTGTACAGTTTTGATGTGGGTTTTTTTGGGTTTTTTTTCTCTGTTACTTCTCCACATCAAGATAAAGACATTTAGGGCTTTATTTTTTTTTTTTTGCAAATTAATGTTTTCTGTGCCAGCGTGTAACTACCTTATTCCTTTTCTTTCTTGCAGAGTCAACTGCTCATTTTATTTCAAAATTGGAGCTTGTCGCCATGGAGACAGATGTTCTCGATTGCACAACAAACCAACATTTAGCCAGGTTTGTTTCCCCTTTTTTTCTCTCTTTCTTGTGAAAGTATTTTTTTCTGCCTTCTTTAAAGCATAGATTCTCAGATACAAGTGAATAATTACCAAGCTCCAGATTAATGAGTTCAGTTTTTAGCCCCAGTTTATCTGGGTCTTTTGCTTTTTTTGGGGTATTCCATTTACTTCTCCCAGCATTTCTAATGATCTCCTGTCACCCTTAATGGCTGCAGGAAGCGAGGCTGTTGTAAGCTTGCCTGTAGTAGAGACCACCCAGTGCTAACTCTCAGGTGAGTGTGCCTTCTCAGTGGTGTTCAGGCACTTGCACCACCCCAGGGTTTGGAAATCACACATCCCACCTGTCCCAAAGGTGGCAGCTTCAATCTCTTATGCATTTAAGAGATAAAAAACGAATTAAGGAATGAAAGTGACTCTTCTGTCATTGCATTTGCTCTCGGAGCCAGGCTCTTTAAGTTTCAAGAGTGACTCGAGTGCTTCCTCTGAATGTGGAGGAAGTGGTTTGTTTGTTGAAAACAACTTGCCTGGCTGCTGAGGGTGAAATTTCCGTTGGCATGACAGATTATTGAACCTTTGGCTCAGTGAATATTATCAGGAGACATGAATGTGTGACTGCATGTCTGCCAGAAATAAAAATCAATTTGAAAAAAGGTGCAGGGAGTGACAGGGCTTTCGTGATTGTTATTATTGCAGATTACATTCCTGGAGAAATATGTGCTTCCCCTCTTTCTATCAGTGCTGATTGTCAAGGTGCACAGATGAATTTCTTTGGGAGTCACAGCATTTTTCAGCTGCAGTAGATTTAACTGCACAGAAAAAGTTCACATAACAGCAGGGTCCTCTGCAAGTTCTCTGCTTAGGAGCAGAGTTGATGAGAGATGTGGGCTGATGGTGGCTCGGAGAGAAATTGGGGAGGGGAGTCCCTGTGACAGGTTCAGAGCTGTGACCATCCCGTTAAACTGTGAGTGGGCACAGGGACCTCGGGGGACAATGGCTGGGTAGGGATTTCTGGTACCTAAGCAGCAAAAGCACCTCTTGGCTTCTGGGGTTTTAATTTTTTAAAATGCAGATCGTGTATTTCAAAAGAGTATTGTCCCTTTTCAAAACTGTCCCATGTTGCTGACCTACATGGAGCACAAGTTGAATGAAGTGCAGCTGGTTATTTAGAGACCTACATTTAGGTCACTGGCTGCAAAAAAAAAAAATATTTCTAAAGCAGACAACTTCCACAGTAGTTGTTTTTTAAGCTAAAAAAACCCCCAAAACTTAACAACTCCCCCCCCCCACGATATTTGCATTTTTTTTAACCAGCAGAAGTTTGCAGCTGGAGTTTTCTGTCAGAGCAGCTTTGCCTGTGCCTCTGGCCAGCCGTGGCAGCTGAAGTGGCTCAGCAGGGCACACCCTGCTCACCCAGGGAGCCCTGGGGGGCTGCAGAGATCAGGATTTGTGTGCAGGTTGACAGGTAGCCCTGATAGAAAACAGGACGCGGATCTTGCCAAGGGGAAGGTCCCAGCACAACGTTTTACCCTTGCGCAGCTCTTGCCGGTGCAGCTGCTTTACAGAAGAGCTGTGTTAGGAAAGGTCACCCAATCCTGGGTGCTCAAATTACCCCCAATCAGCAGAAACACCCTAACGAGATGCCTGCTTCTGGCACTCTCCAGCTGGAGGCTAAAGCACAGGTAGTTTAAACCTGGGCCACGGAAGCACAAAGCTTTGGTTGGTATGGCTGGACCCCTAAGAAAACAAGTGTGTGATTTTAAAAGTGAAGTTGTATTTTTTTTTTTTGTACATGTTAAACGGGTAGCATACGTAGGTGTGACATTGCTGGTCCTGTGACTTATTTAAGCTCTGAATTCTTACTGTGACTAATAATAATAATAATGATAATAATAATAATGTCTAAGCTAAAATTACCTGGGGATTGCCATTCGTACTGACTAACATTGAGCTTGTATTTTAAGTAATCAAATCTCAAGTTTTGAGGTGCTTACAGTGATATGGACGTTTGGAATTTTTTTGTAATATTAGTTTACTAACTTAAACATGGTTTGTTTTTTCAGACAACTTGATTTTAAGAAGAACGGTACAAATGTAAGGTTTCAAGTCTGCCTGGGCTAATTCTTCAAGTAAAAAGCAGAAGGGCTAAAAGGATATTGTCCTTATTTGAAGGATCGGAAACATGTGAACCTATGATGCTATTATATTATTTAAACAGCAATTCCACCAAGAAAATCCTGACGCACAAAACGAGACGTAGCAGTTGCCTAAAGGCCTTATGGTCTGGTGTAGCATTTTGGACACTGTGGCGTTATGTTTTACATGCTGTGCACATAACACTTATTTTTTTCCCCCCCTCCCTAGACTTGTGATAGTGAATCTGGTCTCGAAAGTTTAGGCATCTCCAGAATACCTTGTGGTGACATTTCAGGTTCCTGGGGCTCACACCTCCCATTTTGAGGATAGCTGTCGAGACAAACGCAGCTCTTTCTTGGTGGTTAATTAAAACTGTTTTCATAATATGATGGTCTGGATGCAGTTTTGGAAGATACTCTGCAAATACAAAAGGAAGTCTTTAAAGGATAAAATATGACTTTTAGCTGTTTGCAAACAAGTTGTCTCTTTGCAATTGTCTATTCTATGCACAGCAGCCAGTAGAATTCCCCTTTTTATTTTTTTTCCCCGCAGACCATCTTGATTCAAAACATCTATCGTAACCCCCAAAACAGTGCACAGACGGCTGACGGCTCACACTGTAAGTCCCACAGTTGGAGAAATTTTTTTAAAGAATGGTGTTAAAGAGCCCACTCCTAATTATGAGAAAATCATGTTGGCTTCTGAGCTGCTGACATAAAGCTGTTGCAAACAGGACAAGTGACGGAACTCTTCTTGCGCACGGATCGAGAGTTTGAGGAACGTGTGCGGTTCTGACCGCAGGAGGGGCTGCACGGATTGGACCTGATGCAGATTCCCTTTGGTGTTGTGAAGTGAAATTATTTAGTAACGCTGCATATTTTTTTTTGAAAGGGTTGAACTGCAGACGTTTCTCAAATTCTTGATTTAACACCACCCCCCCCAAAAAAAAAAAAAAAAAGAAATAAAGAAAAAAAAAGAAATAGAAATATCTGTGATGTACGGTAAGTCCCAAAACTGGGTTTTCTTTCATCTTAACTTTTTTAGGAAAATGGAGATTTCATGTTATGCTCTGATTATTGTATTACTTCTTTCCTGGGATTTTGCTACTAAAAAGCCATTGGGTAATAACAAATTCATATTATTAGGCTTGTGTTGTGACTGCTGTGTTTGGACACCACCTGTTCTCAGAGCTGTCTGAAATCATGCAAAACCCCTCTCTAGCAATATTGGTGAATGGAGTGAAATTAAGAATACAATAATGGAGTATCATGAGATCTCTATTACTTTACAGTGTTAGGTTGATATAGAAAGGTCACCAGCTAAGTGCAAGTTCTCCTGCTTGGGAGAGAATAACCACCTCTCTTTCAGCACAGACTCGGCTAAAGCGACCCTAAAGGAAACCAGTTTCTTGTTAAAATTATTTTCCATAATATAAAGTTGTTGCGTTTTGTATTTCAGACCATTGCCCTCTTGAACATTTACCGTAACCCTCAAAACTCTTCCCAGTCTGCTGACGGTTTGCGCTGTAAGTTCATACAAGTTCCTTCACTGGTTCCCTGGGCTTGATTGTCAGAGCTCAGTGTCGACTTAAGCTGGTCTGCCATTTTAGTTTAACAGATCAAACTGACCACGTTTCGTTACATGTGTTCGAAACAAACACATACAAAACAAAACAAACCAAATTCTTTCGTCCCACTACCTTCCTCCCTGCTCCCAAAACTATGAGGGGAATCTGAATACCAACTTAATTAAATCAAAAAGGGTTGAAATTGTACTTCCCCTGTGAAGCGGTGTTGGCTGCACTGCTTTCTTCCTGTCACCTCTCTCCCTGCCAGTTGCCTGCATCCTAGGAATGGTTTTTGGTATTTTTTTATGCTATCCGTTAGGTTCCACTGTCAAAAAGAGCAGGACAGTGACACATTGACTTCATCCAGAACAAATGTCCCGCTCTGTAAATGTTAAAGAGAACTTGAACTGAAACTTTTCAGAGTGCATGCATAAATTTGTCCTAGGTTAATGCAGCTTCCATTTAGGGAGTGCACTTTGGAAGAACACACCATGACTGACTGACCCCTTCTGGCAGCTGTCCTTTTTGGATGGGTGCATGTTTAAAATTCTCTCCATGCTTTGAAAATTCAAATTCCATTGCCATTTGGCAGATTTACCCAAGACAAGTATTTTTTAAAAATACTTTTGAGGAGGGGAAGGCATTTGGGTATGGTCATGGAGTAATTTAATGACTCCTCCTGAGATACAAATGGGCATAAGCAGATACACCACCTGTGAGACTGGCAGCAGTTAATGCCCAGGATTGTTGATCGGCGATTAACCGATTTATCATTGCAATTGAATCATCAATATTAGAATAAGATTTAAAAAAAAAAAAAGTTTTAGAACCAAAAAAGGGTCGGTGTTCTTTTCTAACTAATATTTCTTGTTGAAGTGAGTATTGACTGTGTGGTAATAAAGCTTTGTTTGGCTATCCTTTTTTTTTTTTTTCTTTTTTTTTTTTTGACTGTTGGTTTATAGACTAGTTCAGATTAGTTACCAGCATTTGATTAGAAGTGCTTTGTCGATCAGCCACTAACTGAAAAGTCAACACTGTCTCTCGCTTCTAAAAGAAGTAATGGCTCAATTACATAATTTATGCTTTTGTCACACAATCAAGCTGGACCTTTAAACGAGCTGTGTCATTTTGTCTTAGATGCTTGACCAGTTCCATTGGTTCGTAGGCTCTCTCCTTGCAGGTGCTTAGTAGTTAACTCTGTTTCAATATAGACCAAAGCATTTCCAGTTGGGCGTTCCCACTCTCTCCCTGAACTCTCAATGCGCTGGTAACTAATTTGCACAGAGTTACAGCAGTTGGTCTGTGGAGCTGTTTTAAGATTTACAGCTGCAAGAGTCGTGCACAGATCCTCCAGTGTTGTAAATGCTGGTATCCAACTCCAGTTTGTCGTGACAAAGGAGTAGCTGTGTGCTAGAGCCTGACTGTACCTCCCGGGGTAGAGCTGGAGCTCTGCGAGCAGTAGGTTTGCTGAAACTCCTGGCTCCTTGGTTTTTGATATTTGTCCCTACTTAAGTATTGCATGTATTTTTAAATGGATAACTTGGGTAGCTATTTAATGCCTTGTCGTTGTTGCTTAACTGTCTTCCTTTCTATTGCCGTCGTAGAGGATTAACCTTAGTTTGGAACAGCAGTAGTTTTCCTGAGTATTTTAATTAGTCATTTTAATTAATCGGGCTTCTCATGGTTCAGATACCAGTAGCACTAGAATATGGATGTTTGTAAAGCCTGTGCCTATGTATGCTTCCCACTTTAAAAGGTCATTGAAGTAGTCATTAACTAACTGTTGCCTGTGATCTCCTAATTTGACCCAAAAAAAAAAAGTTTTTAGCGCTCGTCTATCTGGTAAAAAGTAGTTATTCCCACTGAGGCTCACAGAGCCCCTGTCTGACACCTTTAAAAAGAAAACAAATTTTTTAAAAAATCCTTAGGTGTTAGTAAGCTCTTATCAGTGGTGTTGGCAGAACCTTGGGAATATAGTTAAGTATTAAACTGCCTAGAATTACTGGTTTAATGTTTGATATCACTTAATTTGCTATAACCATGGGGGAGAAGAAATTTCTTAAAAGCAAACATGTCTCAAATGCAGAAACACCGTTAGCCTAAACTATAAACCAAATGCCCCTTAGCCTCTTGTGGAGGTGAGCTGGGTGGAAGAACAGGAACTGCAGCTCCCCAGTGTGTGGCTGGTTAATATTAGAGCCTTTGAAGAAAAACATAAAGTTTGTCCAAGTGGTAATACTAGCCAAATTATTTTTTTTTTTCATAGCAGCCTGAAAATGAATAAACTCAGCTTTATTGGCTCAGTTTCTTGTCTTTCACATTCTTTGAGCTAAACCGGTCTGGTTTGTAATTTTAAAACACTAGCATATTTTTCTAGCATAAAAAGCTGGGTTTGTTGTAAAACTGCTCTGCTTGATTGTAATAAACCACTTAACTGCTGAAGAGCTAATCTAATGGCTTCAACGCATACAGCTTGTTTAAAGTGCTGTAGGCTGGAAGAAATAAATGAAACTCATTTTTATACCTTGAATGCTTTGAAAAATAAGCCACACTTAGGACGGGTTTGGTAGCAGCAGGCAAGCAGCACTCAGTTTTTTGAAGTCCAGCTTGTAGCGTGAAAATGATCTTAAGTTGAATGTAAGGCTGGCTTGTCTTGCACTGAAAGGTGTTCTGCAGGACTACAGAAGAGTGAAGTGACACTCAAACTTCAACTGGAAAATGGCTCTCTGTTGCAAAGCATCGAGGGCACTGAGAAAAGTGTGTCATTTCAATGGCTATTTTCAGCAAATTAAAAAAAAAACCAACAAATTCTGGGCTATATTACATTGTGAGCTCTCAAATTCTAGTGGATATGCTGGAGATGAGGGCATAAATTTGTGCCTTTAGGAAGAGGAATCCTAAATTGTAATAATATTTTAAGGTATGGAAATGTAACAAAAGCACTTGCCTTCTGTTTAGGTAAAATTGTTGGTAGTTAGAGAGTGGGACTATACATTAAATTTTAAGTGATATTTCAAAGTAATTCTTCTCCCCTTTAAATTTGTGGCATACAAGTTTGGCTCTGATTAAAACTTGCTTTGATCATATCAACGGAACGTTTTGACAGATTCTTTTGGGGACTCAAAGCTCTTCACACATCCTTATTTTGCAATATTCCTGTTAGTTAGCTCCATGCTATATGGTGTCTCTTATGCTCCAGACGGCCTCTCTAGTTTGTTTTGTAGTTTGATCAGAATCTCCTCTTCCTTCTCGACGGGCTCTAATCAATCTGACTCTTTGGCTTTTGCAGGTGCTGTGAGCGATGTTGAGATGCAGGAGCATTACGATGAGTTCTTTGAGGTAGGTAAAGGATATCTCATGGATAGCACAGTTAGATGGATGCAAAAATAAAACACTGATTTCCTCAGGTGTTCGTATAAAACATAGAATTTTGTATTAATTATTTCCTGGTGTGACCATTGCTTAGTTTGGCCTCAATTTGACTGCTTGAAACAGGCTTTGTTTAACATCAGCAGCTGAAGTGATACAGCATTTTGATTGTGTAATCTCCTTTTTTTTGTAAATTTCAAGTATTCTTAATTAATTGTCAAGAAACAAAATACCTGAAGCTAGCATCAGGTTTTCTGTGTTCTGTAAGTGCTGTGCATGTTTTCCATAGGTTTTTATTTATCTTGGTATTCTGTGCTTACAGATGGCCAAGCAAGTACTAGTTTAAAACCCAAAAATGTGGTCTTGCTTTTTTCAAAGGAAAAAAAGAAAATGTTTAATACTTTCTTCTTTCTATATTTCTGTACTTACAAGTAATGTCCTGCAAACTATTGCTGGGTTGCTTTTTATTTTTAGGAGGTCTTCACAGAAATGGAGGAGAAATACGGCGAAGTTGAGGAGATGAACGTCTGTGATAACCTTGGAGATCATCTAGTTGGAAATGTATACGTAAAGGTAGGGTGAAGAGATGTTCATGTAATCAGGAGGGGTGCTATTTATTGATTTACATTTTTAATTTAAGAATTTCTAAAGCTGCTGTGTGTTCGTAGATTCTATTTTGCTAGGAAAGCTCTTCAGTGTATAAGCTCCTCTCCAACTTTGCAGTTTAGAGTAAGAATGTGAAAGGAATCTAAAAGAAACTTGAATAATGGAGAAACTTTCTTGGTAGTCAAAATCTATGTCATTTTCAGAAAGATGAACTTTTGTTTTTTTTTCTTTTACATAGTTATAAACAGTCACCACTACTGGACTGTTCAGTTTGGCAGGATTAATTTGAGATTTGTCTTATTTGTCTTAGCATCATGCTGCCCTTTGTGCACGTCACTGTGAGAGGGGTTTATATGCCATAGGTGCATTAATTTTCTAACTTCCCAATTAAACACAATGTCTGTGACCAAGTTCGTTTTGGCAGTAGCTGCTCAAGGTGCAAACTGGAGCACTTTGGTTTAAGTTTTAAAAGTCACTGATATTTCTTGAATAACCAGTACAAAGTTGTCACCTGCAGAAATTTCACTGTGTGCTCACAGCTGAGGAGATGTGAGAGAGTCTCTCTGAATATTTTGGCTGTACATTTCCTCAGCTGGAAAGTATTTTCACACCTGAAATTCTTGACTGTGTAGGTCATAATCAGAAAAAAGGTTTTAAAAAATAAAGTGTGAAAAGGCATTTCAAATTTAAGTTTTACATTCATTATAAAACAGGATCTGATTTTTGTAAATTCTCATTTAAATGAATGTCAGCTCCAGTTTTTTATATAAATTTCTCTTAAATACTTGAAAAAGTGCATTGCATCAGAAGTGTTGGTGCTCCAGCAATTATTTATAAGCATTCTTTTGGTTTAAAGCTGTACTAAGAAAACACAGTATCTTGTGTTTTCACTTGAAAGACCAAACAGAGCATAATGAGGAGGAAAACCAACGTTTTGATTAGTCCTTAATTCCCAGCTCGTGAAAAGCCGTCGTAGTGACCCCTGATTCGACGGACTCTCCGAGAAATCCGAAGTAGCTTCTCATTTCATTCCTACCCCAAACCTCAGCTACCACCCAACCCATCAGACAGGAACCTCTGACCTGCCTGTCCCGTGTGGCTCCTCTGCGAACGTTTGCTTTGTGCTTTCAGTTCCGCCGCGAAGAGGACGCCGAGAAGGCCGTGATCGACCTGAACAACCGCTGGTTCAACGGGCAGCCCATCCACGCCGAGCTCTCGCCCGTCACCGATTTCCGAGAGGCCTGCTGCCGCCAATACGAGATGGGGTAAAGCCTTCCCCGTGCCTTGGCAGCCTGACAGGGGGAGGGCAGCTCGTGCAACACGAGCACGGGGGGGAAAAAATAAAACCCACTTCAGGGGGCTGCAAATGAACCTCCTGGATTTTGCCGTCCTGTGTGGGGGGGTTTTCTCCTAAAATGTCCGTGAGCGGTGCTCGTAATTTATTGCCTTTAATATTAGAGGCGTTCAAGCTGACGGTGGGAACTCTAACGGTGCCTCTTGATTTCTGTTTCAGAGAGTGTACACGAGGAGGTTTCTGCAACTTTATGCATTTGAAGCCCATTTCTCGAGAGTTACGGCGCGAGTTGTATGGGCGGCGTCGTAAAAAGTAAGTTTGTTTTTAAACGCCATTAAAACAAGCAATTTAAGGATCAGGTGCTGAAAAATCTGAAGGCAAATCTTGAAGCTTGTGCCAAGTCCTGTTGTTTTTTCTGACGCACCTCTGGCACATGCCAAAGGGCGTGGAGTCACGCTGAGAAGAGGCCAGTTGAGAACAAAGGAGTAGGGCCCTAAAAATACAGTGCTTCTTGCAATGGGATGGATTCTGGAGCTTGGGGTGGAAGGCAGGGCTCAAGGACTCACTGAGTACATAGGCCCTGCCCAGTCAGACATCCAGACTGTAAAGTGTACAGACGGACACGATTTGGGAGATTTGGAAGAAGCTTTATGCTGCTTCTGTTTTATTCTCTTCCAAACACGTTTGCTCGTGGCCTTTGTTAGATGCAGGCTACTTGGCCAATGGGCATTTTGGCAGCATCAGACTGGCAGCTTTCAGCTTTTTGTGCAGTCAAACGTATTTATAGATGATACTCTGGGCCAGCCTTGCTTGCTTTTAGCTGTTAGTGGTGAAATGCTGTAGCCTGTATTCATTTATCACTGTTAATAGCAGCCAGTCACTGTATGGAGCTCATTTTAGCTACACAGCGTGTCCCTTCTTGATAGGAATTCCCAGTAGGAGAAAGGAGAAGTCATTTTGCTTAACGGTAAAAAATAGAAGATAAATACATTTTATTATATATTAAATTATTCATTTAGTGAGGGACCTTGCAAGAAAGGCTTTTACCACTGCTGTTACTATGATGGTTCACTTGGAACTGGATTCAATCTGCTTTCTTTTAAGACCTTGCTATTTGGGATAGGCATATAAAATTTTTGATCTTGCTTTTTGTATCGAGTATGGTTTCTGTAGATTTCTGTCAATCGCAGAAAGAGCTTGGAATTGTGAATGTGTTTTTCCTATAAACATCTCTAATTGGCAGTGTTTCAGAACCTGTAAGGATGAATTTAACTTTGATTGTGTTGCTTAGCCACATACATTTGTGGCTAAGTAAAATCTTCAGATATTTGAATGCTTTATGCAAAAGATCAAGTGTGCTTTTTTATATTAACCTTTTGGTGCCTGTTACACATCTGGAGCTCTGAGATCCAGTAAGGCTGATTGGTAGCAGCTGTGATAGCAGTATGTTCTGGGTGGTTTTAGCTCCTTTCCTGAATTTATCAGTCTAAGAGGCAGGGAAGATGATTTGCTGCTGTCCTGAGGGGGTAGAAATCATGTAGAGGGAACAACAACAGAGAACTGGGTTATAATTGCTAATTAATGCACTTGATTTAATATGAGTGGACTTAAAAGCAGCTGTAGGCTTTTGTCTGGTGTCCCCGTTCTCCTGCTCTCAACACCAGCACTGGAACCCCGCTCTCCTGTTGGAGAGGTGCCTGCAGGGAGCAGCCGATTCCCGTACCTGTTTGTGCCGCCAATTAACCAATCCTTCTAACGACCCGCTGCCTTTCCTCTCCCATCCCTCACCACTCCTTCTGCTGCGAGTTGCTACCGCAAGGACGTGGNTGTTGGTGGGGGGGGGGGGGGGGGGGGGTGGGGAGTCTTTTTAACTGTCATTCCTCTATCTTGACAAATACCTGGATTTGAGTCTGCCTGAGGGAAAGGTGGCAAATGTATTGGAGGAGCGCCAGTTTTGGTTTGGGGTTTGTTTTTTGTTTTTTGTTTTTTTTTAATTTTATTCGGGTATAATTTGAACTGTTGATGAAAATGTGTGTGTATATAATATAAAATATTATATACATAGTAAAAATAATATACTGCTTAAGAAACAGTTACTCACATAAGTTTCCCTTTTCTGCTATGCTGTCTGCTTATTTAGGTTAGTTTAGGCACATTTAAAGAGGAAGGCTGTGCGAAATGCATTTATTTACTGAGTAGAAACGCTTAGTTACAAAAAATGTATGTTTGTTTGTTACCAGAAGTCTGTGCTCTGTCTATCAATGTGACTGTGGCATTTACAATAAATCCAATTTCTTGGTGTAAAATCTAAAGCCTATTTTCTAAGCACTCCGGAGTAGTCGAGTTGCTACTCCTGGCTGCCTATTTTCTAAGCACTCTGGCATAGTTGAGTGGCTGTTCCTGGCTGTGCCAGAGTTCATAGTTCAGGTTTTTATAATTTTTGACTAAATTCCTTTCTTTAGCTGCAGAGAAAGTTGCCTAGTGCAGTGTGGAAAAAAAATTAATATTTTTATTGCAATGATTCATAATAGGCAGGTGAGGGTTTTGTGAAAGAAACCCACCAAAATTATGCTCCATGCAACGATAGAGAAGTGCTATTGAAGAAAATGCAAGGTCCTGAATGCAAGGATCAAATTTCTTAACAGATTTTTTTTTTTTGTTCTAATCTATGCTCTCTCACCTGTCATTTAATGAAAAACATTTTGTTAGCATTTAAGGTTATAGAAAACTAATTGGTTGGTAGTAGAAAATAGATCTTATTTCCATCTTTCTGATGATCTGGTGTGTGATGAAAGCTAATGGACAGATGGCAGTTCCTTCACAAATACTTTTATTTTATTTTTTTTTT
>VWZN01003322.1:323590-344946 GCA_013396955.1 Regulus satrapa
TTTGTTTTTTTGCAAGTCTGGCTGATGCACTGGACCATGAGGCTTATTTTTTACATTTGATTTCATATATTTCCCCTCCCCAATTGGAAGGGATCAGAACTTGACTAGGACCTGGAGGAGCTGTTCAGAGGCAGTGTTAATAATGCTCCCGGGTGTCTTGAACCAGCCACAGCTTGAAAGACAAGGGATCCTGGTTGAGTATCTAGTCTGCTGAGTGTCTCTGTAATCCTAAAGCCTTTGCCCATGGTGGTTTTGGAGTGCTGGGCCCCGTTCCAGCACTGTTGCTGGCTCTGTTTACCCTTGCCAGGAGTCTGTTTGCTGATTTGAGGCACGGGAGCTCCGTGTTCTGCAACGCCTGCTCTGGAGAAAGGTGGAAAAACACAGAGAAGGGGCAGGTAAAGCGTGGGGAACTTCCGTGAGAGAGAAAAGGTGTTTCCTGGGAAACTGGGACCTGCCTGGTGTTTCTCTTCTGGACTTGGGTCCCCGCTGATGAAGCACGGTTTAGGTGCCAGTGCAGGCCCAGTACTGGGGCATTTGCACTCATCCATTTCCATATGAGCCCTTGGTATCCTGCCATACCCTCTGTGTGAGCTACCCTTCAGCTTTCCTGGAGCCAGGGAAGGCTTCTAACGAGGGTGCTGGCAACGAGTGACCCGTGTGCAGCCTCAGGGGCATCACTGAGCAGGCAGCACGGCAGCCCAGGGTGGCTGAGGGTGGCTGGCCTCTGGCTGCTGGCCTGTGGATGCAGGAACCACAGCAGTGCCATGCTCGTGGCTGCTCTGGGGATCCCACTAAAGGCCCCACGGGCGCAGCCAGACTGGTGGCAGCTGCCTTTCCCACAAAAAGCATGTGCCAGCCTTCCTGCCCAGCTCTCTGCCAGCCTTTATCAGAGATCCCTGGGCTAACAAAGGTTGTGAAGCCTTGAAGGAGGCACCATAATGCCGGGGAAGGAGTGCTGTGCTTCTGCCTGTCTTACAGATCTGGTCAGAAACCGAGGGCAGCTCCCTCTTTTTGTCGTGCTGGGCAGCTTGTTTAATCTCTGAGCCTCTGTTGCCCTGCCTGGAATCCTGCTCTCCCTGTGCCTGGTGAGCCCGGCAGATCCAGAGCACTCCTGCAGTGCTGGTCCATCTCTGCGTCCTAAGGAGGGGGAGCAAGAAGCAGGGAAAGAAATGCTGAAAGCTCCTGACTGCACAGGTGAAAACGCAGCTAAAGCATTCTCCAGTCTGCTCTCTAATGCTGCTGTGCTCCTGAAATCACCAGTCTTCACTCAGAAGACTTTTCACATGAGTCCAGGCAGGGTTGAACTCAGGACACGGAGCTGTCAGACGTCTGTGTGAGGGCTGCAGGCAAAGCTTCCCTTCTGTGGGGCCACAGCAAGCTGAACACTCCCCTGCTCTCCCGGGCTGGTTTCTAGAATAACAGCTGCCACAGCAGTGGAGGCTGCTTTGCTGCCAGAGTTTAACCTTTGCAGAGGTTACAGAGGCATTGAAGAACTGCCCCTCTCCTTCCAGAAAGTTACGAGTGTAAGGAAGATGTGGGATGGGGCTTTTAAAGAGTGATCATGGAGAGGACATGCACGTCCTGCTCTGTGGGAGAAAATGGAAATAAGACTTTGGATTCTTGAAAGGGTCTCTTCCTCGAGGCAGATGTTAATTCATTCCCCTGTTACTTCAGGTCACTTGTTATCTCCACACAGGAGGGATGGCTGCTCCTGAGGAGGTGGCAAGGACACCCATACACACACACTCAGAGAAAAACCACAGCAGCAAAGCAGCCCAAATGTTTGACTTTCTCCATCGTCTGTTACAGCTATGGTGTTTCCAAAGGCTGGATGGGAACTGCTGCACCTGGTTATCCACAGAGATCCTCCAGCTCTGTAAGGCCCTGTGGTACTCGGGCTGTTCTGCAGGGGTTTACTCGAACCTGCCCAACACCATCGAGTTTCCCTTTCTCAGGCTGCAGCTTCATGGAGCTCTGTGTCTCATCCCTCCCCGAGCAGTCCCCCCTGGGGCCGTCTCCCTCTGATCCAGCTCTTCCACCTGCCTTTTGGGCAGCTCCAGCTGTGCCCCAGGCTCCCTTGGTGGTTGCACAGAGGATGTTTGGATGGTGCAGTGCAGGAGTGCCGATACCACAACCTGCACACAGCTGCAGCTCCGGACTCATCCGTGCAGCGAGTTCAGCTCGGGCTGCTGGGGGGTTCATTTCACTCTCTGCCTCTCAGTCCTGCTCTCTAGGAGCTGAGAAATAGTTTAGGTCTTGGATGCATGAGCCTTGCCCGTGAGACTTTCTGGATCTCCTGCCTCTGAGTTCCACTCCCCTTCATGACTTAGGTTTAAGTGGCTTTGTAATTTGTCTTTCTGATTTTTATTTTTTTTAATTGCCTTGTGTGATCTCCAGCTATAATGTCAGGCTTTTCTAGTTAGGCTCTACCCACACACCCCCAACTAGTTTGGGAGTGTTCTATAGGAAAATTAAATTCAGTCTGACGGATTTTTTTTTTTTTTTTCCTGAAGATGGGCAGCTCTTCCTGCAGCTTGTCTCCCCTGGCCTCTGCTGAGCAGTGTTCAGCTGCACCTACAGAAGCAGAGTTGCCATCCTCCTGTCCTGCCTCCCCAGAAAAAAAGGTTATTTTGGGCCTGTAGGGAGAATCAGGGTGGGGATTTGGATGTCCTAGACCACCTCTGCCCCCTGTTTTTGAGGCTGTGTGCTGTAAGCAATGAATTCTGTTGCTTAAGATTAGCATTTGGTGACAGGATTTTTGTTGCCACTGCTTTATGTTTTGCTTATTGTTCCTCTCAGTTTTGTTCGGAGTTGAAGCCCCATTATTGAAGCTTTGGTCAAACATCAAGTGCTGCCATTATAAAAATATGAGAGAATCTCACAGCTTATTTGAGGGCAATAAATACAGCTTTTTCTCAATTTCTGCACTTCAAGAAGTAATGGGAGTTGCTGTTAGTAAATTATTAAATTTTTTGCCTTACATTAAAGGAAATGAGATGTTATTTCCTTGCCCAATCTAGAGGGAATCCTCTGAAAGGCAGCTTTTTGAAAACCACATTAATTTCTTTCCTGTCATCAATACAAAGAACAAATACTGTAAACCTTTTTTTTTTTTTAAACTGGAAAGAATTTCTCCTTCTTCCATCTCAGTTTTTGGGCACTCTTGAAAGACACTGAGAGCTGGTGTTTTAGAGCTTTTAAAGGTTTTGTTCTCCTATTTTATGATAACTTGGAAGCAGAACAAAATCTGCAGTTTCCTGTCTCTAAACCCTTGCTGCTTTTCTCCTGCATTTTGAAATGGTTTGATCCTTTGGCAGCCAGGCCTCCTTTTTAGCTGGACTTTGTCAATATTGTCAGTGTTACCCGTGGCAGAGGCAGTCGCTGTCTGTGTCCAGTGTTTCATGCCAGCTGAGCTGTGCCTCACAGGAAACCTTGAAACTCCTCCAGTAATTTTCCTTTACCAAAAAAAAAACCACTTTACCAGTGGTACTCTGGACTGTAAACCAGAGTATCCTAGAAAGAGAACTGAGGGCTGGGTTTTGCTCTGGAGCTGGGAGCAAGCTGATTTCTGGTAGCAAACACAGGTTGGTGTTAGATTTTGAGTATTTATCTTTGCTTTTTTAAAACTTTCTTTGCTTTTCTAGCCTGGTGTCTCTCATTCTAACCCAGGTCAGACCCATGACCTGTGACAGGTTATAGTCCATCCTGCCTCTTGGGCATGTATTAACCTGATTCAATAGAATTGTATCATTTTGGTGGCACGGAAATCTTTTTATCTTGAAGGAAAATTATTTCAAGCCCTAGTCTGGAAAGTTGATCTTTTCAGCTCTTTCTTCTATTTTATTTTTTTTTTCTTCCTGGGGAGAGCAGTTTAAATGCTTTAGGCATTGTCTTAAACCAGCATGCAGGTTAGTGGCCTGTGTTAACTTGCAGGATCAAACACTAAGGGTCACTGATGCTGTGATCCAGATTTTTTTCCAGTTTTCTCACCAGACCATCAAATGTGTGAGATCTTAAATATGTGTTTTGTGTGCATCTGTCAGAAGGAGGATTAGGCCAGGGACCCTTTCTAGCACAGTTCAGGAATGGAAAGAGCTGAACTTTGCTGCAAAACGGGTGAAGAAAGCAAATATTAGGGGAAAAAAACCCGCTCATGCTTTCCAAGATTTCAGACAGATTTTTGTCTTTAATTGATAGGAAGCAGCCAGGCTCTGTGAACAATTGGTAGGAGAAATGAACTTACTATTTTGTATTTATTGATTTATGGAGCAAAAAGCTGCTAGAAGCATGAGCTGTTTGCTGTGTGTGTCAAATGCAGCATCGCTGTAGCTGTGCGTGCAACAATAATTAATGTGGGGCTGGAGTTTGTGAGATTTTGCTCTCCTCGAGGGTGGAGAATCCTCTGTTCCTGGACAGAGCTTTTTCCAAAGTTGTGTACAGGTCTTCTGGGGACAGCACCATGAAGCCCTTTCACCCTTTGTGTCTCCAGGACTGTATTTCCTGTGAACTGAAGTATTTCCTATTACTTTTTGTGGCTTTCAAGCTCCTTCCTGCAGAAGATCTGATTAAAGATATTTTATGCTTACTTTCTGTCTCTGAGCTGTGGAGGACGGGGCAGAGGGAAGGTTAGGTAATGCAGGAGGGACAGGGTCAGGGGACCCTCCACCAACCTTGCACAATACCTCTGCTGCATTATTTATTTTCACTCCTGTTTATAGAAGTCCTCTTCACGTTGTTTTGCAGCTTCTTGGGTTTTTGGTTTTTTTCCCTGTGAAAAAGATGTGTGTGTTTTGCCCCTGTGAGAGAGTTTCCTGATCGTTTGTTTTGGGTTTTTTTTTTCCTTATAACTTCTGTGATCTGCAGCTTTGAAGAAGGATTCCAATCTTGTGAGCCACAGCAGTCGTTCTCCTGAAGAAAATCCAGTTTCCTTTGCCACCACCCCCACCAAAAACCATGGAGAAGTTTGTATCAGAAAGGCCTGCTCCTGTGTCTAAGGTACTCACGGGTCTCTGGGGAATGCTGGTTGCCCATCTTTCCCTCACCAGGATTTGGGACAGCCCTGTCTGTTTCCAGGGAGATTTTTAGGCTGTTTGCCTGAAATTCTGTGGAGGCAAGGGGTTGAAAAATACAAATAAATAAAATAAACCCAAGGGATTAATACTGGGAGTACTGGAGTGAAAAGTGCAGGCTGAACAAGGGGAGAAAATTCCAGTTTGATTTGGCTGGAGGACTTTTCAGGGAAGGGCCAAGACCAAGAGGTTTCAGGGCCAGGTTGGATGGGGCTCTGAGCTGCTGTGGAGGGAGGAGCTGCTGAAACTTTTCTGGAAGAGCTCTCCGTAACCACCAGCAGCAAGGCAGAGCCTTCTGGCCCAGCTTTCTAATTAGTCAGCAACTCATTAGTCTTACTGTGTCCCAGTCTGCTTGGAATGGGGAGGTTTTATTTCAGAGAGCTTTTGGTGTGGGAGGGGTGTCTCCCTTGAGAATAGCTGTGGTTTTTTTCTGTATCTGTGGAGGCTTGTTACATGTGTGAGCACCTGTGCTGTCAAATTATCTTTATGTAGAGCACTGCGGTGAGCTTTTGCTCCCAAACTTGCAGTGCAAGATTCTTGTGTTGGTGATAAGGATTTGGCAAACCAAGATGATGCTGAAACACTTCCCCATCCTCACAGTACTATGGAAACACCAACTTTTTTTTTTTTTATCCTTTTTTTTTGGTCTTTTCTCTCCCTTCTCCCTCCCCCAAGAATGGAATCCCTACTCTTCCTTCCCAGAAGAAGCCAGATACAAACTCATGCCCTCATGCACCTGCCAAATATTTTATCTCTGGTGGGGTGGACTCTGAGAACTGCAAGGCTAATGAGAAGGAAAGGCAGTGGATCCGCCCTGATACTCCCAGCAAATGCACCTGGAAGCTTGGGAAGCCCCTCTCTGCCTCCCCCCATCATCATGCCACCCTGTAAGTGTTATTTATTTGCTGATTCTCAGCACGAACCCAGGTCTGATTAATCCATGTTTTGGATCGAGGACTTGATGTTGTGAGTTTGTATCCTGTGGATATTCCTTTGAGCTGAAATAGCCAAAATAAGCAGCCTGATAAAGGAGAAGGAGAAAGCTGGTTGAAACAGAAAGCAATAAGTGCTGTGTGGTTGTTGTGTGACCCTTCTGTGAACACACTGATTTTGTTTGTGTTTGCACCAGGCCAGAGCCTCCGAAGATCCTGCCAAACATCCTGGATAAAGTTGGCAATACACCTTTGGTGCGGATCAACAAGATTGGGAAGCACTTTGGGCTCAAGTGTGAACTCTGTGAGTTGCTGCAGGCAGAGGACAAACCGACAGACACTGTTTCAGAAACTTGGGTAGTTCAGATTATTAGTGTCATATAACCAGGCCACACGAGTACAGGTCATTGGCAGGAAATGTGAGGAAAAATTCCTGGTTTTCCTTGGCAGATTTTCTGGTTTTTAGGATTTGGCCATCTAAAACATTTTTCAGTTTGTACCTCGTGGGAATATTTCTGTAAAAAATGCAAAATGTTTTTCATAGAAAATAATTTTTTAAATTTAAAGAGGCTGTGTGAAGTTTTTGACTCCTATTCAGAGTATTCCTCAGTGTGTGAAAAATGCAGCTCTGCAGTTATCACTAAAGAGCACTGAAAATTATCAAAGGGATGGAACTGTCAGTGAATGGTTTTTTTTTTTTGTTTGGTTGGGTTTTTAAACCCAGCCATACTGTAGCTATTAGGAGGCTCTGATCAGAGTCCTGAAAGGTGGTGAAGGGATTAATATTGGGAGTACTGGAGTGACAGTGCAGGCTGAGCATGGGGAGAAACTTCAGTTTGATCAGAACTGAGCAGGAAAGGGGCACGACCAGGTTTTAAGGCCAGCTTGGACGGGGCTTGGAGCAGGTTGGGAAGGTGCCCACAGGAGAGGGGGGTGGAGCTGGATGAGCTTTGAAATGCCTTCCAGCCCCGCTGGTTGTGTGTTTGCAGTGGCCAAGTGCGAGTACTTCAACGCGGGGGGCAGCGTGAAGGACCGCATCAGCCTCAGGATGGTGGAGGATGCAGAGAGGGCTGGGATCCTGAAGCCTGGGGACACCATCATAGAGCCAACCTCTGGCAACACAGGTAGGGGATGGAGGCACTGGGGAAAGCGGGAGGGGGAAATGCTCCGGTGGTTTTCCTGGGGAAGGCAGGTTTGAGATCACAGCCTGTGCAAGGAGGAATGGGAATCTCCTCTGGCCTGTGTGGTGCAGGGAGCAGTGCCTCTGCCATCTCACACGAGGAGCAGTCCTGCAGCGTCCTGCGCTGACCAGAGCAGGTGGGAAGGAGTTCTGCTGAATTGCAGAGCCTCTTGGCTTCAGAAGAAAAGAAGTGCTGGGTCAGACTCACAGGAGTCTTTAGGAATTCAAGTCTGACTGAAATTATTGTGGAAAAAAGCACCTGTAAGACTGGTGTGAATCTGGATCCTCCCCTTCTTTCTGTTGGGGAAGACCCGTGGCTCCTCTGTCAGGTTTGAGGAACAGCCCTTTCCATGCTGATGCAGTTGAGGTGGGAGATGAGCTGCATCCCTGCAGCACTGCCTGGCTCCCCCCCTGCACACCTGGATTGTCAGCGGCTTCCATCTGCGTCCACATTTCCCCCCTGGAAATTTCATTTCCTCCTTGGAGAGCTGGAGGAAGGAACATCCCCTTAACTCAGGGGCCAGGGCAGAGCACCTGACCCGAGCAGTCTGGAGTTAACTCTGGGTTCCTGTGTCAAAGCTGTTGGAATTGTGTTAAGCTGCTCTACTCAAACACACCTGGAATATTCCCCCTCGAGTCAAAGATAAAATACATAATATATAGAAATAGTTAAATATCTGATGGACTGCCTCCTCTGGGGAGGTTCATGGGGTGAGCTACAAGCTGCCCTCCTGCCTGATGTGTTCAGGAGAGGTGTCTGGTCCTGTTCCCAAACTCTTCTCTGATCTTCTACCCACGGCTGCTTTCTCACAGACACCGACCAGGCAGATCTTTATCCTGATGTTACTGGAGGGATGAGCTGATCTCTGACCTGGTCCCCAGCCTGCAGCACAAAATTGGGAATCTGTTGCTGTTTGCTCAGCAGCTGCTCTGGGGGGGATCAGGGGATTCTGAGGGCATTCGGGGCAGCTGAATCCTTGTGATGTGGCTGCACCTCCTGCCTGAACAATGGCATGGGGTGGAAAATAGCCTTGTGTGTTGCATTCCTCCAGTATCCAAGGTCTTACCATGATATCCCTCTCTCTGGGTGAGTACCTGATAAATTATTCTCCTTGCCACATAATGCAAAAAGGCAGAACTGAAAGAGATACAAAATTACTTCAGAAAGATGATTTTTTTTTTGTCATGTAAGAGCAAACGGCAGGGCACACAGTAACCTGAGAGAATTGTTTTTTGCTCTCTACTGCTCATAGCTACTGAGTATGTTGAATGAGAGCTAATGTTTTATATTTTATCCTCTCTGCATCCCAGCTCTCCCTCAGCCAAAGTCCTGTTTTGATGCTTGCTGCATTTCCAGGTCAGTAGCAGAAAGTACAAAGTATTAGAGTTCAGGTCTCAAAATCCTTTTTTCATCACAGACCATAAGGAAGATTTGGATGACTTCTCTTCAGCCTTTGGCTTTAATGAGTCTGCTGCTGTCTTATTTATTTGTGTCTTTGGGCATCCATATTTATCTGTAATATACTGAGAAAATTTTCCCTTCCCAATATATTAAACACTACTTGAGTTGTTTTAAGGTGTGAGTTATGCTTCTCGTACAGGAACAGCTAAAGATTATTCGTGTGGGTGTTTTTCCTCCCCTATGCAATGCACACAAAACCAGAGCAAGCTTTGAACAAGCAAGTGTCTGTGCAGGGTGAGCTGCATGTACTGGTGCCCAGAAGAGCAGGGGAGCTGCAGCCTCACCTCTCACAACTCTCAACCAACCTGATCAGCTCAGCCTGTCCGGCAGAGAGGTGATCTGATGGCAGCTTCTCTTCCACAGGGACAGCACTTCTGAGCTCAGCTCTTCAGGTGCACGCAGTGAGCAGGCAGGAATCGGGCTGGAGGTACAGATTTTGAGAGTAGAAATGAGATGTTCTGTCTCCAACAGCCAGGGTGCTTCACTGTGGTAGCAAGCTGACACAGTGTATTAGAGCCTCAATCGCCAGCAGCATCTAAATAATTTATTTTTACACAGGACTTAGTTTCAGCACATTGCAAATAGGGATTTATGCAGAGGTGAGTCAGTAGAGGCTCTATAGGCTGTTTGGCAGAATCAAAGTGATTCCTCCTAGTCTCCTCCAGTTTAAAGCACATTCCTTTCCCAAGTTACTTCTGGGAAAATGAAGTGGGTGAGACAGGAGGAAGGTGATGTGCATGTGGTAAAGCTAGCAGTTTGCACAAGTCAGGTTTCCCCACCCTTGGCTAAACTTTCTCTGGGCTGTGACCCTCAAACGAGAATCACCCATCTGTAAACCCGACGGGCAGAAACATTTCCTTTGCCACCCCTCTAGAGACACTCCATTCAGGCCTCTGGTGAAAATCTGATGAAAAACCAGGGCGTGCCAAAGCTGGCAGGGTGGGTTTTGTGCTTTGCTGCTGCTCACTGAGTGCTCTGCGTGCCTTTGCTTGCTTGCAGGGATCGGGCTGGCCTTGGCGGCGGCCGTGAAGGGTTACCGCTGCATCATCGTCTTGCCAGAGAAAATGAGCATGGAGAAGGTCAGAGCCGCCTCTGTTTTCAAGAATTTAAAGATAAACATGCTGGCACTCGCAGAGTTCCTGGTACAGATAAGTGCTGGGGCTTCAGCAACTAAAGTTCAGGCTCTTGGCCAGGGAAAACTCTGCTGAGGAGCTGTTGGTAGCGCCCAGAGAAATCCAGGCTGGCTAGCCGTGGGTTGAAAATGTCTTTAAGACCCATCCCCACAGCAATGCCACTTTGAAAACTCCCAAAATTGTTTTAAATACAGATGCTGAGACAACCTGGGGGCTGCCTGGCACATTGAAGTGGTTACCTGTGCCCCAGGTTGGCTGTCCCTCGCTGAGCAGAGGGTGAAGGAACACAGTGCTGAAGCTCTGAATGTTCTGCAGATATTCTGGCCTCGGGGCTGAGTGTGAAGGGAGCCTGTTGAGAGTGTTTTGGGGTTTTGTCACCACCTTTATTTGCTGCAGGTGGACGTGCTGAGAGCTCTGGGTGCTGAGATTGTGAGGACCCCAACTACAGCCAGGTTTGATTCTCCCGAGTCTCACGTGGGAGTGGCCTGGAGATTGAAGAATGAAATCCCCAATGCACACATCCTGGACCAGGTGAGAGCCAGGGTGTCAGAGGTGCAGGTGTACCACGGAGGGGGCTCTGTGGTGTTCTGGGTAGTCTGTTCAACACTCTCCATGTGTCTCTGGAGGAGAAGATGCCCCAAATCTGGAGCTGGAGCTGAGCAGTCGCCACACTGCATGAAAGGAAGATTTTACAGTCACTAGAGAGCAGCAATGAGCTGGTGTTTGCCAGACCTACAACACTTGAGGTGTCTATTGCCACTGAGTTGGCAGTCCTGTGAGGAAGAATGGACACAGGAGTCATGTTGCTAAGAGTGCTGTCCCACAGGCAGGCCTGATTTTGGCATGGGACGGTGCTGGCACCTTGGGACTGCGCCTAAATTGGGTCACTTGGGAAGCCTAGTTCCAGATAACCCACAGTGAAACAATCTGCAGAGGGTATATTCAGGTGTTGGGGGGCTTGAGGATTGCTTGAAATGTTTTTGAACTCCCTCAAAATGGGATTTTTGTATTTCTAATTTATTTTATGGCTGGTCTGTCTTTCACTTTAGTACCGCAATGCCAGCAACCCCCTGACACACTACGACACCACGGCTGAGGAGATCCTGCAGCAGTGTGATGGTAGGTCTGCCCTACTGCCAAACCCCTTCACAGAGCCCCTGGTAGTGCCCTGGTGTGATGTACTTGGAGAATGAGATGGGAAAAGCATGGATTTTGATACAGCAAGCCCCATACACGTGCTGTGTATCATTAGTTACCTTGTTTCAGTAGTGACAGTAATTTTTTTTTTCCATTAGAGAAGAACTCTTTGTTTTTCAGACTTCTCTGCCTGTGAGCAGGTAGAGAAAGCAGTGGTGTTTGTTACCTTAACCCCCTTTCCCCCCATAGGTAGACTGGTATGGAATAGGGTCATTCTTTGATCACACATACAGAAATACTCCAGTATTCCAGTACTCCGGTACAATGGAAGCATCTTCACTTAGGAGTCCTCAGGAGCACAAACTGCTCTGTGTCACAGCTGTCACCAGCAGGACCCTCTGGCTCTGCAGGGCTCTCTTCAGTGCTGGCTCTGGGCAGCTGAGCACCAGAAGGGAGAGGCTGAGCCGTGGCAGCAGAGCCTCAGCTGGGCTCATTCCTCAGCTCAGGAGTTGGGCTGGGAGCTGTTGGAGACATTCCCTGTGATGCTGCAGCCACGTGGGCATTTCCATAGGGGACAGAAGGGAGTCATACAGAAGGCTCCAGACCTGCCTTATTAAACAGGGCAGTTTCTGATTGGGCCCTCTGATAAGAAAATCAGCAATTAAATTCATTCACATTCAGATGAAGACCAAGTGAAAGATTCCCCTCTCTCCTAAAACTCTGGTTGTTCAGATTTGGCTTGTGTTTCTGAGACAGACTTTGAGTTAAAGCTTTTACAAGCTGCCATCCCACAAACTGAAAGTCCAGATGAGTTCCAGATTTAGGCTTCTTGTTTACTTCCCCTTACAGCCCAGGCACTGTTCAGTTATTCCTGCTTGGTGGGGTGTTATTCTTTTGGCTGGTAAGCAATTGATTCTGTGTGTGAATTGGTGACCTTTTAAAAATCCTTTTTTTTTAATTTTTTTTTTTTTTTTTAATTAACAAAGCTATCATGTGGAAGCACCAGAGAAACTGTAGGTGGTGACACAGGGATGAACTATCACATCCACACTCATTCTGAGTGACCAAAACAGCCTTTTTCACATGAAAATGAGGTAGTAGTTGTGTTAACATTTTTCTCCAGGGATGCCTATCCCATGCTCTTGGCACTCAGTTAATTAACAAACATAATGGGCTGCTCAGTTTAACTCGGAGAATGAATTATCTGTATCAGCAAATACAGCAACAGGAAAACTGCAGCTGTCAGCTCTGTGGGCCACCTCCAGCTGTGTCCAAAGTGCCACAGATTGGTGCCTTGCCAGGCCTCGGGCTGGACATTTCAAAACCCTTGTTGGAGAAAATGATGACTGAGCAATGCAGTTTCAAGGCAGGTCTCACAAGAGCTCCTGGGAAGCAGAGAGCCCTGCCCTGCCCTTTTCAGCCACTTGGTGCATTTTTGTTGAAAGAAGTCCATCCTTAGGTGTAAGTGAGCTTTCAATCCATCATTCTGTTCTGAGATTTCACTTCTGTCCCACACCCTTGAACAGGAAAGGTGGACATGGTGGTGGCCACGGCTGGCACAGGTGGAACCATCACTGGCATCTCCAGGAAGCTGAAGGAGAAGTGTCCAGGGTGCAAAGTAAGTGACAAGCCCACTGCTTTTCTCTTCGGTGTCTCCTCAAGCTGGTCCCCTTGGCACGTCCCACTCCTTGTAAGCCTGCCCTGGCTCTCTTGGGTGCTCTCAGTTAAAAGGTAGTTCTGGCTGCAGGGAGGGTTTCAGAGTGTCTGAAGTCATGGTGCTCTGATCCTGCTGGTGACCAGAGTTCAGGTTTGGCTCAGCAGATGAACACTGACCCTCAGATCCCTCCAGGGGGTGTCTGGGAAATTTCCTTCTCTGGTGTGTGCTCTGCAGCCTTGAGTTTCCTCCCTGGCTGTTCTGCTCTGGAGCTGCTGAGGTTTTGCCCAGTGGATTTGTCTCTGCACACACCAGCCTGTGTGTTTTTCCTGTGTGATGTGTTAGATTTCCTCTCAGAACTTGGGATCCTGCTTCGATCATGAGAATTTTCCTACACAGGCAGAGAGTGGTAAAGAAAATAAAGCTGATCAGCTTTCAATTGGCACAAAATGGGTTGTCTGTAATGATGCCTGGCATGTGAATGAGGACAACCTTGTCTCAGGGAAACCCTGTTTTCTGTTTAAACCAAGCAAAACCCAGGTAGAACAAGTGATGCCATCAGTGTCCACAGCCTGAGGGAGGTGGGATGGGTTTCCAAGGGGGCCAGAAGCAGCATTTTGCTCCCAAGGAAATGTTGAATCCCAGTGAATGTTGCCAGGAGGAAATGATCAGGAGAGCAGGTTGGCTGCGTGCCACCAGCAGCTGTGACAAGGCCAGTGCTCACAGGGGCTGTGCTCTCCAAAGCTGTGTGCCTCGGTGGCCTGAGTGCAAACTGCTTCTCCAGATTATAGGTGTGGATCCTGAAGGCTCCATCCTTGCTCAGCCAGAAGAACTGAACAAGACTGACAAGACAATGTATGAGGTGGAAGGAATTGGATATGATTTTGTCCCCACGGTGTTGGATAGATCTGTAAGTCACACTGCTTCATTTTCTGCCCTTTGCCCTCTGCTGGGATGCAGGAGTTAAAGGAGGTTAAAGGCAGAGGAAAACTTGGGGAAGTGTTTCTTTGAGCTGAAATGGAAGGGCTAGCAGACAGAGCTAGTCCTGCTCTTTCCATCAGCATAACCAGCCCTTGAGAGGCCTCTGAAGTGGCCACATTAGTTTTACAATGCCAGGTCAAAACGCTGCAAGTAGATAACATTTTCCTACAACACACATTTTTTATGCTTTAAAAATCCCCAAAACACACCTGAAAAAGCCAGTCATGAAACACACACAATACAAATAAAACAGACACACAACAAGGAATACTAACTTACCAGTGACAAAAAACCCACAAAACAGCAACCCAAAACTTTCCAGCAGAGCATCCCAGCCCCTCCTGAACCAAGTGGTTAAGACTTTGACCTGAGCAGAGCCCGTGTCCCTGGGAAGCCTTCCAAGAGGGGAGGAAGCTGATGCTGTCTGAGGCTGACTCACAGCAGCCTGCTCTCACAGAAAGGTTCCATTAAGGAGCCTTTAGAGCTGATGTGATCATCTTACCTTGGCAAAAAAAAAACCAAAACCCTTGGCATTTGGAGGAGGATGGGAACCCTGGGCTCGGCAGGGCGGCTGCTCCCTCGGAGAGCCGGGGCTGAATCCATGCTGGTTGTGTGGTTCCTCCCTGTCCCTCCTCATTTGAACAGAGCCTTGTTTCTGTCTCCCACCCCTCCCCAGGCAGTGGACCAGTGGTACAAGAGCAATGACGAGGAGTCCTTTGCCTTGGCACGGATGATGATCCGCGAGGAGGGGCTGCTGTGCGGTAAGAGCGCGCGGGGCGCCTCCGCCTTCCTCCGGGAGGCTGGGGCCTTCTGCAGGCCCCAGAGAGCTCCTTCCGCTTCAGGACTCATCTTCCTCGCTCAGGAAGAGCTCATCCTCCTCGCTCCTGTGTTCTTCTTTCTCCTGCTCTCTTCTGATGGCCTTCCCTGATGGTTTTGGCCCTGTTCTGGCAGGTGGCAGCTCGGGCAGTGCCATGTCTGTAGCTGTGAAGGCAGCCAAGGAGCTGAAGGAGGGTCAGCGCTGCGTTGTCATCTGCCCTGACTCCATCAGGAACTACATGTAAGCACCTGCTGGTTTTCTCTCTGGGACAGGGGTGAGGGAGTCCTTCAGGGCTCCCAACACCCCGATATCCCAGCAAGGAACGTCCTTGGGGCACAGGTCCTCAGCTGTGTAAAAGGGGTCTGACATGGAGCAAGGGAAGATCTTTTCCCCTTTGAGGTCGAGCTGTGGTTTCAGTAGATAATCATCAGTGGGGTCAGCATTTTTCACAGCAAAGGCCTTGCATTCCCTGTATTATTGGTGGGGGATCACTGGTTCATTCCTGGAAAGGTTCCTGTGCCCACAGCAGGATCCAGCAGTCCTGCAGCAGCAGCAGCAGCCACGCTCAGGGTGAGTTTGCAGGTGGAAGTGTCAGGGCTTGCAGCTGTGCTGAGAAGTTTTTCTCCAACCCCATTGAAAGGTGGTGTTTTTAGGTTGAGTTTCCTGGCTTCTTCTGCATCCAGCTCAGTATGAGATGGATAGAAGCTGCAGACAGACACATCATTCCAGGCTGTGTCCCTGTCACATTCCAAGGGGCTGATGCAGTTGGAGCTTTGTTTCCTGTGGGATTCCTTTTCCTTCCCATGAGTATTTCTTCTCCGTGTCCCTGGCTGCTAAGCTGGGATGGCAGATGAGGGTCTATTTCCAATTACACTTTGCCTGTTGGTGACAGTGAGCTGGGAACAGTTGCTCCTGTTTGCTGCCAGATGTTCAACCCCTGCTAATGAGCTTTTCACTTCCTGGTGATCTGCAGGTCCAAGTTCTTGAGTGACAAATGGATGATTCAGAAAGGGTTCATGAAAGAAGAAGACCTTGGCAACAAACCTTGGTAAGCCTGTCAGATCCATTTGGATTTCCATCAGCCTGTTCAATCGAGTTTATGGCAGTTGCTAATTTAAAGCTCATTTCAATTTACACTTCTCCTTAGATTTAGCTGATCTTCCATGCTATTGTCTCGATGTGTAATTGCAGCTATTAATCAAATCTGCTTTAATTAGTTGACATCCTTCTTTGAGTTGTATGCCAGCAGAATAAAATTTGGTGCTTAATGATTGGTTTTTTTAAATGAAAAGTGTCATATCTGGAATTTTTTAAAAAAAGAAATATGCAAAGAATCCTTCCAAAATCTGAGTTCTTGAGTGAAAAGCACTCAAGGTCCAAATCTACATATGTAGATGAGTGCCAATCTACACAGGTAGAAGGGAATCTTCCCTAAATTGTTGCCTATAGTGACTGTAAGTACAGATAGCTCTTTGAGTAGGAGCAAAAAATTTTCTGTGTGAGAGATAAATAATGACATGGAGCAGATTAGTGCTCTCCACTGACCATCTGTAATCATATAAAGCAGATGAAATGAGGAAAAGGGTTTTGATTTTCAAGCCTTCTCACTCTTCAGTGACTTCCTGATATTGGGAATAACACTTGAGAGCCCTGAAGCTTTATTAACTCCGGCTGAATCCTGACTCTTCCTCGCAGCCTTTTGTCCTTCCTGTGGTGCTGGAGGCCACTGTGCCTCGAAGGACTGGTTCTGTGTTCTCCACAAGACTTGCATGGGTTTGTTTCTCCTTCCAGGTGGTGGAACATCAGTATCCAGGAGCTGAGCCTCTCTGCCCCTCTGACTGTGCTCCCAACTGTTACCTGTGCAAAGACTGTGGAAATTCTCCGGGAGAAGGGATTCGACCAGGTACCAGTTGTTGATGAATCTGGGTATGTCCACATCTATCACTCTTCATCCATATGTGTCACTTTCCCTTCACTAGGCCCTCGGGGATGTATTTTAAATGCTTGTTGGGAAATGTCTTCTCACTCATCCTTTTTCATTTATTAACAAATGTTGTCCTTGAACACACCAATGCTGGGCTTCGTGTTTTCATGCCAGGACTGTCCTGCCCTTCACATGATTCTGATGATTATTATGATATACTCACTCATTGTGTCTCTGCAGGATAATTGAATTTCTTTTTAACAATACCAGTTTAAAAAAGCAAAAATTCCTATTCAAAACAACCAACCCCAAACGTGCCCAGCTGTCTCAGAGCTTTCACAGAGTTTCTTCAGCACACTGTGTTGCAGTGCAATGCTGCAGTGACCCCAGTAAACCAGGGTGTCCCCAGCAAGCTGGAATGTGCCTTGTCACCCTGCACACAGAGGGAGTATTGAAGAGTTGCTCAGTTGTGCTGATCTGAGGGATGAATTGTTGTAGATCCTCGCAGGGAAAAGGGAAATGAGACAAACTGGGGTGAGCTTGTCTCTGGCTGTCACACCTTTCAAAAGGACGGATGAGAGTGCGGAAAAAATTCATCGTTTGTGCTTTCCAAAAGCTCTCTGAGATTGCAGTTAGCTCTCTCCAGCTGCAAGGAGCAGAGATGAAAAGGTCCTGGTGCTCAGAAGGACCTGCAGCACCTGCTGCCTTGTGTGTGAGCCTCCAGAACCTCTGAGAACTGTCCTCTGTCTCCTGCAGACACACAGAACCCAAGTACACCACTGATAATGCTGCATTATTACCATGAAGTCGCTGAACTGACTCCTCCAGGCTGGCTGAGAGTGGATGCTTTTTTTCTAAAGGAACACCCAAGGCTTTTGTGTTGTTTATCCCTATCTTGTCTCCCTTCCCCAGGGTGATTCTGGGCATGGTTACCCTGGGTAACATGCTTTCCTCACTGCTTGTTGGAAAAGTTAAGCCTTCTGATGAAGTCAGAAAAGTAATCTACAAGCAATTTCAACAGGTAGGCAGGTCTATTGTGCAGTTCCTGGTTCTCTGGTTGCAAGTGCTGGAGTAGGTGTGCTAACACCACACGGGCTGGGCGAGGTTTACCAGCACCTGTTACTGAGCAGAGAATTTTCTTTTAAAAACCTGGGATTCTTGACTTAGTTTTCATCAGGATTGAAATTCCACCACTGTCCCAAAGGAGACTGAGTGCTGTGCTCTGGAAGTGTGTTGAGTGCTCCTGTTCAATGCCCCCCCCCCCTCAAGGGTGCTGGTTGTTTGTGGACAAATGTCAATTTATTTTTTCCTCCCCAGACAGATAATCCAGCATCATGGGGAAATGTGGTGCATAACACAACTGTTTACTTCATGTTCTCCCTCACTTGGACACCTCGAGAGTTTCTGGGGCTGGTGGTGTGGGGTGGTCTCTGTGGCTGCTCCGGTGTTGGCTGCATCAGCCAAGTGTCTGCATTTCTGAGGTTGTGGCTCTTGCCATGGACAGCTTGAAGGCTTCTTCAGTAAAGAACAGCTTAACCATTTCTTTTCCGTCTATTTCTGATAATTTTTTTGGTGGAGGCTGGAAGGGGAATGACACAAGCTATGGTACTGCTGACATGTTAACTGAAAATGGTTATTTACCATTTGAATTGATGGGTTAATGCAGAAAGGTGGTGCAATGCACATAACCTCAGAAGTATTGTGGATTTTGCTTTTCTTACCACTTAGGCTGATTTGGTTTGTTCATGAATCATCTGTGTCACCAAAATCCCTTCTGATATCCCAGATGGGATACCACAGCCTGCATCAAATAAGAGGCTTTTCCTGTAAATCAGGGCAAAGGTACATTTTGGAAGGATGGATCTTTAGGCTTTTTCAGGTTGCTCAGAGAGGTTGTGGATTTCCCACCCCTGGAACTGTTCAAGGCCAGGCTGGATGGGCTCTGAGTGAGCTGAGATAGTGAGAGGTGTCCCAGCCCACAGCAGGGGTCGGAACTGGATGATCCTTGAGGTCCCTTCCACCCCAAACCATTCTGTGATTTCTGATAACATAGGCGGCCTGCTTTGGAAGGCTCACCACCATGATTTTATGATGATCTCTGAGAATGGAAGCAGAATGGTTAGAGCTTTTTTGAAAGTCCCTGGTACAAGTGTGCTCCAGGTACTTGGAACACACTGTCACAGGATAATTTGCCCACCCAAACTAGTGGAGAGAGGAGCCATCCTTGTGGAGTCAGATGTTAGTTCCAGTGGTTTGGCTTCCCAGTCATGTGTAGTGTAGTACTCACTGCCTAGAGACCTAGTAGGCTTAAAAACAAAGCCTAATTGTGGGAGAACCCGTGGGCAAAATGTTTAAGAAGCTTGAATGAGCAGTAGTGAGACAGGTGAAAAGTCGTGGGGGTTCTGTTAAATTTCGTGTTTATGCCTTCATGGTTGTCCCAGTGCTGCCAAGGGGCTGCTTGTCCTGGTTATCTGTAGCCTGCCCAGTCCCTGGAGACAGATTTGGGACTGATGGGTGACTCCATGTGGCAGGGGGTCCAGATTTCCCACCTCCTTCCTTTCCTGGCCCCCAAGTTTAAGGATTGGTTCCTCAGCCTGGGCTGCAGCTGGTCCCTTAAACACAGGCTGCTGGGAATGCCCTGGCTCCCAGTATGGAGACTGAGCTCCGTGTTCCAGTGCAGCCCAGGTGTTCCTGCTGTGGCATTTATTTCTCACACAGAGGCTTTTTGAAGCTGCAGTGCAAGACTCTTCCTTGCTGTGAAATCCTTCAATAAAAGGATTTTATTAATCCTGTGTCAGGTGGTGGGTGCTGGGGAGAGTCACCTGCTCAGAGGAGCTGTGGCTGCTGCTTCATCTGTTAACTCATGTTGGAACAGTTTTAGGCATTTTTTAAAATGATTGCAGCAGGTGATCACTGAAGTGGTTTGGAATTATTTGGATTTTTTCAGAGTTGACGCAGGGTGCTTTCTTGTTCAGTCTTAGCAAAGCTGAACTTCACAAAAAAATGAACTATTACATCTCAGTTCCTTGATTTGCACTCGAACCCAGTGTTAGCTGAGCAATCTTTCACCCTTGGTTTTGTTTTTGGCTTGTTTGGGCTTTTCTGCCTTTGCAGATCATATTCACCTCCACAATGACTTGCAGCCTAATCTGTTCACTTTTTCAGTCTTTTTAGAATAAAATCACAAAATACAAAGACTTTTATGGTAACTTTTGTTGAGACACATGGAACACTTGATCTTCTTTGATTATTAGCCTTTTTTTTCAGATCTTCATTATATTTACAGAACCAGAAGGAATAACTTCATGCACTGCTTAGGATTTTTTTGGAGATTAGAAACAAAGAAAACTGATCTTTTAAGTTGGCCTTGATTTCTTGGTGTTTTCTAGTGCTTCAGGTGGAAGCAGTACACAAACGTGCATGGTAATTATCGACTAAACAGAGAAAACTCATTTTATTCAAGTTTTGTAACTCTCTCCTCAGATTAACCTGAAAGACAACTTGGGGAAACTCTCTCACATCCTGGAAATCGACCACTTTGCTCTGGTGGTTCATGAGCAAATTCAGTGTGAGTACAAAGTGCTGCACCTCGTGAGGGCAAATCTTGGCGTGGTGATGAGAAGCGAGTGCGAGTGTGAATGTGTGAAGTGAGCTCTGAAGAAGCAAAATCCTCATTCTGTGTCTAATTTCCTGCTGTTGAGCCTGATTTCCATCCCTGGAAGTGTTCCAGGCCAGGCTGGAACGGGGCTTGGAGCACCCTGTTCTTGTGGAAGGTGTCCCTGCCTGTGGCAGGGGTGGAACAAGAGGATTTTAAGGTCCCTTCCAACCCAAACCATTCTAGGATTAGTAAAACTAAATAAATCTTCAAATCTGGGGTATATCACTCTTATATGTGGATAATATTTTGTCTTATTTAATTTTCCTAATAGCAGACAACTTTGCAAAGTTACAAACACTGAGAAATGAGAGTCCAAACAATATTGACTTGTGCCAGGTAAATTTATCTCTAGCTTCTCAATTATAACTGGAAGAAGAAGAGCCATCAAATCTGGGGTTGTTAACCCCTGATAATCTCCATAAGGATGTGTTCTTGGCAATGAGCTGACCAATTTATGAGCCTGGAATCTCACTGGAAGCTTGCAGTGAAACTGAGATTGAATAAACAAACTCAGTCAGTCCAGCTGACTGAAAAGAACTGAGTATAGAAGCAGACTAAACATCTCAGTCCAGGTAGACTGTAGGAACTGGAATTTAGACAATTGATAAAGGGCCACTTGGTTTCAGGTCAAGGCTTAGGCTCACAATGAGAAAACCACTTGGACCTGTGCTCTCAATGCAGCAAAGATTAAATAGTATGTTTCTTGGATATAATTGAGGTGTTGTGGGTTTTTTTACTGATTCTGTATTTCACAGGGATGCAGGGAGATGGTGGTGTCTATTTCCTCCCCAAAATGTGGTTCCATTGGGCCATTCAAGTGGCCCCTGGTCCCAGCAGATTAATGCCACTTGCAGCTGTTTCAAGTAATTAACGTTCGAGGAAAATACACTTTTATAACAAGAGGGCCTGGTTGGAATTTTAGTGTCAAGAAAAATAAACCCAGTGGATCCTTATCCTTCCTTCCCAGAAAGTTTCAGCTGAGGAGGAGCTTTCCTGAGCTGACAGTCCTGGTCATTGGCTCTGTGACTCCCGGCCAAGGTTCCTTTTGTGAGCCGGGATCACCGCGCGGCTCCAGGCTCGTGGAGCTGCGACGGCTCAGCCCCCCATGTTACGAGCACTGCCACTAAAACCAGGCAGGAGGGGGTGAGTTTGTGCCTCCTGGAGTCAGAACTCCCCTTTTTTTCCCTGTGCAGATCACACGGATGGCTCCTCCAGCAAGCGGCAGATGGTGTTTGGCATCGTCACGGCCATCGACCTCCTGAACTTCGTGACCGCGCGCGAGCGGGAGAGGAAATCCAACTAAAGCCCAGCAGCAAACGTGGAGCCTCTTCATCATCTTGCAATCTCAAACCAAAAATCAGGTTTATGTCTTAAGTAGAATGGGATTTTTTCCTTTTTTTTTTTTTTTT
>VWZN01003322.1:345033-365713 GCA_013396955.1 Regulus satrapa
GTTTTTTTTTTTGTTTTGTTTTGGTTTTTTTTTTTTAATTCTGAAAATAAGCAGTTAGCTATCCTGGTGTCAGCTATGCATCCACCCAATGTGTCCTGCTGTATTGCCCAGCTTCTGGGACTTGTTTCTTAATCAGGTTAAGCAAGATTTCTTATCAAGACAATTTATTTTTTTACCTATATATATATATATATATATGTGTGTAAAACATATTGCCTAAATTAACTGGTTTGTTCCTTGCTTGTTATGTGTAAAGGTTGGCTTTCCAAAATGTTGTTTCAGAATCATAACATGTGTTGAAATAAAGAGTAACTGCAGCAGAGGCCCAAGAGAGCTCTGGAAAGTTCTGGATTTTTTTTTTTCCTCCCCATTCAAGGGTGTTAAGTTAGCCATTACCTGTGTGGAGACAAAATTAAGACTGGGGGGGACATGGGGAGAAGAAAGGAGGGTTTCCCTTTTGGTGGCATCATTGTAAAACAAGAGAAAATCCTCAGGGCTGAAGCTGAGACTTGCTCCAACCATCTGCTCTGAGGAAAAGCTGGTTGGAGTAGAAGCATGGCAGGGAAGTGGCAAACATAAACCAGTGACAGTGGTTTACACAGTGCACCAGCTTTCCCTGCCATGACAGACCTATTTTTGGTTTTTTTTCAATGGTATCCTGATAAGAAAGCACAAGTGGAAAGATTTAAAAGGCACGATCAAATGTCTTGCCCGAAGGTTTTCTAAAATGCTGTTTCATCTGTTCCCTTCTTCTTCCCTCCCCACCCTCTCATTTATGGGGCCTTTTTTGTGCCTGTTTCAGAGGAGCCAAAGATAATCTGTCAGGAGCTGTGAACTCTTCTTGTTCAGGTACTCCTACCCTGTAGTGCCTTATTGCAGGAGAAAAGCCCTGCACTGGCTGCCCCTTCAGACTAGGGCTATTGTTGAAGGAAAGTCACCCATCCCTACCTTAAACTGTTAAATTCATAACATTTCTTCAAGATTTAAGACAACTTTTCCCAAGGCTCTGGAAAAAAAAGCTCCTATAAAAGCTGCTATATACTATACTATAAAAATGTACAACTTCAATAGTAAATTGATAGGTTCTAAAGGGTGATTAATTTCTGCCATTGTAGATGTCACTGCTGCTAGATTTTGGTATTGCTTTGGATGTTTACTTTATTGGCCTTTATCTGTTTTGGTTTTTTTCCCCATTTTTTCCCCATCTGACCTTTGCTGACAGCAGCAGGGAGGGAGGTGCTTGAGTAGCTGAGGTTTTGTCCTTTTCCCTTGTAAAAGCTCCATGTCCTGACCTAACTGAATTCAGCAAGAAACGTGAAAATGGTAGAGGGAGATTCCCAAAACTGCTTTTCAGAGCAGCACAAGAAAGGAGTTAAAGGTGGGGCAGCAAATTAATCAGTTATAAAGAAGTGTAAAGATTTGGATCTGTTTTTCTAGTTCACTGTTCCTACATTAATCCCTGTAGTGCCATGAAAACTGGCAGTACTGTGGGTTGATACATAAGGGTGGATAGAAATGGTGAGGAACATGGGTTGGGAGTCTAAAGCATTCCAAACAAGCCAAAGGATCCAAAGAAACTCACCTGCTCCCCTGGGGTTTGCTAAGAACAGGAGCTGTCTCCTGTCCTGCACTGGCACAGGGAGGAAAAGGCCTCTCTTATCCACTGCAGCAACGTGGTGAGGCCAGAGGAATTGGGTAAATAAATGGAGTTGCTGCACAGCTGAAAAGCTTTCCAGAGCTCTGAAGTTCCTCTGCAAAAGCTTGTAAATGTGATGAAGAAGCTCCTCTGAGAGCCTCATTGCTGGCCTGGTCCTGGTTAGTTGTGGTAGGGCTGATTAAAACTGGGCTTATCTTTGTTTCAAAGATTTTTTGAATCTTTGCTCTGAAGACCGAGAATGACACTGCAGTTTGTTGAGTCTTTTACCTGAAGTTGAAGGCCAGGGCCTGGGTAGAACTGTTTTTGTTGTTTTGGTTTTGGTTTTTTTTTCTGGAGCGAGTGCCTGCATCTTCTGTTTACCTTTGCTGCTTATGCAAGCGCTGACTAAACTTGAAAACTATTTTGCACGTGGATATTTTTAGCAACAATTTATGCTGTATTTGTTTATCACTCTACGAGATTATCAGTCCTAATGTTGGCTCTGCAAAAATACTTTTTCTTTTCTCACCTGAAGACAGCTGTTCAGTAAAATCTCTACAATATTTTGCAAGCAGTTACCAGGCAATGACTTAAGGTTTATTTTCATGGTGTTATGTCCAATGTTGTTTCCCATGTCTTGCACAAGCTGTGGCTGACTCCAGAACTCTGGCTAGCAGGGGTTCCTCTAAGCAGCCAGACCAGTCTCATCTGCCCATCAAGCTCATTTCTGAAATCTTCTGCTTGCTCTTACAAATCTCACACAAGGCTCACTGTCAGAAGAGTCCTGACATTGCCCCTGTCATCCAACAGCTTTTCTTACTGAGCAGTGTCAACTGAGGGAAAGGGAAGACTTCTTATGCTTCAAGGAGCTGGGAAAAACCAACACTGTGAGCTGTATTTATTGCACAGATGTTCACAAATGTACAATGCAAAGAGTTCAATAAAAGCTGTTTGATTGCACAATGGCTCTGGGTTGTTGTTTTTCTTGATGCCAGTTCGAGCTTCTAAGTGTGTTAGACTGTAAGAAATTGGTGCAGAAGACTCCTGGCTGTCAGTGTGAGGCCTGTGAGACTCTGCAGTTCTTTCCACATCTCCAGAGTCCTGCCAGCAGGAGCTCCTTGCTCTCGTGCTGGGTGTTCAGGTACCTCCCCACACGCTGTGCTCTGTCCTCAGCTTCCTCTCCTTGCCCCTGATCCAGCAGCATGGGTGACTTCATCTTGCACATCCTTCCCTCGTGGTACCTGCAGTGCTGCTATTGCTGGCAGCAAGAGCAGATCCCTGTGAGAAGGTTCTTTGAGGTAAATGGATATATCATAAAAGAAAGGCCTCATAAAATCAGGCCTTCGTCTGCTAAATGAATAGCTGGCTTGTCACTTCTGTGTGCAGCTGAGGGGTTTGTGAGTTCCCGTGTGAAAACCATCCTGAGAGTGAGGGTTCATTAACAGAACGAGTTATTCCTGGGTGGAAAACAACTGCACCTGCATTAAGCAAGAAATCGGTTTCATGAGAATCAGTGAAAAAAATATGTAAACGAACCAAGAACAGAAAGAGTTGATAGACAAGTAAAATATCTTTTGCTAACCAACCGAGTAATTGGCAAGAAAACTATTGACCAATTGGAATTATATATGAGGTCTGTAAAAACTGTATAAAAATAAGTTGTGTGAATAAAGAATGGGCATTTCCTCGGTTCGTATTGAACCGTGAGTGTCCAGTTCTTTATCTCCTCAGATCCCTGGCTTCCCTTTCCCTTCTGGCAGCCCCCTCAGAGGGGTAGAAAGGGACCCTGATGTCCCAGCCTGAGGGGCAGAAGGCCAGCATCACTCTGGAGCATGGAGAGACCATTCCAGCAAAAGGCCAAAGGCTGCCCAAGCACAGAGAGCTGCAGGAAGGCAGAGGGATCAAGTTCCACCTTCCAGCAGGCTGAGCACGGAGCTGGACAGGTTAAGAAACGCCCTGGTGGGTACCTGAGGCTCTAAACTCAGCACCTGGTCAGCAGCAGCCCCCGGGCTGGAGCTGGGAGCAGGGCACTGCCCATTCCCCGATTTTTGCAAAACCTCCTGACAGCTGAGTCACAGCCTAATGACAGCCCCGGGAACGAGCTGTCCCCATGCGAGGAGCTGCCCCTCCTCGTGGGTTAGCAGCAGGAAAAGTACTGGGTACAATCACCTGTGCTGGCTCTGCAGATAAAGGGAGGACTTCAGTCCAGAAAGCTGCCTTATGAAAGCAATAAATTCCCTCTGGAGGAGGAAAAAAAAAAAAGCACAGCCACCAACCCACACTCGCGTTGCTGATGGAAGTGCTGCTACCTTTGGTCACGTGCTGGAGGATGGCGGGTGAGGGCAGAGCCCACAGGACCTGACTCGTGGAGGGCACTGAGAGCAGCCAACTCACCTGCCACCACCCTGTCCTGTGGAAAAATCCACCTCCAGTTACAGGAAAGACCCACCTCTAGTCAGAGGAGAAGCCCAGCGCTGTTTGCACCGCGGGTTTTGCTGCTCTTTCAGGGCGCAGCTTCCCTCACACCTGCTGAACCCCGGGCCTGGGGAGGTCACTGCCTCACACCCAGCTGGGTTTGTGTGCCCAAACAAACAGGGGGCATCCCCCAGCCCTGTATTCCCTGCCCCAGACCCTGCATGTCCCTGGGGATGCTGGAGAGAGGCAGTGTCCTGAGGCACTGAGACCCCGCTGGATGCAGCGGGACCCAGGGAGGAGCTGATGTGAGCCATGGTCAGAGCAGGTCTGAGCTGTGGAGGGTGGGAGACACGGTGTGTTTGGAGCTGCTCGTGCCTCGTGCTCCTTCCAGGAAAAGGCAGCAGCTCTGCTGGTCCCTGGCTTCCCCGGAGCATCGCTCTCCCCACGGCCATCAGCTGCAGAGGCAGCACCAAAGGAAGCGCCTCCGATGTGCTGGAGACCCCGTGGGTTGTACTGGTGCCTTTCTGGGGTCACCTGAAAACAGGGGCCAGACAAAAGGAAGATAATAAAAAGCAGTTATATTTATTGAAGGGTCTTCAGGTACACTTGGGGCAGACAAAGCCCCCCGAAATGGACGGGTCAAGGGTTTTCACACTTTTATAAGTTTGGTCCATTTTCATATTGGAGCTTAATCTTCCAATTACAGCTCCAGTTAATGAAGTCATTTGCCCCAAGTTTGCTTCCTCCCAACTCACTTTTATTTACAGTTTGAGGGGCTCAAGACAGTGAGGTGCCCTTGACTCCCAGGCCTGGAGAGGAATTGTGTTGTCTGACCAGAACAGGAAAGCAGCAGCTGACACTCTGTACGGATTTTAGAGTGATACACTAAAGAATTACAGGTTTACAAATATATGAAAAATAGAAAAGCTAAAATCCTAAGGCATCAGTACAAGCAAATAATGGCCTCTCCTGAAACAGGTGGGTGTGAATGCTCCAGTTTGCTTGCAGTGACAAAAATGTAACTTCTCTAACCTATTCCTGCCTTGGCTTGTGACAGCTGGAATCCTGTTTCAGTTGGCATCATTTTACACTGCAGTAAGACTTCTACACCAAGAAGTCTTGAACAGGCAAAAAACCCAAAGAAAAATTATAGCAGGTGACGGCCTCCCTTTTTCCTAGTTTACCCACATTATTCAGACAGAAGGTACCATCACTATCCAACACAGGACAATTCAGCTCAACCAGAAGCAGTTTTAACCTCATGCCTTCACAACAAGATTTCTCTGCTGGCCAAAAATAAGCCAAGAAGCAAGGAAAGCCTGTTCTTCCCTGAATGATTTGCTAGGCCCTCCCACAACATTGCCAACGCTTCTCCTGACATCTTCTCAAGCCCAGCTGTGGAGCTTCAACTGCTTTGATAAAGCCACTTTGAATATTAAATTACATGGGAGGGGGAAATGTGGATTTCTTTCCATTTGGTACAGTAGAATGAGGAACATTTTAAAACTAGGTTGTTGTTTCTAGGGAAAAAAAAGTGACTGGAGGGGGGTGACTGTGATCACGACAGATCTTTCCTGCCAAGTGCCCAAAAGTAAAACCTGAGTGCTGGATCCCGGCAGGGGTCACAGAATTGCAGGATGGTTTGGGTTGGAAGCTCATCCCATTCCACCCCCCCGTGCCATGGGCAGGGACAGCTCCCACTATCCCAGGTTTACCAAGGCCCAGCCTGGCCTTGGACCCTTCCAGGGATCCAGGGGCAGCCACAGCTGCTCTGGGCTGTGCCAGGGCCTGCCCACCCTCACTAAAGATGAGGTGAGAACTATAAAACTCCCTTTGCAAGGAGCTTTTTGATGGTGTTTCAAAAGCAGAGTCCCCTTCCCTGGGCATGGACATTTGTGTCACAGCCTCCCGTGAAAGCCTGGAGCCATCCCAGTGTTCTCAGCTGCCTCCCCCCATTTTTCTGGCTGGCTGATTGCTCTCTCTCCAGTTGTTGCTTCCCAGGGGATGCTGATGTTTAGCCAGTGGAATCCTGCAGGTTAAATGCTGCAAGGTAACTGTTCAGGTAGAGGATGGGGAATGAGCACCTGTGCCCTGTGCTGTCTTGTGGTTTTTAAACTTACTAACAGCAGCACTGCAGGACAGCAAGGTAAAATTAGCTTTTCTTATGTGTACAGGTTGTGAAATACCTGGTGTTCCTGCGTGGATGGGAGTAAAAATAGCAAAGATTCCAGTGCAGACCCCAGCCCAGCTCCTCCTCTGCTCTTAACCCAGGCAAAGCAGGAAAACCCACGTCAAAATACCTGCTGTCCTCAAAGAAAAAACCAGTTGTGAATTGTGTGTGGCAGTAGGGCTGCCGATGCCGAAGAGCCCGAGTGCACAGGAGTTCTGGGGATGGTGATGGTGGGAAAATATCATGGTTTAAACCCAGCCAACAACTAAGCCTGAGAATTCTGGTTTGATGCAGTGAACAACTTTAACCTTGGCCCCCCAAAAAGCAAAAAAGGGAACTTCTTTTCCTTTCAAAGTCCCCAAACTTGCCATTTACACTTTTTTTTTTTTTATACAAAGTATTTAATTTAAAGAAATATTTTTCTAAAGGAAACATTTTATTTCAAAATTGTCTTCATTCCATTCAATTCTCATCTAAATCTTGCTTCCTTTCAGGTTGAAAAGATCCCCATTACTCTCAATTTTGTCACTAAAGGGAAGAATCTTATTTTTGAGCACGAACTGCTGCAGGAAAGGGTGGCTGGGTTATTCTGTAACTGCACTGCCCAGAAAACACAATTCTTGCTGGGGTTGGGGTTATTTGCAGCCTCTTCACGGGAGAGCTGCATGTTCTCTGTCACATCAGATAGCCCACAAGAGTTTTCTGTGGTGGATTACCTCTGGCAATGTTTTCCATTTATTGCAAAAATGACCAAAGGTAAAGTCGCCCCTGTGCTAATACCTACACTAGTCTTGTCTTCAAAAGTGTAGCTCCACAATAAGCATTCTGACAAGCCTTATTCTTGCCTGATCATGTCAGCAGTGCTGAAGTTTCCTTCAGCACCGTGTTTTAGAGGAGCCCAGACCAGGCAGCTCTGTGTGCTACCCTGGCTCCGGGGAGGAGTGGGGAAAAGAGGGACTGAAATTCTCATGGGCTCTTCCTCTTCAAGCAAAACCTGCATCCATGCAATTTCCTGATCCCCAGCTGGTGTTTGGGAACCACCATGGAGCAGAAGCTGTTCAGTGCTCTCAGCCAATTTAAAAGCAAAGCAATTGCACGAGAAGCAGGAGACAGAGGTTTAGAGCTGGAGCTGGTGCAGAGACCAACCCTAGGATCCCACAGGATCACAGAGAGTCCCCACCAGACTGCACCTAACACAATATGACACTTCTGTCACTACTTATGCCTGGGTCAGCAAGGCCCATGCTGACACACACGAGCTGGGCTTAAGCTCCAGCGCAAGACACAAAACCAAACCAGCAGCGGAATCCTACAGCCAGCACCAAACTGCTGGGGGAAGGGCTCAGAGCACTCCTGAAGATAAGTACGCATTAAAACAAACAATAAATTGCTTATCTTTTCTTTTATACCCCAGTCACCTCCCCTTGCAGAGCAATCAGGTGCTGGGCACAGCGAGGAGTGGGGCAGGACCCAATCGCCGAGCCCCGGGTGTCCCCTGCCACCAGCACATATTAACTGGGGCTGAGGCTCAGCTCTCACACCTGGCTGACGGGCTGCAGGGGTGAGTACTGGCTCATCTCTTACCTCCTGGCAGGCTCCCTGGGGAATGGGGGCCCTCCGTGTCGTGGGGAGGCTTGGAATTTGGCAGGTCCTGCTCCCCATCCCTGATTCCTGGGGTGTAGCTGCGCTTTCAGTAAGTCCTGAATAAATCAGGCAAGCAAGGGAGGGTTTGGCTTCACGCCACGAGGCCAGTGGGGTGGTGGAGAGGGTCTTCTGGAGAGCTTCTCCACCTCCATCCTTGGAGGTTTTCAAGATTTAATGAAGATCTTTTCAAGAGCTGCAAAGCCTTGAGCAGCCTGGGCTGAATTTAGTGGGGCCCCAGCTTTGAGCAGGAGGTTGGACTGGGACCTCCTGAGGTGCCTTCCAGCCTGGGTCACTCCATCATTCTGTGAAACTGATGTTACATTTGTCTTGCTCAATGGCAGCAATGCTCTTTCTTTAGAATAAGGCAAGAAAAAGGCATTTTGCTTCTAATGGAGCATGTACCTCTTCCTGCCTTGCTGAGTTCATCTAATTTTCCCCTCACTTAACTTAATGAGCATCTTGATTTTCTTCCCCTTGAAGTTATCAGAGCAGTCTGATAACCTGATAACTGCAATCTCCTATCTGCAGAGTGCTCTGTAAACATTAGCCTGTGCTCCTTGTCATATATTTTCATTAAGTGGCAGCAGCTGGGTGTTATCATTCCCGGCCTCTTGGCCTGCTTCCCAGTGCCAGTGGAGATTTCCATTTATCCTTTGCCCAGTCTTGTGCCCTCTCAAGAGTCTCCATTCAGCAGCAAGTAACGGGGCTGTGGCAGGACACCTGAAGTGGGTCAGGTGTATTTGGTGGCTCACCTGAGGTCACACCTGAGGCTTTAGCCAGGGACTGGGAGGAATACTGGGACACAGGTAAGGGTTTTGGTAATCCAGAGAGGATGTATCTTCACTTTGTGATCTAAAACCGCACTGGAGGCAATGTGGGGAGAGGTTTGCACGGGGCATTGCCTCTTTTCAGCCATCCTTGGGAACGGTCTGGCTGTGCATGGCTGTCCTCTCTCCTCACACCCCACGCAGCCTGTGCTGATAGATGTGACTACAGCACAACTGGTGCTGTGTGAAGGCCTCCAAAATTCCCAGACTCTTCCCATCCTTTGGTGCTATTTCAGGCTATCTGCTGTCTCATTTTGGAGGTTCCACACTTCAGGTAATTTGAAAAGTTACCTTCAGTGTCACTGCGGGGTTTTTGATGTAAACATGAATCCAGACTCTGAGCACAGAAATGCAGAGATTTGAGAGTGTTTTGTAAGTGGAAAGAGACCATCCATGCCATTCCTACAGCACCAGGAATTACCCAGCCCTTAAGGAGACACACGAGGATTTTTCCAGCAGAGAGGGACGTAAATGGGGACTAGTCAAGCACCTGCCCTTACTTCTTTGTTCCCTGGCTGTCTAGAAAATATGTCCATATTCACTTTTGGTGAGAGCGCAAATGAAAACCCCATTCTTGACTTATTTTTATATCAGATGTCAGGGAAACTGAACACAGTAAGGAGAATGCAACCTTATTTTAGAAGGTGGGAGCCAGTAATGCTGTTCCTTCCATGAAGCCCTCCTGATCCAGGGCTAGAGGGGAGAGGGGGCTTGTGTGGTGAGGCCCTGAAGCCCCAATAATTTCACCCTCTTGCCTTGCCCCTTTCCATCCCACCATGATTATAGTGAAGGTGGGCATCACCAGGAAAAGGGAAAAAAATAAATATACTCATAAAAATCTCTTTTGCCAGCATTTTGGGTGGTAACTGGTGAGCTCAGCTGTGAAAGCATGCTGACCACCTCTGATACACTGTGGATTATCTCTTCTTTACCCACAGGTGACTTTTGCTCCTTCCCAGCTAATTCGTTAGGTAAACACAGATTTGCTGGGAGATACACTCAAGGCCGACATAAATCCTGGCTTGCAAGGAAATGAACCAATTATTTTCCCTTTGATCCCTCCCAAAGAGCAGCCGGTTTGTCAGTGGTGGGGAAGAGCACCGGGAAGCAGTTCACTGGGAGAGCTTTTGGCTGCAGGATCCACAGCATTTTGGAGTGATTACCCTGCACCCTCATAATTTCCTGCTGCTTTCTGAGGCTGGGGGTGGTGTCTCTGGAGAAGAAAAGGTGGCTGAGGGCACGGTGTGGGGATGGGCCAGAGTTCTCTGTCTGCTTTAGTTGTAGGGCCAGGTTGCAACACGAGGTTGTTGACCTCCATCTTCAGAGATGCTGTGGGGCCTCTGCATAAGGAGAAGGTTCAGCCACACCCCTCGGGCTGTTCCATCCCTCTGGTGTTGCTTGAATAACGGTGTGGTGTGTTTCTGTGTTCCAGGGACAGCCCAGCCCTCGGGGACTGAACCCCAGCCCCATCCTCCCAGCCGGTGCGGAAACCACCAGGGAGTGACGGCGTGGACCTCGGGGTGCTGCAAAGAAACTGCACCAGGAGGGTGAAACGAGCAGGCAAGCAGGAGGAGGAATGGCAGAAATGGTAATTAAGGCTGCCCATGGGCTCATATGTCAAGCCACAAGTAATTCAGATAATCAGGATTTAGCCACAACAGCGTGCTGGCCACTGTGAGTCACAGCTACTGGCAGGGAGCCCAGGGACTGAGGAGGGGCAGGGCTGTGGTTTATGGCTTGGGGGAGAAGATGATGGTCCTCAACTAAATCGGATTTCCCATGGCCCCTCCTCATGGCAGCAGGTCTGGCCCTGCTGCAGGCAGTTCTCTGTGTTTAGAAATGGGATGCTTCTTCTTTGAGTCACTGGTTTGGTTCTGTCACATTGCAAAATGACATGTCTGTTCTCCATCTGAAGTTAAATGCAGAAGAAATGTCCAACACTGTGTCTTTGACCGTTTCTGATGCAGCAAAGGTAATGAAAGGATTAGACTCTAATTGCAAGATGCACCAGCACAGAGGTGCAGGCAGACGGGGCAGACTAAGCAGCTTAACAGCAGCTTTCATCATCAGTCCAAGTGAGGCACAAGTCTCCATCCATGACCATATGGAGTTTCAAGGTCCCTTTATTGGTTGAATCAAGGTAAATTCATCCTGTGAACCAGCCAGAAAAGGAACTTACAGGTACCAAACATCATGGGTTTTTTTCTCCATGTGGTTTGTTTCCTTAGCACAGATGGGTGGTGGATGGATTGCAGAGAGGATCAGAGCAGAGAGGTCACACCAAACCTGCATGTAACCCTTGTTTCTGCTATTGTCCAGTAGCAGATGCTGAAAATAAACTTTGAGCCCAGAGTCCTCCTTTTGTCTGTGTATGCACCAGCAATACAGAGAGAACAGCACAAAAAATTGCCTTCCTACAGAGCACTGATGCCATTAGGGCTTGTGTGCTTAAAATCTGTTACTGAACTCAGCCTTTTCAAACTCGTTTAACCCTTTTCTCATTCCATTTTTTTTATCTGCTCTGCCTCTGTAGTTGTTCCTGATAATTCCATTCTGCCTTGTTGTTTATTGCTCATTATTTGGTGCACCTTCTCCAGCTCCCCCAGGATTTACAGCCTGCTCTCAGCACCAGCCCTTTGTCTCATTTCCAGCCTGATGGATCCTCCTCTCTTTAAGCTGCTTTACTGTGGGAGTTGCTCAGTACCCCTGAGCACCTTTGCTGCCCTTTGCTGTTTTATTTTTGTTGGTTCTTTCTTCTCAATTTTAATACACTTGGATGCCAGAGCAGAGGTGACATCCAAGTCCCACCATCACCATAAAAGTGCTCTCCAATTATTGCCAGATGGATTTACCTGTGGGTTCTTCACTGCTAAGGTGAAAAAAGCTATTCCTGACCAAATCAATAAATTAGGAACATCAAATTTTCTAGTGGAGGAGATGGTTTGGAGAAGGGGAAGATGAAGTACTGGAGAGGGTGCCCACATTATGTATGGGGTCTAGCACACCACCTCAAAAGGGCAATTTATCCATGGAATCATGGGATCATGCAATTGCTACGGTTGGAAAAGACTGTTATGATCATCAGGTCCAGCCATGAACCCACCACCACCACGTTAGTCTGTGTCCTCAAGTGCCACATCCACACGAGTTTTGAACAATTCCAGGGATGGTGACTACACCACTTCATTGGGAATTCTATTCAAATGATTTACAACCCTTTGTATGATTTTTCTTTTTTTCCTGATGTGTAATCTTTTTTTTTTTTCTTTCTTTCTTTTATAATCTCCCCTGGGGAGCTTGAGTCCATTTCCTCTTGCCACACCACTTGCTCCCTGGGAGAAGAGACTGACACTCGCCTCACTACAACATCTTTTCATCTCCTTCCAACCTCCTTCCATCACTACAACCTGCTTTTCCACCTAGATCCACGTGGCTGAAATGCTAGCAGGATGCTCCAAGCAGCCTGGCCATCCTGTCTTCACACCCAAATGCCATTTTTTTCCCCCCCTTCTGCAGCTATTTTCCCCCCAGCTGTCTGTGTGACCTCAATTTCCACCACACAGGAGCTGGGCAGGACGTGCCCCCTCGTGAATGGCAGTGGTGCAGGAGCTCAGGACAGCACATGGACCCGCCCCAATTTGCCCAGCAGGTGCACATGGACAGCCACAACGCCTTCCAGCAAGTCTCCACACTCCTGTGTTCCCTTGTAAGTAATTCTTCCGTGCTGCTTCTTCCAGGCTGCAGTTCAGCACCTTTTCCTGGAGGTGAAGTACTGCTGTTACACCAGGATGGTCATGGCCAGAAGCCAGTTGTGTGAGGGTTTATTTTCCAGATGGCAGAACCAGCTTAGTAGCTCCTCCCCAAGACTTTTTTTTCACTCCCTTTTATTTTGCAGAAAGATGTGGCTGGCTCGAATCCCAGCTTTGTGTTTTCCAGAGCATCTCCTTGTTTGGGGCATCTTACTTTAGATGTCTGAGAGACCTTCACAAAAAATGAATTAGCAGGGCCTGGGCTTTTAGATCAGTAGCAAATGGCTTCAGTGCAGAGAAAAGTTCTTGCTCTGAGCTGCTCCTGCCCTCACAGCAGCAGGTTCCCTCCCAGAGTGACGCGAGGGCCGACTAGACTTGACAAGAGGTGCTTTAATGACCCTGCAAAGCAGACACAGACAAGCTACTAAAGATAAGGCTGTCCCATAAATGTCAGGGGAACTGCAGATAGGTCCCTGAAGTGCAGGGATGTAAAACAGGAACGCAGCTCCAGCGAGTGAGGAACTGGAGCCCATGGGAGGGGCAGCGCTGCCCTGCACGGTGATGCCTGACCCCACGCCAGGCAGGACAAGGCCAGGGCACAGCCATCAGCATGTGGGTAGTGCAGAGCAGCCTCTGGCCTGGCCCACGAAGGAGGGAGGAGTGCAATCCAGAGCCCTGGGGCTGATCCAGCAAGCTGTGCATCCAGGCACTCGCTCAGTGCAACCCCTGCAGCTGGTGCCTGAGGATAGAATCAGCTCTTTTCAGCCAATTTTTTTTTTTTTCCTTAATTATCATTCTGAGCAGGACAACATTCTTGGTTTTTAACAATTCAGCATCAGGGTGCCACGGTGGTGCCAGTGGTTGGGCCCATCCTACTCCCAGACAGGAGATGGAGAGATATTCCCTGGCCCTGGGCATCAAACACTGCTCTGGGAATGGAGTCTGGCAGGGGGCAGGAGCTGAGATATAGCCCTGTGTACAGGGAAGAAAATACACTGGGACACATCTCACCTTCGCAGCAGGGTGTGGAGGGAGAGGTGGTTTGGTTTCCCTGCTCTGGGTACACCACAGATGGCAGCCAGTGTAGCAAAAATGTCTGGACTTCCTGAGGTCCCCAGGTGAAATCTGATTGAGTCTTGAGGGTAGAAGCAGAGGGAGGAGACAAGATGTTATTTGAATGAAGAATATGAAATATTTAAATTTTTTTTGAGAGATACAGAGGTGGACTAGTTCTGATATCCCTCGAGCCGGTTCTGACCCACTGCAACCTCAGCAGGAATTCTTTGCTTTGCCAGGACTGGTTTTCCCCTGGACATCTTAAGGAATAGCAGGCCATGACTAAAATCTGGAATCTTAGGGGAAAACCATCCTTGTCCAGTGTCCTGAGTTGATATCAGCATCTGCAGGACACAATCCAGATGTGTAATGCACCAACACAGGTCACTCTCAAGAGAGCCAGGCTCCAGTTAAACATTACCTGAGGGAGCTGGAGCCTCCTTGTGCCACGGTTCAGCCCCACTGAAACTCCTGAGCATTTCAGTGGCTTTTGGAGCAGAGGGGCAGTGCCTGCAGCTGGGGGGGGGAAGCTCATTTACTGTGTTGCTGCTTCACATTTGCCAGCACTCAATGGAGCCTGTGACCTCTCTGCAAATGCTTCCCCACAAAGGGAGAGGTAACAGCACATCCCATCGTTTCTGGGCTTGAGTTGCGAGGAGGGTGGATCCTCTTGGTAGTAAAGACCTTCACCAAACCCCTCTGCTCCTGCAGGGCAAGAGGTGTTTTTATCAGGCTTGCAAAACCCGGAGGGAGGGGCGGGGTGAGGTCTCTGAGTTACCCAGGGTGTCACCCCTGCGCCACACGGGCTGCCTGCCAGCACAGAGCCACCTGTGCCAGGGACAGCACAGCTCCCGTTCAGGGCTCAAAGGATGGCAGGAGGGGAGGGCTGTGCAAAGCAGAGCTGAGCACTGGGGGTCATCATCACCCCACTGGGAGAGAGATGTCCTTGGCTTGTGGCCAGGGCCGGCAGGATGTGGCCCAAATCAACACCAGCCCTCGTCAATCTGTTCCCTCTGTCTGTGAAAGAGCTCAGGGGTGTGAGCTCCCTGGCAAGGTGTGTTGGGCAAACAGGTCTTTTTCTTTCTGGTGGCAGCTGCTGTGATGTGGTTCTTGGCTTCTGCTGGAGCCTGACAGCAACTGGCAAATCCGGGCAGCTGGATTTCACTGATCACAGAGCTGGCTCTAACTGTTTGCAAAACACCCTTCAGAACCCTCTGTGCTTTGGGCTTCTTTGGCGGCTTGGAGCCATCCTTGCAAGTTTGGGAGTCCTGGGCAGCAACAGTTGGCCCAGAGACAGCTGGAAATGTGGGGAGCAGAGATGGGGCTGGGTAGGATGGGAAAAAGAGGAGGAGCCTTGTGCTGTATCTCCTGGTTTTCTCACCCACAGCACAAAATCCTAAGGCTTGCCAGCATCTTCTCCCTCGTTACAGACCTGGCCTAGGGCCTTGCAGAACAAGGCATTTCAGAACAACCCTGAAAATTAAGTAGCTTACTTTTTACATAAAAGAGCAAATAGCTCGTGAAGAGAGCTACTAGAGAACTGTAACTAACTCCTGGTGCCACTAATTGTTGATGGGGACTTTTTCTCTTGGTGTCTTTTGGTGGGCTTGATAAAGTTGCTAAAACCTCACTCATATTTCATCTTGACTCATGTTGCACAACAATAGCTTTCATTTGACTTTATTACAAATATTTATTTCATTTCCCCTGCATTATTTCAGGACAGAAGAAAAGAAGATCTTGCCCAATATCCTCAAGAAAATTGGATGCACCCCAATGGTCCGAATCAACAAGATTGGGAAGTCCTATGGGCTCAAGTGTGAGCTCTGTGAGTGTCCCCTTCCCACCAGGTTTTTGCATGCCACCAGAGGAGGGTGAGGGGTGGTGCAGGAGGGGGCTTGAGAAGAAGCTCTGGGAGAGGAAGCAGGGATGGGGAGGGGAAGATGTGGCTCATGTTGGGCTCTCCTCCTTATTAGGCAGTAATTTCTTGGAGCAAACAGGAGGTTTCAAGCAGCAATGAGGAAGGGGGTAACGGTAGTGAGGCATCTCTCCTCCCAGATAACAGCAGTGTAAGCTCAGAGCAGAGCTGGCCAAAATTTGGGGATGGATCTAAGGCCTCTCCCTCAGGAGATGTTAACATAGCACTGGTGCTATCTCATTGAAGGATTGGCTTTAGGCTGGTCCCCTACAATCACAAGGATGATAAAATCTGTGCATGTGGACTTTTCAGTCTCCTTTCCTACAGCTCCTAACCCTAATAATTAATTTCATCCAAACTGGGCAGAAAGACAGATTGTCAGGGGCAGAAAGTGTCACACGGCTGAGTAGGGAGAGACTTGCAGAGCTCTCATCCTTAGTGAAATGGCCTAGCAGAACCCTGCAGGGCTCCGCGGCAGCTGGGAGCCCAGAGGGCAGCCAGATCCCACTGAGCACACATGGAACACGCTGGGCTTCCCCACCAGATCCCTTCTCAGGATCTGGCATCTTTGGGCCACCAAGCCTGCAACACTGCACTGCCCCTGCCCACCAGGAGAGCTGAGGGGACGTGGGAGGGAGCTGGGAGAGGTGGGAGGACAGATGTGCAGTGCCTGCTGCACCTCTGGAGCAGCCTGTCCCTTGGAGGGTGTCTGGTGCTTCAGGTGCTGGGAAAGCCGGGCAGATCCCATTTTCTGGGGTGGTGTCTCCCTCCCCTGGCACAGGAGGGGAAGGAGAGCAGAACAGGCAGAGCAGCTCCACGGTCCTGCCTACGTGTCAGCACAGAGCTCCTTCCCAAGCAAAGCACAGCTGCCTCAAGGAAGCAGCTACAGCTGGATGGGATTGCCTGGTGCTTTCTGTGCCCCCAGGGATCCTCGTGCAGCTGGAGTTGTGGCACTTTGCATGATAAAATGTAATGATGAGCACAAGGTTTCTTTTCCCCTTCAGGCTGCTCAGATATTGGGCTGATTTCTCAGCCTCAGGTAGCTGTCTCTGCTAGGAGGAAGTGAATGACTCCTGGAAATACCAATTTCTCCCTGTTGTCCATAAAACAGAGCTCAGTAGCACCAGTTTAGATGCAGATTTTCATCAAAGCCTTGGTAAGAAGAATGCTGTGGTGTGGAGGCCCCAGTGAGGATTGAGATGTCCCTTGCAATTTGAACATGCCTTGGAAAGTTTCTTGCTTTGTTGCTAGCTCAGTGACAAAAATTTGTAATTTTGTCTGACACTTGAAAATGTTCTTTCTATTGTTTGGGATTTTTTATGGCACCTCAGCCGGGACTCCAGATCACCCCTGCAAAAGGGGATCTTTTTAGATCTCTATTAAAAACTTCAATGCCCCAGGATAGGCAGTGGCACCTTGCTGTTAACCCTTGCCCACAGAAGAGCCTTCAAGGCAGGGCAACAAGGAGCTGTGAGACCTCCCACCTTGCAGTGACTCTCTCCAGCTGATTTTAAACCCAGCCTGGGCTGTCCAGATTGACTTCAAGCCCCTCCAGGGTGGAGGGGACATGGGGGAATGAAGGAGTCTGCGCAGGCTATGCTGATGGATAATCCCAGAAAAGCAGATGGTGGATGCATTCCCCTAAGCAAAGGACCATCCTGCAGAGGAGGAATAGGTGTCCTAAAACTGCACTGAGGCCTGGGGGAGCAGGGAGCTGGTGCCTGATGGAGTCTCCCCTTTCTTTCCCTTTTCAGTGGCAAAATGTGAGTACTTCAACGCGGGGGGCAGCGTGAAGGACCGCATCAGCCTCAGGATGGTGGAGGATGCAGAGAGAGCTGGGATCATCAAACCGGGAGACACCCTGATTGAACCCACCTCAGGAAACACAGGTGGGAAGGGCAGGGATCTCCCTCTGCCTGGGCACTGGGCAGGGTGGAATTTCTGAGGAGCGGGGATTTGAGGAGCTCTTGCAGTTACAAGGTTGGCTCTGGCTCCATCCTGCCCTCACCAGGAGGGGTCCTGCTGGCCATGGGCTTCCTGGGATGCTGAGGTGCCTCCTTGCTGAAATTCCTGAGGGTTCTGCGAGGGTCCCACATCTGCAAAGGTGTGCCTGGAAGGTCTCCTCATGGCAAGGCAGACAGCATCAGCAGTTGGGCAGTCCTTGGTGTTTTCAGACTGGGAAGCTTTTGAACTGTCAGAGGTTTCCAGAGACCGTTCCCCTGATGGGTTGTAAGAGAATTCCTGTGATTTTTGCCCTTGTTGCTGTCACTTGTCACCCCCCCCCCCAATATTGTGTCACCCCAGCCACCACCAGACATGGAGCCATGTGCTCCCCCAGGGCTCCGCTGACTCCCTGCGTGCCTGGGGCAGCTGGAATGGCACCAGGCTCCCTGCAGCCCCTGGCAGGGACACACTGCTCCTTCCTGCTGGAGCCGGGAGCAGCTGGCTCCATCCATCACCCCGCTGAAACCGGAGCAGGGGTGCCCTTCGCCTGCCGGCCGCGGGGTGAGGCGCAGCGTCCCGCGTGTCTGTCCCCCCACACAGCTGACACTGCTTGGCGGGCAGGGGGAGGCACTCCTGAAGCAAAATCACCTCTCTGCTGTGTTTCCAAAACCACAGGAAGGCGCCTGAGGCTCGGTGAGGGGAGGAAAGCTCTCCCCAGCCCTGCCATTCCCACACTGGCAGAGCCCTGGGAGCAGGAGCTCCGCTGGCCTGTCAGCACATCCTGCCACGCTTCCCCGTGCTCCCAGCACATCCCAGGAGGCTCGTGGAGGATGCCCTCACCTGTGGCTTGTCAGTGACCATTTGGTGGCTCCGTTCAGGAGGGAGGGACGTAGGAAGTGCTGCACGTCGGTCGCTCTTGCCAAATGCTGTTGTCAACCAATTCCCTTTGCTCCCCACCCCGCAGGAATTGGGCTGGCACTGGTGGCTGCATTGAAGGGTTACCGCTGCATCATCGTCTTGCCAGAGAAAATGAGCATGGAGAAGGTCAGAGCTCTGTGTGGTTTTACCCCACAGCTGGGGGACATCTCCTTCCCTCTGTCTCTCTGCCTCTTCCTTCCTGGAGCCCTCTTCTTTAAAGGCCAGTGAGCTTTGCACACCCGCTGCCACAGCTGCTCTACAGAAAGTCTCCTCTTGAGGGGAATAAAAAAGCAGCCCGTGATGGGCCTGGTGGCTGTCTGGTGTCAGAAGGGCAGCTGGGGTGGTGGGAGAGCCAAGCAGGGTGTGTGGCTGCAGAGAAATGGAGCAGGATCTGCTGCATGTGAAAGCACAGCAGGAGAGGCAGGCAGGTGCCAGCTATCCTGCCAGCCCTGCCCACTTCCCCTCTGACATCTGACAGGTCACTTGTCCTCACTGTGTATTTATGGTTTTCTTTAACCTGAGCTGCTTTCTCAAGGTGATGTCTCAAGTCACTTGCTGATGATCAGGTGAACACACCGTCCTAGAGAGGGCAGACACCCCTCACTGGTGAGCCAAGAGCCTCACAGACCACTCAGCTGAACTCACGCTAGTGAAGCCAGACCTGAACCCTGACCTGGCTCAAGATTGAGCCCTTCTCCAAGGTGTCACCTTCATTTCAACCTAAATCTCACTTAAGCTCAGTCTGGATCAGATGCCACCTCCAGCTGCCATGGGCTTCATCTCCAGGTGTCCCAACACTCCCCCTCTCCCACTGACAGCCACACCTCCCAGAGGAGACGCCCTAGGGCTGATTTGCTCCTTCCCTCTCTTTGGGGAGAGAAGGGACTTAGAGCAAAGCCAGCTTTTTGATCTCCCCTTTGCACGCTGGGGCTCTGGTCCCCGCACACAGGAGACACTGCTCCCTGTCCAGTTCCCTCTGCCCTTTTCCGCTGGCACCCAGGAGCAGCACACTGTCACCTCCCTCCACCCTGTCCCCAGCCTGCCCTCCAAGTAGGACAGGGCGAGAGGCCAGGCTTGAATCCCTGTGCCAGCTTCAGGCAGGAGGCCCTGGGGTGCTAGGAGCATGTCAGAGATAGCACAGTCCAGAATTGGACATTGTATCTCCAAATGATAAATGTCTCCCACATGCAAAGCTGCTCTGGCATCTGCCCCGAGCCCGCAGGTTCGGGTTACCATCCCTACGTGGGATCAGTTGTGTTGCATCTCCTCTTCTCCCTCCCAAAGGTCGATATTCTGAAGGCACTGGGTGTTGAAATCGTGAGGACCCCGTGCACCCGCTTTGATGCCCCCGAGTCCAACATCCGAGTTGCCTGGAAGCTGAAAAGTGAAATCCCAAACTCTCACATCTTGGACCAGGTAAAGGCCGCCCCTCCACTGACTCTCTTTCCCAGAAAAGTTTATAGGGTGTTCTCTGAGTGAGCCTATGTTTGGGGCTTCATTCAAACTGGCACCAGAGGCAGCTTTCGTCAGTGTTTTATGGCATTTGAAATTTAATCACTCCCCTGCAAAGCACAGGGGGACAGAAACAAAATAAGGGACGCTTCCAAACCTGCGTCACTCCTTCCAAAGCCTGGATGTGGGCAGGGCTGGGTTTTCTTGCACAATTCAAAGACTCCTCAAATTGCTTCGGATTTAACTTTGACCTGAAAAAAACCCCTGCTTTTTAAGCCTAGCTAGCAGCCTCTACTCTGCCTAAAAAATAAACTTCATGCTGTAAAAGGCAAGCCTTGGTGACTTACACCAGAGGCTGCTGCAGTGCTGGGTCTTGGACAGGAGGGCACTTGCTCTGACCCCTGAGTAAGGAGCCCCTGGAGTGCAGGACAGTCAGGAAAGTTCCTTCCTTCTAGGAAAAAAAGTAGCTTAAAGAGTGAATGAGCTTTTCAGAAGCAGCCTGGTCCATGGGTGGGAACGTGGGGTGCACAAATATCAGTGCTGCAAAACCCCTCTGTGCACGAGAGCTGGTGATCAGGACAGCTTCTCCAGCCCACAGTTCCCAGCCTCTGAACCATCCCCACACCTAATGGGCACCAGGTGCTGGAGAGGGAGCATTTGTGGGCACATTTAACCTTCCAGTGTGGAAAAACCCCAAGTGGGCTTGGAAATCTGCCCCAAAGGGACAAGCAGGAGGAATACCTGTGACCTGTTCTGGTGGGGTGACAGTTTCCCCCTGGCAGGGAGAGGAGGGGGCAGCTGCCTGCTTTGGGTACAGCTCTGTCAGGAGCTATTGCTGGTTTGGTATTTGACCTACTCTTCACACGGTAACTCCTGCGTTCTCTGTTGGAATAAACAGTACCGAAATCCGAGCAACCCCCTGGCTCATTACGACACCACGGCTGAGGAGAT
>VWZN01003323.1:8725-24938 GCA_013396955.1 Regulus satrapa
CCTCCCTCTTTTTATTACAATAGAGTTACTTTTCAGGTTTCCTCAGAGGGGAGCCCGCTTTAGGTAAGCCTCTCATTTAGCCATCTTCGAAGTGCATACTTGTATGTAACCTGAAAACTGCCAGCTACAGCCAGTAAAATCGAAAACAAAAGCCGAAAGCAACCTGAAATTCAGTATTAATGTGAAATAGAATGGTTATGAGTCAACATTATTATTAATTACTTCAACAGGACTTGCTTGCATTTCTCTTTGAGAAGCAAGGGCTCTGAAGGGGTTTGATGAGTCGGCGTGTATACTTTATAAGTGTAAAACGTCAGACTTTTTTACAAGCAGCTAGCATACCTCGGAGGAAAGTTCATTTAAACCCACACAAATTGGTTTAAACTAATTAACGTAACTGCTGCATTATAGCACTGCCGGCATTTGCCAGGAGGGGGCTGCATAGCCGTAGTAATAATGTAAAAACTGTTCCTTTAAAAAAGTTTTAAAAACCTTTCTGAGTTCGTACAAAGTTCCGTGCAAAGAAGGAACTTGCTTGTGGGCTTTAAGTGCAGAACAAATGAGAGTCACAGAATTAAAACTCAGTATGAGGTTTCATTGGCACAGTTAAATGAATCTTCTTGGGTTTTCTAAACCTCTGAAAAAGGGGTGAGAAAATATTAGAGTGTGTAAAAGAGCAATGTTTAGCAATAACAGTAGGATAAAGCTGAGAGCTACAAAGCACACTTCTAGATAAAAAGAAATGTTTTGATAGTAATATCTTCTATTTTACTTTATATTCTGTGTTCTAGGGTCAAGCATGGTAATGGATGAGGTTGATTTGATGATCCCCATCAGTAAAGATGCCTATGAAGCTCTTAAGAGAAGAGATAACTGTCTAAATAATCTCGTTTCCAAAAAGTTTGCTTGTACATTGGCCTTCAGAAAAGCAACAAAAAGCAGTCTTGAAGTATACAGGAAGAAAGTAAAGTCGGGCATTGACATTTGTGTTTATAAGGATGATCTCACAAGACACAAGGTCGATGCTGTGGTGAATGCAGCCAATGAATATCTTGATCATGGAGCAGGTCTTGCTCTTGCCCTTGCAAAAACCGGAGGGCCAGAAATAAAGGAGCAAAGCAAGCTTTATATTCAAAGGAATGGAAAAGTCAAAGTTGGCAATATAGCAGTGACAGGCGGAGGGAGGCTTCCCTGTAAGGAAATTATTCATGCAGTTGGTCCGAAGTGGAATCCTCATGAAAAGGAAAAATGTTGTTGCCTACTTCAGGAAGCGATTGAGAATGTTCTGTATTATGTTAGTGCTCCAGAAAAAGCTTTAAAGTCTGTGGCTATCCCAGCAGTGAGTTCAGGTATTTATGCCTTCCCAGTTGATTTGTGTTCTCAAGTGATTGTAATGGCTGTAAAGGAATTTGTTGAGGCAAGTCCACCGAGCTGTCTCAGGGAAATCCGCTTGGTGAACATTGATGAGTCTACAGTTGCAGAAATAAAGAAGGCCTGTGAAAAGTTTCTGGGTGATGCCAGTTCACTTGAAGACACTGTGTCAGCTTCACCAAACCAGTCTCCAGCTCACCTCCAACATGGAAGCATTTGCTTGCACATCAAAAAACAATACCCTGAAAGTCTGAAGGTAAGTCTGCCCTGTAATTTTTGTTGGTGTTGCCTCCAAGTCTTCCCAGGATTTGGACCCCAAGAATTCAAAACACATTTTGTATCAGTCCACTAAATAGTTTTCTTCTCAGTTTGATGAGAATTTACACATGGTAATTAAATTATAGTAGCGAGGAGTTGGTTTTTGTCCAAATGGGTGTTGAACTTTAGAATGTTTTTATTTTGTTTTTGTATACATGCTGTTATAATAGGAAGCAGCTAAAGATTGATTTAATAATACATCTGTGTGTTAAGGTTTCTCTTCTTATTATGTAGGAATTCACATTTTATCATGCACTCCATAGAAGTATTCTCTTATTTTCTGCCTTGCTTTTTTTCCTATAATTCATATTCTCATAACTCCATTACTAGAATTATTCAGCAGACACTGAAACAGCAGAAAATAACTTACACAGATGTGCACCTTACCTTTAAATAGGGCATTACCTAAATTGATTAACTTTTTAGATAGAAAATCTGATGCAAGATATATGACCTCACTCATAGGAATTCAACAGAGCTCTTAGACTGCAAGGTTCATCACAGGAATGGCATTTACTTTTAGCAAATGTGGTATCTTAAAAAAGAAATAATTTTTTTTTTAAAGAAGTATCATAATTGAAAGGGAAGTTTGGTTTTTTTTGGTGTAAGAACAAAGGATAGCAAAGTTGACCTTGCAGGGAATTTTATTAACCAGTTCTACAGCACTGAAAGATGCATGTGCCCTCAAGACTGTGAGGAAAGCACGTTCTTGTGTCATGAGATAATATTCAACAGTTAAGGTTAGAACAATTAGTGCTGTTATCAGCATTCCGCAAACAAGTTTTTTCCATTTTCCATATTTCCATTTCTGTGGCAGGCAGGCCTTTGTACAGGAACTGTGCTCAGAATGCTGTCTACAATAGCAAAGCTTGCAAACAGTCGCTTTGAAGTACACTGAAAGTTGCACTCTTTCCTTGTAGAACACAGCTATTGTTAACCCCCTGGGGGCAAGGGGCGAGCCTTCCTCTCCATCTTCAAGACTACTGCTGGAAAAAGAGGGTCCAGCTTTTCAGAAGGAACTGCAGTATCATCTTAGACATCCAGCACGCTGTAAGGAGCCCATGGTAACCAAAAGGCATGAGCTCCCCCCGACGTTTGTACTGCACGTGGCACTGCAGTGCCAGCACCCGGCGTTACAGCGTGAGGTGATGCTCACCGACCTTGCATTTGGATGGGTTTTCATGCTGCCTGATAGCAGGACTGAAAGATTTTGTTTTTTCTTGCAGGAATTGAAGGATGCAGTGAAAAGATGCCTGGCTTTCTTTCCGGACCACTCAACTCCCTCGGTTTCTTTTCCAGTAAAGTGGTCACCAGTGCTGCCTGTTGACATAGTGGCAGAGACCATGATTGAAGCAGTTTTAAGTTTTGCCAGGGCACATCCCATGAAGAAGAGAGAAGTGCATTTTGTCATTTGCCCAGATGACCTTGATGCCTATGAGGTAACAAATTTGTTGTCAACTACCCAGAAGGAAAACACGAAACTGTCAAAATATTTCCATAGATGACTACAAATGAAAACAGTCTGTTCTGTACTAACTACGACTGTGAGCAGCAGGTGCCTTTATGAAACTGTTACTCTCATTAACAAATACTCAATCTTTGCAAATACTTATTTTCTCTTCATTAAACCAGAAGTCTTCAGCCTGTAGTCTGATAAAAAGGGGAGAGAACTTGAAAATTCTCATGTCTCAGTAAGCATATAAGAAATAGTCTACTCTTAACTCGTTATGGAACAAACACTCCTCCTCAGGAAATATTTTCAGTCAGTTTTGGCTTTTTGTATGGAGCTCCTAAGGCAAAACACTATCAACAGATTACATGAGCTAACATAATAGAAGGATTTCAAGTAGATAGGCAGGAGAATAATCTGGATTTTAAAACTGAGTGAGGATGCATCAGCATTAAACTGCAGCATTAAACACATTTATCTTCTGCGATTGCAGGAGGTATGCCACAACCACAAGGGGTTGGTAAAGGTACCATTCAATGTTTAAGGTGCGTTATCTTAGGAGATGCAGAACAACGGGAATGCATTTGATATTGTCAGGAATAACATCTTGGGAAAAGCTGACAAATGGCAGCGTTAACAAGAATTGAGGGTGGGGGTGTAAACTGCTCGCTTCACAGTTTTGAAGAAATTAATTGCAAACTGCTCCTAAACTTTTATCTTTCAAGGTTGTCCTGAGAAAATTATATTCAGCAAAGTACAAACTGGAAACCAGAAGTGATCCTTTGAGTAAGTAATGAACAGAAGGGGCATTTCTAGTAAATGAGTGCTCCCAATTCGAGAATCTGTAATCATGTTCCTTTAAAACAGGGAACTTACTATTGACATATGTGTATTGGGGAGAGGAGGAAGCAAAAACTCATGAGCGGTTTTTATTTTTACATTTATAGGAATGGAACTGCGCAGTCCCTTTTAAGACTTACAACCCATTGTCATTGCTTAAGTTGTTGGAAATCATTTAGTGAAAGGCAGGTGAATTTTCCATCTGTGAGTGTGTATCCCAGAAACTTTACCTCCTTGTAGGCTAATCTCTAATTTTTGAGCATACCACAGTGTGTTTCTTGCACTGTACAGCTGGGATTAAAAGTAGGAATTTGTGTCAGCCCTCGTAAACTCCTCACTCTTCCAATGCACTTGTATTTAAAAAAAATACATCTTCCAGGCACAGAGTCAGGCAGACAGACTGCAAAAGAGACTGCAAGCAATGAGCCCATGATTGAACTCAGAGGAAGCACACCCACGGCACTGGAAGCAGCAGAATCGTGGCTCCGGAGTGTAATGCAGATTCAGGAAGATCGCCATGCTGTTATTGAAAACAACTACATTTTTTGTCTTGGTAAAGAGGAGTTTGCAGAACTCTCTCGAGAGCAGCCTTCTAGTGTATGTGTGTCAGAAGAAGTGAGAAATGGACAAGCGAGACTGAAATTTCAGGGCCCTCCTGATGTTTTGATTGATGCGGTGCTTGCAACTGAAGAATTACTGCTGCGCATGCAAAAGGAGACTCTTGCTGAACAAGTGAAACAGCTCTACTCAATGTGTATGTAAAAGAAATAGTGCCTAAACACTAATTAAGTAAGTAAGTGCCTAAACAAGGTCAAGGATGAGGCAATGTGTAGCTCTGTATTGCTGAGGGTGGACAGACATCCATTCGGTTCGCACACACATACTGAGCATTGCTTTAATTACTGATATCCCTGCACTTTCATCACGGGAGCCCCATCGTTAGCTGTGGTCACTCACCTGGCAGCATTCCCAGTAGGGCACAGTTTATACAGGGGCTGGCCACGGTGTATATCCAGCTGCAGTGGAGCTCCCTCCAGGACACCTTCACTTTAAAGCCTGGCCACTGGAGATTTACCAAAAAAATTACTTAACACAAACACTTGCTGAACTCCTGCTGGCTACAGCTGGACCACTGTTGTGGATTTGTTCTGCAGAGTCCTCGGCTCTCATGAACAATTGATACAACCAGTGGCATTCCAGAAAGCTACTGAGTGATCAATTTGAATTCCTGTTGGGATAGTCATCCAGTGTAGAGACCTTTATATTAAAGCTCAGCTATGGAGAGGTGTAACGGAGACCGTAAATTGCTTTTCTTTGGTTTCTTCTCTACCTGGTTTCTTTATAATAAATGCAGAAAAACAGAATACATTTATATTTATATATATAAATACACTAGTCCTTCTCAATATTAGCCTCTGACATTACTTCAGAGAATACTTAACATTCTTGGTTCTAACTAAACCATCACTACTAAAGTAGTGGATCTGCCTCCCTTGCCTTTGCTTCAGACATTTTGATAAATGAAAATTTTACTCCCTTATTCACATCCAGGCCAACCAGAAGCAGGCCAGCTTTCAGAAGGAGACTTTCACAAGACAAATACCACTGACTACATCCAGATTTCACTGGTGGAATGTCCCCTCCAGGAGCTTAAAGACAGACAGAAAGAGTTTGAAAAAGCTGGACTTCGTATTCTAAGGGTAAAGAGGATATTCATGGAAAAAAAGAATCTCAGCTCACATATTTGAACTAACATATTTAATGTAAGCTTAAAAAATTCAGATGAACTATTTCAATGCATTGCTTTTAAAAATTAAGATCAGTTCAACCTCATCCTTAAAACAGATCCAGTCTTTAATCCTAATGAAAAGTATTTTAAATATAATGCAAATAATCACTCAAAAAGTGATTAAATTCTGAGAAGTCTTTTTAATTGTACTGTATGTTCTCCCTGTACTTCATGCTTCAAATGCCCATTTATAGGACTCTAGAGAAATATGAGATTGGTAGGGTGAATTAAATACAATATTCCAGGACACTAGTTCAGTGTCTATTTTTTTTGTCTTTTGTGAGCTTGACACCAAAAATTACCACCTGTATTTGCTAGAGTTCTGATCTGATGATGTATTAAAGCTGGAATCATACTTGAGTATCACTGCTTTGCTGAACAGGAGGTGAACTCAGTCTCTTCAGCACAACTCAGCTACTGGGAATCAGTGCACCAGGAAATATTGCCAGTGATTTCAGTGGGAGGCACGGGATATTGGTATGGTTCTTTTCTTTGGATCACACTTCAGATACTTTGTCTGCTGTGTGGTCAGTGCATATAGGCTGCAGCAAAGGTTCTTGCATTGAAGAACATAGCCTGAATTAAAGCACTTAGGGATTTCCTAATTGGTCTCATCTGCTTATGCTACGCTGTTATTTATGTTACAGATTGAAAAGATACATAATCCACTTCTATCTGCTGCATTCCAACAAATGAAAAAAAGTGTAGATGGCAGCTCCAAAGCAACTCACAAGTTATACCAGGACGTTCCTGCTGAGTTCTGTTACTCAGTTTGCCAAACTGGATTTCACAGGATGTATTCTTCATCAAAAGGTAATAACTTGCTTCTTACTATAAATAACTTAATCTTTAATCAAAATGAACAGTGACTGACTACTAAACTCAAGTTAAAATTAGAAAAAATGGCACTCCAAAACTAGAACCCTTTCTTACTTGTATTTCAATTTATAAGAGCTTACTTTATTATATACACTAAGGTTTCCCTTCCTGATACTGTGGAGCCAGCAAGGCTCTAGGAAGATAAGCCTGAAGCCTAGCCCAAACACTGGACAGAATTATTAGTACAGACATAATTCTGTCTCCAAGTTTTATTGCATTAAAGAAAAGTCAGTGTCCTTCCGTGAGGCCCATGCTGCAAACATGCATTCAGCAGCTCGGTGCTCTGAAGCGTGAGCAAGGGCATCAGGAACGCCGAGGCTCATCCAGCCCAGGCCCCTGCTCACATCAGGTGTGGTCAGAGAGAGCAGCATCTCTCACTGCTTGGGCTGCCATTCGGAGCAAAGTGCACTTGGGGCAGAGTTGTGAATGCATGAAATATTGGAGCAGACAGTGTAGGAGACAGAAAGGGGAAGAATAATTTAGTTAATTCATTATTTAGTTTATTCTTCATTTAGTGCTTCGGTAGGTGAAGCTTGGTATTTCGCATGTCAAATGCAGAATGGGCTTTCAAGCAATTAACCCTTCAAAAAATGGAGATTTGCCTTTGTCCATGCAATGTACATGGCATATTTCCACGCTTTAAAAGCAATAAGATGATTAATTTCTTTGCACTTTTCCATTTCATACCATAACAACACTTCATGTGACATTTTTCATATGAATCTTAATAATGCTAACTACAAAAAAAAAAGTTTTAAGATCTTGCTGCCTTTGCTGTTTATCAGAGGGCCTCGTTACATGATGACTGAAGTGTCTCATATTTTATTTTATGTAAATACTTTACATCTTGATAATTCAATCACTGGATTAACAGAAATCTGGACAGTTACCACTGGAGTAATTAGACTAGCCCTCAGCTGTCATTGCTCATGGTTTCAGTGGGAGGTCAGTGCAAGCATCCCAGCCACTCCATGCAAATTAACCTCCAAAAGGATGGCACACGTTGAGTTATCTCACTTGGAACTACCACCCTGAAAGAACCAAATGCTAAATACTTCCTCTCCTGAAATGTTTTCTTTCTCTTTCCAGAACAAAACTATGGAGCTGGCATCTACTTTACAAGGAAGCCGAGGCACCTGACCAAGGGCAAAGCTACGTGGGAAAGGGATTCCAAAATCTATGTGTTTGAGGCTGACGTAGTAACTGGCGTGTACACTGCAGGCCAGCCATCTCTTCTTATGCCACCAGCAGTGGAGAGGAACACCCTGACATTGTGTGACAGTTTAGTAGATAATTCCTACAGTCCTGAGATCTTTGTCATTTTCAATGGGCTTGCAGCCCTTCCACAGTATTTGCTGACTTGTTCCCCCGTGACTGAGAGGTACGTGGCTCCTAGAGGAAAGAAGCAGGATCCTCAGGAATTAAGCAGAACTGTAGCTATGGCAAAGACCCTCTGAGAACAAAATTAGGGCTTAGATTTAAGAGGATGCTCTGCTTAGTAGTGTGCCACGGGCAGAGTGCTTCCTGAAAAGCACTCTGAAATATTCATGAACAAAAGAGTAAGTTAATACCTTAAGGAGGTTAGGAAGCATTAAGGTCAGTTAAAGAAGTTATGGTCATCTCCTTAAGGAGGTGAATGGAAGCAGAAAACATCCCAAAATACAACATTTAACATTAACATTTATTATACCTGGTCATTTACTTTATTCCTTCAAGTGATCTCAGCTTGTGACTCTACACTTGATGTTTGTGTTGGCTGTCATTCTTTCCACTGCATTTTCCTGATCTGAGATACTGCACATGTATGTCAGGGAAACACAAGAAGTCTTGGGTTGTGCCTTTTGAGTCTTAAGTTTCCTTTTGGCTTAAGATAGAAGAGTGTAGCAGGCCAGAGCTGTTTTCTGCTTAGAGACATGCTATTATATGACAGTTATGACAAACATGAGGCAATACTTCATTATTTTTTACAGTGGCTGCTGTACAGTTTTTATTAATTACTTCGAGCATCGTAGATACACATATTCAAAATAAAAAGTATGAATGTCACAATCTGTTAACTTGTGTTTTTCTATAGTCTTAAGAATGTGATTTCTACTGTACATAAGCTTCAGATTTCTTAGCAACATTCAATCTCTTTGAAAGACTACAAAATAGTAGAGAACTGCTTCAAGCTACAGCTTGAAATTATTTTTCAATTAATCTACCTTTACCAACATCTTTTAAAGATTACATTATCAGCCTTGTAGCCAGATCCCCACATTGCTTCTGCAGTGACCTGAAGCAAATACACAGAAAAGCCCAAGAGCTGTTACAGTAATTCCAGTGAAAAAGGGGATTCAGTCCAGCACTTGGGTACGTGGAAACTTCCTTTAGTAAAGCCTGCTGATGAGGAGCAGCCTGATCACTAAAACACAGATGAAATTAGCATTTAATAAAACTTTTCAAAATAAAGTTTGCTGATGGGCTCCCAGGATGCTTCTACTGCACCTGCAACTCCTGAGCTAGTAGTTGTAGTGCTAGAAATCACTCACAAGTTCAAAAGAAATTAAGTTATAAAAGTTTAATTCTGAATTTTGAGGTTACAAATGGAAATTTTTAACCATTATAAAAGAAACCTTTAGATTAATATATTCATATTTTGTTTTTTAAAAATTATAAAGATTAGCTATGCTTGCTGTTGCAAAGGGTAGCTTTGTAGTGTGAGTCTCTAACACAAGAGTTAGAGAAAGAAATCCAAAGGCTGCTCTTATAAATTATGCTGCAATTCTGAAAACAGAATTAATCTATTCCTATTTTAACTATTCCATTAAATAACCAACTGTTTTCCATTTCTGTCCCCTTTCTCCTCATATTTTGATTTGCACATTACTGCCAAAAAACACATAGGTGTAGATTTAAGATCTGTTAGGAATGAACAAAGGTAAGTTCTTATGTCTGCATGCTTCAAGAGATATAATTTTTAAAGGGGTTTCACAGCAGATTTTTTTTCCTTCTGTTTTCTTTAAAAAAAAAGCAACTCAGTAAAGAGTTTCTGAACTACAGCAACAGTTTTCAAAACATCCAAAGGAATGTTATTTTTGGCACAATGTAACATCTTGCTCCTCCTGGGAAAAGAGAAGTTTTCATAATTCAGTGTTACCTTAATACTGTAGCACAAGTATTGGTAACTATATAGCTCATTATTAACCTTTTTATTAACTATGTAACTTCCATTAACTGCACGTGAAAAGTTTAATAGAAAAAATAATTATAAAGGAAGCTTTTAACATCTGACTCCTGTGCCCAGTACAGGCTTTCTCTTCCCTTCACATACACCTGCAGTTCAGGATTCAGCATTACTGAATATTTATCTTTTATTATTGCATGCATTTTTCCTGATGTATAATTCCTGTTTCACCAGTGTTCTCCACACGAAGTGATATGCTATATATTCTAGATATATAGCTTCTTTTTAAAGCTGATAATGTAAGAGGCTTTACATAATTATTTTCATCTGCTCCTCAAAAAGAGTAATTTCCTGACAGAAACTAGAAAACAAACCCAGCACAAACTAGATGTACCAAGTAGTACATATTAAAATAATTACCACAGTAATTGAAAATTCCTGATCGTAGTCCTACCAGAATCAGTTAACCAGAGGCTATTCCACAACCTCTGGGATTTCCCTGTTGTCCACAATAAGGGTATGAATAATTCCTTCCTTTCGTTTCCCACTGCTGACAGCCTTAATGCAACAGCTGTGATCAGCAACGGTGAAGTGAGTTTCAGTCCCATCTTCCACAAATTCACCCTGGCAGAAAGGAAACAAGAATAAAAGCAGACACATGACATTTTAATAAAAGCTCCAGTGCATCAATGTCAAGATCACTTGCAGCTCCCACGGTTTGAGCAGCTTTAGGCACCTGTGACAAATACTGCCTGAAAGCTGAACAAAGCTGCTGAATCTCAAGTCAAGGTGCCCAGTAAAGATTTGTGGGTATCAGATGACAAGGAAAATGTCACACAGTCAGAAATGGTAAAAGCTGGAGTTTGTGAATCAATATTGCTGATTTGTGTCAGTAAACAAAACCAGGAAAGGCAGCACCCTGCAGGGCTGTGCTGCACAGCCACGAGGTGCCACACAGACCTGTGCTCGAGTGGCACTGAAAGGTGAAGTACTGAGGATGCCTTCTGCAGCAGACCCCTGAATCAAGCGCAGCAGTTCTGTATTTTGGATCCACATCTGCTGCAGTTCTGTAATTTCCTCTTCTAGATTTTGCTAGGCATGTGTTTTTGTCATGTTGGTGACAGCCGAACAATCTGTGTGCTGCTGTAATGGAAGCACACTTTGGCACTAAACCTGCACTCACAGCTTGCAAGGACACCTCGGAGTGCTTCCAGTACATAATAAAAACATAAAATATCATAACATATACAAACATCATAATAAAAATGATCCTGAGCCATCAGAAGCAGAAGTTCTGATTTACTGAGAGAGATTTCTTCTGATTACTAAGCAAATATTTGGTGAATCTTTTCTTCCTGCTCTCAGGTGTAGCATGACTGTTGATTTTACAGTTTGTACTCATCCAGGGGCTTCTTTGTGGCAGCAGTAATAACTTTGACCACCCCTGGTGAGAAAGCACATCCTTCAGGGATGGGGAAGCCTACCTGATGTGCATATTGAGAGCCATCGTAAGCAGAAAGACACCAGATTAAACCACCTAGCTGTCAGCTTGCTCTAAAAATTAATACAGCTGTGATCAGGAGAAAATATTTGACTTGTTCCAATGAAGCTCTTAAGCCCCAAGTATTAGGAACACCTCAAGATGGGACGAGGTGTGAGTCAGAACAGACTACATGTGTTTTAACTTTCAGTGACAACTATTACAAGCAGGTTTGGATGCAGTGGCTCCATCAAACACAAATGCTTCCCAATCCCCAGAAGGTTTTCTCCCTAAAAACCCCACACAACTGACTCAAATTTCTCTCGTTTGCCTAAAAAGGGTAAAGAAAAGCATCATTTCTCCTTAAACAAGCAGATGTTTGGCATCTGAACCGAAATAGTGCCCATTATAAAAATCAGTGAAGGCTGTTTGGAACAGAGCAGGAGCGTCCTGGCTGGTAAAGGGGGCACTGTGCCCCTCTGGGGCTTGTTGTGCCACGCTTTGGGCACGTGCCCATAGCCCGGGAAGAGCCTTTGGAAGGGATCACATACCGCTGTTTCCATCTTTTCACCGTTGCACCACACATCCATAGTGTCTTTTTCTGTGAAGGAAAAGGAAAACAAGGTAAAACAAGGTGGTTTTTACTTTCAATTCCCCAAAGAAGTTCCTAAGTAGCTGTAGTACCTGAGCTACAGGGTTTTGTCTCACATTAGAGAGAGGCTCTGTCATCAACTTTTTCTTTGAAGAAACAGTTTTACCCCTCCCTAGCCCTGGCTATTAACACTGTGCTGTTCTGGATAGTGCCAGAGATACTCTGACGGTCTTAAACTGAAAAAATTAAAAGACAGAAAAGTGAAGTAACTTCTGTTTATTATTTGAGTGCTGTTAATTCAATAAAGCTCTCCTTTTCCGGGTCAATTTCATTCCAAAGCAGTATTATTTAACATCCATCAAACTCTTTGCATTCAACATTTCAAAAGCACCAAGAACCACTTTAAATACCAATTTTAGATTTTTTTTTTTTTTTTTTGCATTTGAAACAGAATATTATTTTACTTCTCCCAGCACATCCTCCTTAAATTACTTTGCTCTAGAATTCCCTTTACTGACATTCATTCACACAACATCAGCAGAGAGCTGAACCCTGCTTGCCTTTCCAGTAAGCATAGGGAGATTAAAATTCTGTGAAGAGACTTATCTGTTTCTGGCACTAAAACTGTCTTTCTTCATTGCTCCCCTCCATCTTAGGGCAGTTCACTCTGTCCTGAGGTTTAAGAAGAAATCAGTCTGAGATCTCTTGTCTGCAGCTCTAACCATACAGCAATGCCCAAGTGGAAGTTTTCCCACTAGGTGCCAGGGACAAATTCCTCAAGGGATCCCTTCCTCCCACCTGCTGGCAATGTAACGGGGAAAGGGGGGCAGAGGAAAAGCAATGTATTGTCTTGCTGTTAAGAAAGTGAAAGATTTTAGTTTAAGTTTTTAGTTTAAGTTTGTAGTTAAGAAGTGATGCAGAAAAAAGGATGCTCCTCAATCTATCAAAAATGTGGAATAACATTGTTGCACTTCAGATAAGACTTAGTGATCATGGCTGATGATTTTTGGATGGAAAACCTGGTTACCAGCTGAACCAACTTAGACACACAGGAGGTTTGATCACGATGCAGGTAGGATTTCTGTAACAGGCTTCACCTAGAGAACTGCCTTGCTAGGGCAACTCTATGGATGCAGCAGCAGTAATGCCTCCCAACTTGTTTGGTTTTTTTTGCTTTTTTCTTTTCCCCAAATCTAGACCACGCTGCTGTAGGCTCACAAATGTATAACAAGACCATTATTTTTCAGACTCTCTTTGGCATCTCATTCCAAACTTCCACATCCCCCAGGATTTTATCCTGCATCTGAGCTACCCACTGAACTGTGCTTACTTTTTATGACCAGTTTTTAAATGCACACAAATTTATTCAACGGCAGCAACACACTGTCACTCAGTGTTTTCTTACCTAGAACAATTCTATAGTCTGTACCTCCCAGGCTCAATATCCAAGTATTGGTTGTTTTTAACCTGTTCTCTAGGTACTGCTTGAGACTCTTCCCATTGATCTCCAGAGTATATTCATATGCAAAGCCACTGACTGCATCAATGTTAATAGCAGCTTTAGTTTTAGTTGCTCCAACAGTGAATGTTTCTTTACCCACTAATTTAAACATCCATTCTCTTCTTATTTCTTCCTGTAGGAAAAAAAACCAAAGACAGTGGGTATTAATTGTAAAACCTGAGTGCATGTCTTAATGTTAAAAATGTGACTGGGAACTCAGGAGACAGCTCAGTACTGAACTATGATTTGGGAATGAAAGCAGAGATGGTGCTTTGTATCCACAGAGTGCCTCTGCCCAGGGACAGCAAAGCACTCCACAAATACTCACACCCTAACTGGAACTGAAAAAGGAATGATGCAGTTTCTTGAATTAGCAAATGAACTGAATGTACCTGACCCGCATTTATTAATCTTTTGTTTGTGTGTTGCATGGAAGTGCACGCTTATAGAATCTGTATCACAGTGAATTTTGAGCACTTTCACCTTTCCATCAACATAGACAACACGCTTTCCTGAAGTGGTCCCATGTTCAAATTCAATCTTATGAACACCATCACTTAAAGCTACTTCCCAAACAGCCACCAAATCTGTCATCTTCTCTAGGTAGCTGTACCGAGACCTAAGGAGAAACCAACAAAGCAAATTAATTGTCGTTGATGAGTTTAAAGTTTTACTGCTTCTGGGCAAGGCACTTTTTACAAATAATAATAATAATAAAAAAAAAAGAGACTTGAAAGAATAAGCTTACAGAATTGCTTACATTTTCGTGTTTGTCAGACATTCAAATATGACACAACATCACAAAAGAGAAACAGTTAAAGAGACTCGCTTTGACAAACAGTACAAAGACACAGCCACTCATCTAACCTCTAAAACTCCCATTTCTGGTGACTATAGGTAACAAAACTATATTTAGTTTTAAGATACTCCTGGACAGTTCTGCTATTTCTTGGTAGGCATTAAAATATATTATTTGATTGGACTCAAAGAAAGTGTTTCAGCTTTTTAGACTTGAAATGACAGTATGATCAGTTTAGCTATTTGCTTTGGAAACAGACTTGTCTGTAATCTCATAAACTCTACCTACATCACTTGGATATGCAACTGCACACACAGACACAGGGGAAGAGATCTGGCAAGATATCCTTTTATTTAAGTAATTTTTAACGTTTAGATACAGTCATAAGTGCCCACTGGAACTGTGGATATCTTTCCAAATCTGCTCATGTCACAGTTCTGGTTTTTTACCTTACTTCATCGTCACAGACAGTAATCTCCTCACCGGATGCCATAGAAGCCAAAAGAGCTTTTAATCCAATTAGCAGCAAGAAAAAATAGAAAGGCAGAATAGTAGCAGAGAAGCGCTGAGGTCTAAAGTTTCATCATTTTCTCCAGCTAAGATAAAGGACATTTTAAAAAGCATCATTAACTAACATGGAGTGCTGCTGTATATATGATGAAATAAAAGCACTTAAAATACAACCACCTTTCTCTAAGGCAAGTGTATTTTTAAAAAGATATTTTACAAAATCGAGTAAGTGCTGCTTGTCCTAACTTTACTAGGTCTTTATAACTTTTATCAGTTAGTGAATGGAAAAATGGGCTGCCTGGTTTGTGAGACAAAGCTTAGAAATGAACAACTTGGCCGAAGCAGGAACCCAGTCCAGAGCTGCCCATCTCTATCCCAGACTATAATGAATCTGGGACTGAGAAATAGCAAAGGCAATAACTTCATCTCCTTCCTTTTCTAAACCACTGCAGCACCTTTCAACGAGCACTTTAAGTAAATTTGACCTGGCAATTCAGTCACAAAATCTGTGTGAGCCACAAGGAACTCATTTCTTACTTCAGAGGATTTTAGAGCACGACAGCGATGTTTTCCAGCCACTGGGTTTTAATGTATTATTTTTACTCATTCATTTAATCATCATCTGCCTTATCTGTGCTTATGAATAAACGAACGGGTGCTAAGAAATGCCGAGGAGATTGTTCCTGAAGTTTCTGGTTCCTGCGAAGGCGGCAATCCCCGGGCACACGGTGGGAGCAGGCAGGGAGTGTTCCCGGCACGGAGCAGCACCGGCAGCGGCCGCGGGCACGCAGGAGATGCCAGCAGAGATGTCCCCCCAGCCGGAGCCATCCCCACCCCGGGCACGCAGGAGATGCCAGCAGAGATGTCCCCCCAGCCGGAGCCATCCCCACCCCGGGCACGCAGGAGATGCCAGCAGAGATGTCCCCCCAGCCCGGAGCCATCCCCACCCCGGGCACGCAGGAGATGCCAGCAGAGATGTCCCCCCAGCCCGGAGCCATCCCCACCCCGGGCAGGCCGCAGCCCTGAGGCGTGGATTTTAGGCATCATTTAGGATCAATGCGGGAAGGGTTAGGAAGCATCCCAGAACACACAAATTCCTATTTGGATTTTTTTTTTCCCCCTCAAAGGATGGTAAGGAGGCAATTCCCACTTATTTGAGGCCAAACCCGAAGGCACACTGCAGGCCGGGGGTGTTGGCCGCAGGCAGGGCGATCCCAGCGCGTCCCAAGGGAAAGCCGTGCGCTGCTCCGAGCCGGGGACACACGACAGCGCTGTCCCCACCGCCTCTGCTCACTGAGCAGCTCCGCAGCCCGAGGCGGTATTTACCCCTTTACACCGAAGGGCTCCTTCTGGAAACTAGGCTGGGATTACGGCTCCTACACCATCCACCTAATCCCGGCAGCGCTCATCGCGGGGCGGCGTACCGGGAACCTCCGAGAACGACACACCCACCCCCACCGTTACCGCCAGCAACGAGCGGATTATTTCCCCCTTTTTTTCCCCCCGTCTTTATTTTTT
>VWZN01003323.1:25366-104619 GCA_013396955.1 Regulus satrapa
CCGGCGCCGCCCCGCGGTGCCCCGCCCGCCCGCTCCCGCCCGAGCGGCTCCGCGGCCTGAGGAGCGGCTCCCCGCCTGCCCTGCGGGCCTCGCCATGACCGAGGTACTCTGCTGGCCCCGGGGGTCGCTGCTGGGTGGTCGGTGCGGGACAAAACGCGATGGAACGGTCCGTGAACCCTCCGAGCCGCTGCCGCCGCCGCCTCCCTGAGGGCTCCGCTCGCGGCGGGGCCGCTGCGCCCCGGGTGCGTTGGAGGGACCCGAGCGCCGGTGGTTTGGGTTTCCTGAAGAGGCGAATTTAGCTCATTACGATACTTTGCTTTCAAATAGGTGTTAGGAGAACTGATCGTGCTGTGTGCTGTTACGCGCGCTTTTCCCCGATGTACTTTGCAGATCCTATCGCAGCTTCTCACAAGCCTTCCTGTAGTGGCCTCTTCAGGCCACTTAGCTTTAATTTGTGGGCATTTGGTACCTTCTGATGCACAGGTGATGTGAAGAGCTCAGGTTTCTGCCTCTTTTTCCCTTTCTCCTAATACAGCAGGAGAAGGCAGAGTGGGAAAACCTAAACAAGGCACTAATGCGTCATGGGTTGAAACCTGTGAGTCTTGCTGCCCCCCAAAGCTGCAGAGGTACATCAGGTAAGGAAATGCAATTTTTGTATTTGGAAATAGTAAGCCTAAGTTCATAAGGCATCTCCAAAGCTGTCACTCCCAAGTGGCAGCAGACAAGCAGTCTTCTTTGTCTGTTAAAACCCTTTCATTGTGACTTTGTTTATGTTTTGTATCTCCAGATATGTTTGTCCTAGACCATCAGTCTTCTCTAGAAATCAGACTTGCATTGAAAACACTGGTGGAAGACACTGAGCGGCAGCAGAAGGTGATGCAGGGACTTATGGAGGCAAATCAATGTCTTAGGTAGGACACAGTGGAAGGAATTCACCTGCAGAATGAAAGTATTATCAGTTTGCATCTCCAGCCTGGTGGAGGTTTTGTCTCACTCTCTTTTTCCAGAGGTTATTGTTCAATATGCAGCTAAGTTGTCCCAATTTCTTTCAAGCTCTTCCTTTATTTCATATGCTGCTTCTTTTCATATCAGTGTATTTCCCATACCTGCTGCCACAGGATGTTATCAAAGGTGATCAAATAATGACAGGCGTGTGCTTCCTGCGCTGTCTGCAGTGAAATGAGTTTAATTTAAAATCAAGGATTTCTTTATTTTTTCAGAGATGAGGTACGGCTGGAACAAGGTCGGGCATCTCGGCAAGAGCAACGGGCTAATGATTTGGAAAATGTGGTGAAGAACATTAAGGCCAAAATTTGTCAGCTGGAAGATGAAACGATAGCTAAAGCATGCCAGCAACAGAACCAAGTCAAAGAACTTCAAAAAGAGCAACAGGCTTCACGGGTAATTCAGATAGTGCTGCCTGAGGATTCAAACTTTTGCCTGATGAAATGTCTCAAATTGTTTACCTTGATCTAAATAAACGTGAGTCTTGGGTCATAGGGTTAGTACACTGTTTAGAGTTAAGTTTTTTTTTTTTAATTATGCAGAATTTTCTAAAAATAATTTAGAAAAATATCTGTATCCCTCTTCCACTGTCACCTCAGCATGGTTAAAACTCAAGTGCTCTTTTTCCTTGGGACCAAGTGTGTACCTGGGCTTGTAGAGTGCAGTCAGCTTGTGGGTCAGAACAACTCATTAACACTCCTGTTGCCTGTTCCCAGGTCAAATACCAACAGCAGCAGGAAAAGCTGCAGGAACAGGAACAGATCATTGCCTTCTTGCAGAAGGAGCTGAGCAGAGTTGGGAGGGAGGAACAGCAGCGAGTTGCCACTCAAAACAAAATGTTTTGTCAGTTTTGCAAAAGAGCTCCCAAGTCTCTCCTGGATCAACGGTAAGCAAGTCTCTTCTACTGCTGAACCACCTGTAACGTTAAATGAAGAAACATATTTTAAAGTAATGCTTCTTGATATTTATATGTGAAAAAAAAGTAATCTAAAGACTTTAGGAGTAGAAGACAACATATGAATTCTTGAGAAGGTACCTCAGTGCAGTGATATTTTTCTTTTGTGAAACTGTAAGCCAGATAAATCCATGGCAGAAATTTAAAAATTGCCACCCACTACCCACACTAGATGTCAGCAAAGGGAAGGGAATGACTCACTCTGCTCTGTAGCTGCCGTGTCAGCTAGGATTATCTCATCCCGGGATTCTAACATTTAAAAATGTAAGTTAAAAATAAACAACCCCCTCAATGAACACCATCCTTAGCCCCCCCAAAAAAACCCTTTCCAGTTTTATGAAGTGATGTTTTTGTGACTGCTGACTGCAGGTTTGCTGTGAGCTTCCAAGTACTTCCAGGTAAGTTCCAAAAGTATCACGAGGCTGTGTCTCTTGCTAGTGGGATTTCCACAGCTCTGCTACAGTCAGACATTTGCCAGTTCCTAGGCTTCAGGTTTTAGTGTGCTGGTACCAACTGGCTTTCTAAGCCTGGCCAGCAATGTTTACTGGGAAATTGTAAGAGGGATTTTGTGTGCTCAGCTTTTTGCTTGAGCTCTCACTATATGAGAGGAAGGATCACCAGATTTAGTTCCCTGTCCTCTCTCATCTGTCTCTTCAAACCAGACACTCTCAGAGTGCTCATGACACTTTATTTTGACTGTGCCTCTCTGTTAATCTTGCTGGGTAACCACAGGTGTAACATGAGAAGGCAGGTGGGCAGATTTAACTTTTTTCTCCTTTTGAATATTTTGTTACTTCTAAACTAGTAGGGATTCGATGTGTCTGCTTTTCCATTTTGGCAAAGTGTGACCATGTTTGTCTGGTATGAGAGAAACTCCACTGTTTGGAGCAGCCAACTCCAAACTGCAGTGCAGCACTGTAAGCTGACCTGTTCCTGTATGAGTTCCTGTATGAGTTTTCTGAAATTATCTGAAATTCAAAATTCACATTTTTCCTTTCTTCAGGTACGTTTGTCTAATTGATTATTATGAATCTCAAATTAGTCAGATTAAAAAGGAGCTGAGGTAGGTCTCATTGAATGCCTTGTGGTTTTACTGTTCAAAGTTTTCTTAGCCCTTACTGTTTTTAAATCTTACAGTGGTAAACATTGTGTGCTCCAGGTATCCCTAGCATGTAAGAAACTGCAAAGGGTTATAATGGTCATAGAAATTTGGATTTTTTTTTCCAGGAATAGTTGGCAGTCAGGCTAAGCAGCTTCTCTGTCAGGAGACATGGGCAGTTAGGAGGTTTGGTGTATTCAGATAGTTGAACCATAAGTCTTTCCTATGTTCTTTTTTTTCCTTCCCCTTTCTCTTTTGCCATAGTTCACAGGCAGAATTACTGCATTAGCTGTGCTCAGTTGACTGATCTCCCAAAACTAAAGGTTTTCAGCCCTATCCCAGTGCCTGCATAGCACAAAACAACAAACAGAAACCTGGGACATTCCTATAGCTTGAGATTACTGTTGAGAAAACTGAAATGGGATTTGTCTGTACTGGGGTTTCTTATCTTATGGATATATGGATAGTTTCTTGTCCTGTGGATAAGTGTACTTCATTAGCATATGGAACAGCTTTCCCAGAAATTAGAGCACAGATCTTAGGGCAGAATTTCTATTCTATTCTATTTATTTGTAGTTTATAGAAATATTATTATCATAATAGATAACTGCTAGCTAAACCAACTTAAATTTTTGAATTGCAGTAAGCTGAAGCAATTCATTTTTCCCAACAGGCAATATAAAAAAGATGAAGATGAGGTGCAGAGAGAAGCAAACATGAAGGAAGAGATCTTAAATCTAGATGCTACTCCTAATTACAAAGCCCTGCTCATGGTATGGAACTGCCAAGAATAAGTCAGTGCAGATCTCTCAATGGTAGCCCTTCAAGAGCCTCACAGAAAAATAAGCATGTTTGATTTCTGTCCCTTGTTCTTGTCATGTCTTGTGAACTTGTAATCTCTGTGGGCAGAGCTCCCTGTCCTTATGCCAAGATTCAGCAAAATGTTGTGAATCTGCTGAGGCTTGCATAGCCCTCCTCAGACCCTCACAGTCTGGGTCTAACGCAGCAGGCTCTTGGTCTCAACCATCTGATTCCTCATCCGTGCTGTTCGGCTGTCCAGGCAATTGGGAACCCTTATTAACATGTACATGCTTTAAAGTGTTGAAGCTTGTTCATTATGAAACGAGTGCAATAAAAGAAATAACCCAGTCTGTGTTGCAGTCTTTCCAGAAGCAACTTATTGAAACACAAGCCAAGAAGGAACAGCTTTTACTTGAAAATAAGAATCTCAAAAAAGATTTGGAGAAAAGGTGAGAAAGGATAAGTATCATCCTTTGCAAGGCCATTTCAGGAGACTTTGCTTTACAAAGCAGCAGCAATTGTAAAAGTGAAGTGTGAAAACTGCTCAGAGAAATGAGATATGGCAGCAGCAGCCACACTCTTCTTGCTCTGTTAATAACAGCTGCTGATGATTAGTTTGCTCTTTATTGTTGTTGTCATGTAGAAATGTAGCAGAATTTCATTTCCAGAATAATATTTTGACACTGGCAAAGCTTTCTTACTTTTTGGCTTGGATTAATTTTATAGATACCTTCCAGTGCAAGACGTATAACATGGAACTTTTTCTTTTGAGCAGGCCAACTGCACAGGAATTAAAATTTTACAAACACCAAGTGAAGAACCTACAGAAAACTTTAAAGAGAACTAGCCAGTAAGTATATTCTTTCAGGGAGTATCATGAATCCTCTGGACTTCTGAAGGCAAAGTTCCTCTTCAACCTGCAATGTAGAGAGTGGCTTATATAGAGTATGTACCTTATCAGCATTGTTTGGAGCCTGGTTATGGGCAGCAAGTGCTGCTGGACCTCTAAAGCCCTCTGTATTTCTGAAATTATGCCCTCCAAATGGGGGCACAGCAGTGTGGGGTTTTTATTTCATTTTGTCTCTCTGGATTTAAGTTCTTTTGCTGGCCATATATACAGGGCCATCTGTGGTGTTTGCTGATTGCTTCCTGTAGATGAAGCTACTGATTTCATTATGGATTATGAAGGTGAAAGTGTGAGTTGACAAAATGTTGCAGCTACTGAAGTTATGTCCATTTAGATGAAGTGTAGTAGTAAGCTTTGTATGATAAGCTAGGAAAGATGTTCCAGCTGAAGCAGATAGCAACTGAGCTTGGAATTTGAAGCCTTAGAGTAAAATTCTGAATTCCAAGTCTTCAGCCATAGTAGAACTCTGGCAACAGAAAAACTGGTGGTGTCCCAATCAGCAAGCAGTGTGGCATAGCCTTGAGATAAATTAATGATATTTGCATTAGGTATTGTGTTGTCAGTCTGTGCTACTTGGGTCTGAATCATAACATGGATATTTACTTTGTATGTTTGAGTGTAAGTGCTACACACCTGGTTCTTCCATCAAGTGAAAAGGTCTCCTTTATCTCCTGATAAAGCTGCTTGTGTGACCCACTGTGTGTATTTTTGTGCAGATTTTCAGGGAACAAGCCTGGAGAAAAAAGAGAAGAAATTAAAGACTCCGGGAGAGTTGCAGGAGAGGATCAGCTGCAGGAATCTTGCCAGCAATACTTGCAGGTACCCAAATTGTTTTGCATGTTTCCAGCAGTGTTACAATGAAATATTATACACGTTCTGTTTAGCTGTGTCAACTGGAAGGTGCTGCTCTGAGGCTAAGAATGCCTCTCAAATCCTCTATGCATGATGAGTCACGTTCTGGCTTTGGCAGTCACTGTAGGCTGGTTCTTTTTCTGTCTCAGTGTAAACTACCTGAAAACACAGCAAGGCAGCAGACACTAGGCTGGTAAATATGTTTTAGTTAGAGTCTGTTCAGGACAGGGGATTTGTTCAAGATCTTGGGCAGTAGTGGCCTTTATTTTTCCTTTAATTAAAAAGCTTAAATATAATAAAACTTAGCAAAATGTAAACTGTGGAAATTACAATGCCTCAAGTAGATAAATGTTAACTATCCCTCAAAGGGAGGTATATACTTGCATTACTTTTTCATATCTTTCAGCTAGTATATGTTTAAATCTTTGAGTGTTCAATTTCATGTTGAATGCATGTGTAAAATGCATCAATAATAATATTGGACCTATTTATGACTTAATTTTAGGGAATCATGACTGCGATAGAGAGGGATTTTATTACAAAGCCTCATACATATTTGAGCAATAACATTTGTTATTTCTTGTTGAAGGTTTTGTCCCGTATTGATTCTCTTTTGCAAAGCCCAAGAGCTCCTCCATCAATATTCCGGCCCAGCAAAGGGCCAATGCAAAATTACAATAAAGAGAATGAACAGAGATGTGGATTTGAGCACCTTCCACTCACGATAGAAATGTGGGCAGATCAGCTCATAGCCCTAAAGGTAACAACACTTCTTGTCCTCTGTTTCTTGGTCTTCCTTTCATCTGCTCCCCACTCCTCCATGCCTCCCTATGTGCAGTTGTGGGGGTTTTTGTGTGTAGCTTTTGTCATTGTTTGACTTAGTGTTAAATTCTACAAATAATTTCCATGTGAAATACGTACCAGAGATACTTCTCTGTGTAAATCTTTTATTTCATTTTATTAGCTTTAGAGTCTGGACTTCACACATTAATGATGGTGCATTCTCTTCTTTCCTTTTGTCTGCTCAGAACAGACCAGTGACATTTTCATCCAAATACAAGTGAAATAGTTTTGTTTAAAGCCAAACTCTTTGTGACCAATACTCCCTATTTCACTGAAACTGTAATACATAGCAAATATAATATCTTTTTACTCTGTTCTTTTCAAATGAAAGAATGTCAGCAAGACATTGTCCTTCAATTCATGAAAATTAAAACCTTAACCTCTCCAGTGCTGGAATGTTACTGCATATGAGAAACAGAAAAAATGCCTGTTTCTATAATAAAAATAATTCTAAAATAAATTGGCTCCCCTCCCTCCTTTTAAAAGGATTTGCATAGATCCTTGAGAAAAGTGTCTCTGGAATTGATGCCTTGGAACACTAAAGATCCACAGGATAGCAGAGAATCCATACGAGTTGAAGACCTCCAGTTGATAGTAGATGCAATTTTGGAAGAATTAGAACACAAGGAAAAGGTAATTTTTACCAGAGCTTTATAGTCACAAGTTACTGTGGAATTCTCAAATGCCTTCTTCACAGAGTGATTAGATTGGTGCGTTTGAAAGCTTTGCAGCTTTTAAGAAATACCTGTTTGAAGACATTCAATAGTCAAAGATTGCTTTAACATAACGGATAAATTCACCTTGGGGAAGATTGCTTTAATCAAAGGCACTTGGCCAGCAGTGAATTTGCATTGCCCTGTATTCTCAAGAATTATCCTGTTCTGTCTCTCAGGGATAAGAATATATAAATGCTTCTCTCAGCAACAGAGAAGAAAGCTTTCAAAAGAATATTTTGAGTTTGGTGTATGTGCCTGAAAACTATTGAAACTACGTCTTCAAATTTAAAAATATTTGAAATGCTGAGATTCCGTAAGGGAAGTCACACTTGTTCTTCAGCCTGGTTTTAAGACTGTTTCACAGCTAAAGGCACCCTTGCCTTGTTGAGCAGTACCACTGATGAGCTCTTCCTGCTTGCTCCAGAACAGCCAGATGCAGTCCTTGCAAACCCTGTCTGCCATAGTCTCTCACTTCCAGAAGTTGTTTGATGTGAATTCTCTCAATGGTGTCTATCCACGGATGAATGAAGTTTACACAAAGCTGGGGGAAATGACCAATGCCATGAGGAATCTCCACGAGCTCCTGGAACTAGGTAAAGACTTAGCACCTGCTGCTTGTTCACACCATTCCAAAAAACAGGAGGCAGGTGTAAAGCTGACCTCTTCATAGAAAATGATGTTGAGCTACTGAAAAATGAATTAACTAGGTGTTTCCTTCACTGGGAATATAAAAATACATTCCTGTCAATTTACTGTTTAAAGAGCAAATCCCCATTATTTGTAAGCCTTTTTCAGTTACTGAAGAATAACAGAGGAAATAGAATTTTTATCTTTTCCACAAAACTTTGTTTTCACTGAGCTGACTTCATAATTGTTGTTCCTTCCCCACTTGAAAGATAACAAGTTTTTAGAATAGTAGGTAGAAAATAACTTAGCCTCAGATATAGATTTCTGCTTAGTAATTCATCCAAGTGTAATTTGGTCCAGTCCTCAGAACGTTCCATCTTATGCTGCTAAACTTAAAAACCAAAAGTTGTTCAATGTCCAAAACGGTCAGTACTCAGAGGTGTAGTTGGTTATTTCCCTTCTGGTGGGAACTTCTGTGGAACAGCAGCTGCTGCTGCTCCTGGGTTAAAAGCTTGGCAGGCCCAGAGCCACACTGTAAGCCCCATTCAAGCAGGGAAGCAGTGTTCAGTGTTCCTGCCTGCAGCCAGCACGGGAGATGAGGAAACCCCTCCTCCCCTAAGAACTGCAGCTCGAGGATGCCTTGTCCAAGCCTAGTTCTTCTGAAAGTGAAGGAGAAAAGGGCAAGGAAGCTGCTACCTTCAGTCACAGCACTACAGCCAGGATGAAATTCAATACCAAAACAAGTTCTGGGTGTTGACAAAATGTTTGTTTAAGCAGGTTCCTTACTGGCTTAGGCCCTATAGTGTGTCTGCTGTGTCACAAGAACCTAATGAATAACCCCTTCTCTCTGTATCTAATTTCAGTTGGCTGATTTCCACTGACAGTGGAAGGGTGTACCTTAGTACCCTTTCTGCTGCCACAGCTCTGCCAAATTTTTTTTTAGCCATTAAAGGCTAAAAAGAATCCCCATTCCTAGCTATCATTTATTTCTGACCCATGGGCACTCTGTTGTCTGTCAGTGGTGGAATGTGTATGCCTAGATCTATGAAAACCAAATAAAATCTGTGCACCTGCAAAAATTCAGCTTGCGTTTAAAATGCTTCCCTGTTATTAATGTTACAAGAATCACGAGGTGCTTGTTTTTCCACAGACAGTTCAGCTCCACCCACGGTGGTAGTGGATACTGTTGGGAAACTCTGTGACATCGTTAAGAAGAACGTGACTGAGCAGGTACAGCAGCTTCTGGGCACCCAAGACATCCGCAGGTATGTGGGGCTGTTCCATTGCTGACCATCCTTCAAACATCAAATGGAGTCACTGAGAACTGGTGAAAACGGATGCTGAAAGAAACTTGAATCATTTGCTACAAAGTCAGGGAGCTGTGACAGCAGGGGCATTAGTTACTGCTTTCCTGCTTGATACAAATTTTGTATCCTGTCAAAAGGCTAAAAGTGACTGAGGGAAAAATTGAGGCTAGAAGGTTCCAAAACACCCTCTGGTTTGCATGGATAATGTGATCAAACAAGGCTTAATGGGATGCATGGTTCAGCAGGAGACAAATCCTGCACCTGGGTAGGGAGGAGAAAGTGATGCAAGGCTCAGATGTGATACTGAAGTGTTCGAGTTGCTAAGGCAGGGTTTGCCCCAAGCTGCCCATAAATACTTTAGAAACTGGACAAATCCAGTTCTGTGTTCAACAGCTGACAGCCACAGCTAGGTGGTAGCCGACCCTAAGGGCTTGCATTCAGCATGTGCTTTACAGACAGATTAAAAAGGGAGCAGGCAGCAAGTCTGATACATGCCGAGTTAACAATACTCCCTCAGCCTTTCTTCTGCACTAATTTCTCAGTTTTAACTGCTTATAAAGCATTTATATTATTTTTTAATTATTTTATATTTTTATTATTTATATTATTATAGCAGCTGCTTATAAAGCATTTCTTGCTCCACCTCCAGGCAGTATCTTTAGCATACACAGATAAATGTTCCAGGCCCCAGACTACCTGGTGACCCGTGAGGGGGAAAGGAAGGATGTGCATACAGCATTAGTCGTGAAATCAGAGATCCTTGTGACAGCTCCCTTGTTGGCTGCAGGGTTCAGAACTGGAGAACAGAACAGTGTCAGTATTCTCTCTGATTATAAGCAGCAGTATCTTCAAAGTCAGGGCAGAGCACAACAAAATGGCCAAGGGGATGAACTTACCATGTCCTTGCACCTGTTACCTGATAGTCTCACTTTCCATTCCAGTATCATCATTAAGCTTAAAGAATATGAACGCTTCTTTCCACCCTTTCAAGCTCTCATTCAAGATTTGCTGTGTCTTCTAGGTGAGTAATATTTGCAATAGCAATTGTCTTCATGCCAATGCTTCCTCGTAGAACTCTGAACCATTAACAAGTGTTTTTGTTTGCTCCTGCTGTGCTAAAACAGGAGGAGGATGTGAGGGAAGGCGCTGCCTTTTGCCTCGCTCTCCCTTTCCACCTTTCCTCAGGAAGTGACCAAAACACTTATTTTCACTGAACATGGGGTTGCATTTATTTAAGCATATTACTTATAAGCCAAATTGATTTTTTTCTGAAAGCATTCAAAAGTCTGAGGAGTTTACTTAATTCACCAGCTGTTTAAGTTAGAATTTTGGTTGAACTCAAAGGTATCCTGGGTTCATAAGACTTACCATTTTGCTTTCTACTCTTTGCAGAGATCAATAACGTGGATGATATTTTACCTGCAGTACAAAACCTGAAACGGGGAGCTGGTTTTGGGTGACTCTGCTCTTCCTAAGATTTCTCTTACTTGTAAATGTACCTGTTCGTGCACATGACATTGCAGCTACCTCCAAGGACTGTTATCCTAAGCAACAATTCCAGATTTTTTAACTTAAATAAAAGTCGCTGCATTTAAATTATTTTAAAATTATTATTCTTGGTAACTTTAATTGCTATGAACTGGTCTACTCGATCCCAGAGAGAGAACCAATATACAATGTATGAGTCCAGGAAACTGAACCCAGCACACCACCAGGCACACTGGAACCACTGCCCATTTTTCATTTTGCTGACACAGTAAGTATGAGGTAAAGATGCCCTTATTGCCACAGCCATCACACTGGCACAAACGCTCAGTCTTGTTTTTCTGGAGAGCCTCTTTTAAAATGTTAAAATTTCCAGATCAGTCTGGAAACTGGGAATGTTAGTCAGTATTCTCTCTGATTATGGATGGAGGCAGACTGGATTAATGTAATCTAGGCCAAAAATACCTGAAATTTGCTTTGAGTGATGGTTTGAAGTTACCACTGTTGTATTTCAAAAGTCAGTTTTACAAAGGAATAAAGCATGTCTCTTATGCAAGACAATTAGAAGTTTATTGTACAGAAACAAGTACACCGAGCTTCCAAAAATATTTTGCCTCAATATTATTAAAGCTTAGTTTACAAAACTGTGCTGTTCCTCAGACAGAATCTGGGTTTACAAGATTTTGAAATGTACTGTAACAAAGGACAAAACCAGTTAAGGCATCACAAACTAAAACCTCAATGACATCTCAGTAGATTAATCTCCCTGCTTTTGGAAGCTCATTATTTACATATCTGCAGCCACAGTTTAAGGGACTTCTGGACAGTGGCTTACCAATTTCTTACTTTCTCAAAAAAGTAGCTATTAGAGAGTTTCTCTTTTAACAGGTTCTGTAGCCCTACAGCTGAAGAATACTGTTTCAAAATGTATTCTTTCAAAAGCACACAGCTTCCATGTTAAAACAACATGAACGAGCTCCTAGGGCCATCAGACTGCCAAGCAAAGTAATGACACTTGGCTGACACTCTAAAATATCCCCAGGTACAACCCTTCTTTAAGAGAGGTTTCACACTTAGAGGTCCTTTGAAGGGAGAGTTGCCAGAAATAGCAAAAATAAAGAACTTTAAAGACAAATTACTCCCTGTGGGGGGAAAATATGTTTAACTTCAGTGAGAACTAATCCCCGAAAAGGATCATTAAATTTGCATGTCCTGAGCTGGAGCCTGCTTCAAATTTGCAATGACTGCAAAACAAATTAATTACAAGAGATATGTACATTCATATAAAGTTGAAAAATTAGTAACTTATATACATGAGAAGAAATCAGAGTTTCTTGCGTCTGCTCCTTGTCAGCTCATACCTGCAAGACAGACACAATAAGTAATTACAGTAGTTGCAAAGGTTTGTAAAAGTTTAAAGTGGCACAGTAGAGAGAACTTGGTCTGCTTTATTGCCTGTGCTTCACAGGCAGCACAGCAAAGGAGGCTCCAGAGCTGGCCTCAAACTTCAGCTCTTCACCAGGAGCTTGGGGTACCTCCTTTTTTCCTCTCCCCATAGTTACCCCGAGACACACACACACACACAAGCTGGCCAGGGAAAGGTGGTTTTCCTTTTGGAGTATTGGCTCACTGCCTGTGCAGATGGCAAGCTCCTGGACAACCCACACTGCATTCCTTGGGCTCCACTGAAGGAGAAAGAAGGAAGAACTCCTGCCATTAACTAAAGACACAGAAGTGAAACAAACACCAGAACCTGGTTCTCTGTTCTGCCTCAGACCAGGAACATACAAACCTCAGAACCACAATGAACGTACAGGCAAAACTGTAAGTGGCTTATTATAATAGTTTCTATAAATGCTTTGTAATTAAAGTTTTATCATACATATATATTGCTGATCAGAGTATTTAGTTAAGATCTTTATTCAAGTTAAAATCTGTTGCAAGGTTACTTTAATAAACAAAATTCTTTTACTTATGTGCCCCTGTGGCTTTTATGGCTATTTAAAATATGCTGAAGACTATAATTGACACAGGCATCTCATTAAAGCTGTCTCACAGGGCAGGCACTGCACAGCCAGTGGATTAAACACAACTTAGATAGAACTACCAGATTAGCTCAAGTTAGTCCTGTCTTTGCAGGTCAAATATTATTCTTGCTCACCCAAACACAGCCCAGTTACCAGCACTCACTCCCACAGCAGTCATGCAAGCTCCCAGCAAAGCAATGGGCAGGGTTTGGAAGTATGGAAACGAGTACTTACCATTGTGCAAAACCTTTTATTAAATCTTCCTGGGACAAGTCAATGTGCACCTTTAAAAAGTAAATTTTATTTGTTTTTAGGTTATTGAGCATATAAATTGATTAGCTAAGCTACCACTTCTCCCAAATCAGACCCACTTTCCAGCTGTGGGAGGTTCCCACATTCTCAGGATGGTGCAGGCATGAACCAGCTCCGTTTCCTATAGGACTACCTGGAAATTTATCTGTCACGGAAGAGGCATTTGCAGTTTACTTTTCACAGAATCAAAGTTATTCACAGAAAGCTCAAAGCACTGTTGGCAAATGGTGGGGTTTAGTCCCACACCTTTCTCAGCTCCGTGTTTGTGCTCGTGGAGCCGTTCCCCACACGGCAGCAGGGCTGGCTTCAGGAGCACCCTTCTGAAATGAGACCAGGCAGCTCCCACAGGCATACAGCCTCATTTCAGATGGAAGTCTGGCAGAAAAAATGTTGTTTCCAGATTGCCAGTCCTGGAATTTCTGGAATAGCCCAGGGTGTTCAGCTTTGTTATACCTGTAAGTGGAGAATCTTTAAACTTACTTTCCCCAGCTCCTTCCTCTCTTGTGAAATGAATGGCCGGCTGTTTTTCACTGCAATGTCCAGGGTCCTTTTCTTGACATTTTCCAAAGATTCAAAAAATTCAAACCTTGAAATAAAGTTTAAAAATAAGAGACTTAAGGCAAAAACTAAAATCCCATGAGCACCAGTGGGCAGAATATAGTGACAGAGTACAGCATCAATGGCCAGGACTTTAACAGGGAAGGAACACACAGAAAAGGCAATTCTAGAGTGAGGTTTTATTCACATTGCAGGAAACCTCTTCCAGGCCTCATGAAAGATAACAGTGTGTTCAGACAGCCCAGTGTGCCAGGGGGAAAGAGGAAAACATGCATCCATGATGAAATGCCATTAAACATCATTTTCCCCTCTCCATGGAAGATGAGCATGTTTTCCATGCAATGTTCATTACTCAAGAGGAAATAGGCATGAGCCAACCCCCCCCACGTTCACAGAGCAGCCTTGCACCACACCAAGAACAGACAAAGGCTGAAACCTGTGGCAATTAAACTCTTAATAGCTCTGACTCAAGCCTCTGGCACACATGGCTAATGTCAAGTGAGTTTTGTCCATGCTAAATCTCTGCAGTTCTGCCTGCCTGAATAGCTTTTCCTCAAGTCAGAGCTGTGAAACAGGTAACGTGTTTTGGAGCTAAGCATTATCCTTAATTGAGGATGTACAGGATACGTCAGTACTGAGGAGGAGGAGAAGGAGATGCTGTTCCCAGCTGCTGGGATAGTACTAAACGCAGTTACTTAAGAATGGACATAGGCAGAATTCTCATCTTTGGTGTTCTGAGTGTTAAGTGTTTTAAATCTTTCCTCCATTTCTTCGATGAAAAGAAAGAACACAACACAGGAAAAATAGAAGCCACCCAGGATCACCCAACATTCACATATTTTCCTGTGTACCTTCCTCTAATTATGGGATTAAAACACCTCTCCAAAGAGCTCTCCTTCTGAGTGTTACTGTGTTTGGGTTTATGCAAAACACATTCCATTTCAATGGAAGAGCTGTGACACTGTCAGCAAAGAGGTGGGAGCATTTTACCCTGCTCCCACCTGGCCTTGATGACAGTATCCACCTGTGTGCCCAAAGGGTGGTCCAGTCTCAAAAGGCTCTGTACTTCTGCCTTGGACCTTTGGAAAGATGTCAGAATAAGCCCCGGGCAAAGCAGTGTGAACAGAGCAGTGGGCTCTGGGAGGTACCTGAACGGGAGACTGCCTCTGCTGCCACGGGGAGTTAAACACAGTAGGACAATGTCAGTTTGCAAAGAAGCAAATGCAGCCTGGGGGCAGGGAAGGGGCAGGGAAGAAGGTGCACCCTTCTTTCGGGGACTTGCAACACCACAGGCAGAGCAAAGCCAGCCCCAAGTATTTGTAAATCACAGTCCAAGTGCAATTTGTTTCAGAAAACCTGCAAATGTTCACAAGAGAGTCCTTAGGAGCTACGGCAGCACACCTCAGGAAGCCCTGTCATTACACAGAGATCATAACGACTCCAACCATAATCATAATTTACATTTTCTTACTTCTCATCGTACTGGGGGTTCAGAGTTTTTTTCTTAACAGAAGTCTTCTTCCTGCTTGTCCATCTCCTGTCTGGAAGCAGGTATATACGAACATATGGATCGACTCCACGATTGGAAGAGGGTACCAAGTTTCTGTTAAAAGAAATACAGGCAAGCAAAGCAGGTTCTGCTGTTGTGTGTTTTAATACCTTGGTTCTCTTGAAACCAGACCAACCCTTCACAGGCCAAAAGCATTCATCATCATCATTTGCCTATGTTGGAACATAAGCAAATAAAACTTTATGGTTGTTTAGTTAAAATTTTCACTTCTGAATGTGTGGCCATTTACTGGCTTCCTAAATTAACAATTACATGTTCAGTCATAGCATCAATCCTTGACACGATGCCTATCCCAACACCCCAAGACACACCAGGTGTCAGTGCGGTTCAGAGGAAATTTTGGGGGGGTGACAGTTGAAGTCTCTTCGCTGCAGAGAGCACAACTCGCTGGGCTCCCCCCTTGTGAGCAGAGCTGGGCACAGAAAGGCTGCACAGCTGGAAGCCAGCCAGCGCTGAGGCACCTCCAGCTGCACGTGGCTCTGCTCCAGCTCGATGACTGACACAGCTCAGAGAGCTCCTCCCTCTGGGAGCCATCACAAGCGTTACCTGCAGCCGTTGACCAGCACCACCAGGCTCTGCCGAATGGAAGCGTAACGCACCGTCAGCTGGATCTCCCCCAGGGGCATCTCGGTCCCGCTGCAAGACATTGCACAGTCAAGGCTTTTAAATACAGCCCTTGAGCAGCCCACAAACAGACTAAAAGCAGCTTTCAGGGCACCATCCTTCTTCCTGGCATCCTAAGGTTTGCTGTCTAGGAAGCAGCTGGACCACAGAGGTTCCACAGAAGCTCCGTCCCTGCCTTCTCTGCAGGTTCTCCATTTCAATCCCACAACGCAAACTGCCAGAAAAGCCACTACATGACCCACTGTAGACGGAGCAGCAAAGTACAGGTTAGTGTTACACATTCCCTCAGGAATACCCGTATATGTAAAACTGGACATTTCCGTATTTCATTCTGCGTGTTATTAAAGTGGCTTAAAATCCTCAACACTGCTTTAAAATAGCTTTAAAATATTTTAGAAATTAAGCCCTGTTCAGAGCTAGAGAATTCACAGTCACCAGTTCACCAAATCGCAGCTGGAGCTGAGTTTGATGTTCAGGTTTGTAACTACTCTGATGCTCTCTTCAGTGAGGTGGATCTTTGCAACTTCTGTTCATTAAGGATTCCACAAGCTCCATTCTGTGTCCCAGGAGCGACAAATCTTCTCTCCATCCTGCCTGACAGAGCAGCCTCACACTGAGCACTGCTGGAAGGACACACACCAGCACACTTATCCATAACAACTTTGTTCACAGCACTATCACTCTTAAAATGTGTTGGATAAACACATTCAGAGCTTTAAGCAGCCAGAGGTGCCTATCAAGTGTTTAAGTTATTACAGAAGCGGGATGTTCAGACTTCCAATATCCTGTTGCTAAATGATTGTTAAGACTGTTGAGGAGCCCTTCAACAACATAAAGCCAACACGTGCAGCACTCTTAGGAGAGCCATAGAGTGAATGCTTCCCCTTCACACCTGCTCTGACAGTGCCCTGTAATTCACTTTGCTGTTGACTGGAACACTTACGTCAATTCTTTGTAAGGTGACTTGGGACCCAACAACCCAAACAACTTAGCAGCCTTAAATTCACCTCTATGCAACAGTAGCACCTAAACTTTCCCAAGAGAACAATTCAGCTGGAAGAACACCTACTTATGAATGTCCAGGTTGCTGCTACTTAATTCAAAGCAGGAAGAAGGCAGGGACCCCAGTGAGGTGACACTGGGTGCCACCCTCATTTCCTGCAGGACAGGCAGTGTGGGCACGGCCCCTGCTCTGCTGGGCAGTGCTGATGGTGGGCATTGCTCTGGATTTTGCTTGCCCTCCACTTCACCAAGGCCAGACACAGTTTCACTTGATACAGGAGCTCCTGAACTGTCTTTAGTGTCCAGGTCTTCTCCACTGTCCTTTTTTGGCAGAGATTCAACTGCTGCAGAGTCTTTGCTCATGGGAGGTACTTTTGAGACTTGTGGTGGAGAAGCAAACTTCTGCTGGTTTCCAACCTTCTCTGTGACACACACAGGACCCGACTTCGAGGCATTGACACCAGCTTTGACTCTTTGTGGATCAGGTTCTTCAACATTCAGTGCCTAAAAATCCCAAGGGAAGACAGTGAGTGCTGCTCCCATAGCACTGGGGTGAATGCCAGCATTATCACCCAGGAGGAGATTTCACCACAAAACTGTAACAGCAGGAATCTGCCATTAGAGATGAAAGGGGCCCCTGGGATTCGCTGTGGTGTTCTCTCATCCTACTGTGTTTGTACTCAGCAGTGTCTAAGCACTGATCCAGAGCACAATAGGGAAATAATTCCTAAGCATCAGTGCTGATTTCTCAGCTTAGATTTTCTCAGTGCAACTCTTTATTGCTGTGAGAAAATTTTCAGCCATGACACTGCACTAAGTTTAAGGAAGCCCCAGGGATACCTCTCAACTCCACCACACACTCCTAATTTCACTTAAATACCTTGTCACACTTCTGCTCTCTACTCAGCTGTGAGGCAAAGCTGCCTTTCTGCACGCTCAGCCTTTCATCTCTTTTGCCTGGTTACAACTGGATGCTTCTGCAGGGGAAGCAGAGTGAATATGGGAAAGAACAACTTACCCGCAACACAAGTTTCATCTTAATGAAGCTGTCTGAACTGGAATGGTCCAGCTGGAATCTCTGATCCAGAGTCATGTTTGGGTCCTTGAGTAAGTGGGAGAGACATACCACTGAAGTTCCCAGGGCACTATCCCGCTCCTTGTCTTTTATCTGGGGGATGGAAGAAAACAAAAGTTTCTATTAGCTGGCAAACTGGGAAGCATATCACTGGGAACAGCAAAGCAAGAAGGTATTTCAGACAGAAACCAAAATTAGCTTATTTCCTTCAGTATATGTTTACATCCAAATGGGTGATGCCACTATTTCAGGAGTGTAATGAGGTAGTACATTTGGAGTAAAAAATCCTATCTCTAACTAAGCAGGGAAAGAACTGCTTTAGCAGAAAAAACATGCCCTGAGATTTGCTTGATTTTCCTTGCTCACTTTGGGGACAATATCCTAAGGAGCTGAGATGGTAACTATTCCAAATCTTTACATATGTTCTAGGTAATTGTTTGTTTAGCCTATGTAACATCATTACACCTTCCAAGTTCAATTCCTTTCTGTGTCCAAGTGACCAGCCACAGAACTGGCTGCAGTTGCAATGCTACTAATGAGAGGATTGCTTAATGAGCCAGAACACAGAGGTGAAGAGTAGAGCTCTCTGTGACAATCATGAAGGCTGCAATTTCTGACAGCAAAATATTTATGTCTTTACTGCACACAGACCTGTATGAAATGTCCTTTGCACTTTGCAGCCAGAAACACCCTACATTTTGAACTAAGATACTGCACATTACATGATGCTAGAACAAAGGTAGATACAAAAAAAGAGAGACACTACTACCACCTAATACAGAATTGCCTGTGCAACAGCTGCTTCTTCCACCTTTAGTAGGAGGAACTCAGTATGTGACAATCCCACACAGAAACAACCAGCACTGAGCTCTGTAGAAGAGGTTTCTTCCTACCCATGTGCAGAGGTCTTCGGAGGAAAGGCTTTTCTCTCACCTCAATGTGGAGTGACTGGGAATGAGCACTGTGGACAAAGAAGGTGAAAGCTTGGCCCCACTTGGGATCTTTGCTGAAATTGCAGGTCTGCAACAAGAACATACATTAGCCTAATGTCTGAGAAGCAAAGAATCTGTGACACTGATCACCAGAGAGAGCCATGGTGACCTTCAGAGATGCTACACCCCAGCTGTACAGAGAGTGGAAATACCAAGTCAGAAGCATATGGAAACAAAGTCTCTGGCAAAACCAGAACAAGTTCCTTGGGGCGTGGAAATGCCAAAGAACAAGTCTGGTGAGCTGCAGTTGGCCCCACCAGTGGTGCCTGGACCAGCAGCCTGCCTCACCTGCAGCAAGGCACCGCTCCCTCCCTCCCACCTAGGGAGAAGCCAGAGTGCTGCTTCCAGCCTGCAGCACTCTGAGCCAGCTCCCAGAGCTGCAGTGAGCTGAGAGGGAAGGGCAGGACAGCTGCAGGGCCAGTTTCAGGGGTGTAGAACTCATGGGAAGAGTAGGAGGGCACAGCTTCAGCACCATCCACTTCAGAGATGAAAGGCTATGGAAAGCACCCACGGGGACTGTGGCTGCTCTGCAAACCAGCTGTCCCTGCCAGGCCACGAGTGCTGGCAGCAAGTGGAAAGGAGCAGGGAAAGCCTGGAAGCCTGACCTAGCTTAGGAGAAGCAAGTGATATGGTATGGAAAGGGAAAGCCACAAAAGGTAAAAACACAAGCAGAACCCAAATTCTGGTTGGAGTAGGTAGAAGGAGCAAAAGAAAATAGGTGCCAGCCCTGTATGCTCATGTGTAGCCAAAGGGATTCATTCCTATTTGCTGGGAGTCAAAAAGAACAAAGGGCTCATCCACAGCCAGCTGCAGGACAGTGAACATGGCAGAGCTCAGCCGTTGCTTGTACTCATGAGGCAAAAGTAATTTTTAAATAATTAAAAATTAACTGAAAGTGGAGGAGATGCAGATCCATCTTGTCCGGGTTTCAAACCAAACCAAATAAAAACAGTAAAACTGTGATACATAAGAGCCAGGAAAGACTCCGAGGAAGGAATAAAGGCCAGCTTGATGCAAATGACACCCTGCTCTGAGAAATCATGAACTGGATTGCAGATTTATAAAACTAGATTGTCTGGGGCAACATGAGCTCTTGGACACAGGCATGGAACTAGACATGTGTACAGCAGCTGATCAGACACCCTCCAACACCTCAGTGACACAGTGGTTCCACTCCCAGGCTCTGCAGCTATCACCACAACCCACAGCTCTTCACATCAGCTTCACAAGAAGTCCTTCCCTTCCTAGGGGAAACTTGGAGACAGTCATCAATAAGATGGAAAGTATCTAATGAAAGCAGAAGAATTAAACGGCCTCACCTTACTCTTCTGAGTCTTGTTCCCAACTGTGAGCAGGACAAAGGAGGAAGGTTCTCGTTCCATCTTCTGTCATTTATTACAAGGAAAAAAGAAGAAGGCAGAAAAAAAATTAAGAAATTTACAGTTTTCAGGAAGCAATATCAAACCACTACTTTGACTTGAAGTAAGTTGCTGGAAAGCTGACAGTATTTTTTTGATATGGGACATCTGAGGAGTGTAGCACACAGGAAAGCCTCCAGCCATAACACAGCACAGTCTTACCCTTCACCACCAAGAACACACATTTAAGCCAAAGTTTTATGTATTTAGGTTTTAAAAGGTGAGAAGTTAAAAATTTCTCAGAAGCTGTGAGGAAACAGAGAGGAGAACTGAAGGCTCAGTGGGAAATCTTGATCATTCCTGCCTGAACCAGGACTCTCTGAATTGGTTTCCAAGGCTCAGGATTTGCTCCAAAGCAGCTGGAAGTGAGTCTTAGGCATCAAATAACAATTCCTGTCTGGAAGCAACAATACTGAACCTCTTGCACCTCTTTGCACTAATGCTATAGAATTTAAGGCTGAGGATCTGGTCTTGGCACAACACTACACATGAAGTGCACACAGCGAGGTCCAGAATTATGGATTATTGAATGTGATGTGTATCACAGTGCTGGTAACTCATCTAAATGGTAAAGATGGTATTTAGGAGAGGATGGGAAGCTTTCTGCACAGCTCAGAGTTGTACTTGTGAGTAGCCTGTTCAAGAAGGGAGAAAGACATTCTTCCCTATGCCATTTACATCACAGTAGCAAAATGCAGCATTTGGGGGGAAAAATAAACAGAAGCTATGAGAGAGAAGGAATGAGTGACAGAGAGGCCTCTGAATCCCTCTAAAGACAAGGAGGGAGGATTCTGGTGGTCAGGTCTCCAGTGGACAGGAAAGTTACCACAAATGAGCATATTCCTCCCAGCTCAATGCCAAGCTCAGCAAGGGAAGAAAGAGCAGCAGCAGCAAGGATATTATGACTTAGTCTGATGTCTGGAGGTCTCTTTTGCATAAGAATAACACACACAAAATCAAACACTTCCGTGTTGCATTCTCACTTTGGCCTCCTAGCCTTTCACTGAGGTGGGCTTTCAATCACTATTTTGAACCCCTGCTCACTTAGATTCTGACAGTGGAGAGATTATTGCTTTTTTACCCACTGCCAGTTTCAGTTCCTATGATGCCACATAATCCAGAACATTGTTTTGCAAGCATGGGAGAAGAATTTAAATTTTACCTTGAGGTACTTGTTATTTTTGATCTTCTTTGCTCCATATTCACCATTTGAATACTCAAAGTGGTTTTTCTGAATTAGTGAAAGAGTATTTAAAACAATTAATTTGTTGTATTAAAAAAAGGAGGCTAGGAGTGAAGGCTGCTGCATGGGGTTTGTACTTACAGGAAGGTTGAAGGCACCGTCCAAGTAGACAATCAGAATTGCTGTAGACAGACCTTTCTTATCCTGTAAAGGCCAGGAAAGATAAAACAAACCAAAACACAAAGTATTCATGAACACCCACCAAGGACAGTGCAAAACATAACAAAATTCCAAGGACAGCTTCTGAGGGCTAAGCAGCTCTCTGCCTTTCTCTTAGAACTTGCAATTTAGAGGAGCCCAAGCCAACACAGCAGGACAGTTCTAAGCAGACCAGTAAAATGTGTAACTCTTCTCAATTCCTTGTCTTTAATGTTTGTCAATCTCTCAGTGCACAACTTGTTGGGTTCCCTAGTGCAGCAAGACACCTAAAAATATGTTCAACCACGTGAATCCAGTGTCAGCAGAACAAAGCCTAGGCACAATTTTATTCACTTCAGTGGAACTCAAATGGTTTTGCTTGGTTATGAAGAAACAGACTCCTTTGGGAGATGGACTTTTTTCCAAGCAATTCTGCTGGACAAAACACACACCACTTGGAAACATGGCCCTACCAAGCTGGGTATTTTCTTATGACTAGTACAGATTATTTCAGGGGTCCAGGCTCCTACACAAATCCTTGATGAAGAGGAAGGATAAAAATTGTGAAAGAACCCCTGGGAAGCCATTTCACAGTGAGTCAAACAAAGGTTTGCTAATTCAAGCAAAAAAAGAGCTGCCAGATTTGAGTTACTCCTGAATTACCAAGAGACCTGGGGCAAGCAAATGCCCTTCCTCTGCAGGAGTGGCGGGGAGGGAATCACATCAAATCTTTGCCAGACAAAAATAAACTCCCGTGAGTTTGCCTGGGGTTTCTAATTTGACACACTCCTTTGTTGATGACTGGACAGGGATCAGAGTACCTGAATCCTTTAAGCAAATACACTCACCTCATGTAGCTTTTCTTGGTCGTTTACTAGTGAAAGCCACTCCAATTTTAAATGTAAGTGTCCACTTGTCGTCTTACTTAAGGGAAACCACTACATGGAGATAACAAAGAGCAGCAACTTGAGAACTGAGAGGCAGAGAAACTTTTATATATGTGTTACAGACTCTGAGAAATACACACTATAAGCAATATTAACTTTATTCCAAGCTTGCATTTTTGACACTTAGATTGTAGCACGTCCATCTACTTAGGTACAAGGCAGAAGAAAGTGAAAATAAGATACCCATAAATAGGCAAAACATGTGGATATTTCCAACCAGCAGCAGCACAAGACAGGCCTGCTGGCATTGTTTGTAGAGTGCTGGGTTTCAGGATGAGCCACAGTAAGGTCAGATCATTTCCTCTCTCAGCAAACAGGCTGCTTCATCAGACTTCATCTGCAGCTTTGTACAAAACATTTGGTACCCACAGAACACAAGGTATCAACAAGACACCCCACTGCTGGCTCAGTCTAACCTCGGGGCTCTCTGGGGTTACCAGCCTGGTCATATCAATTGCTGTAGTGGCTACTTTGGTACTATCTTTTAGTGAAAATACCACAGTGCAAGAGTGCAAGGAAGCTTTAAGTGCAAAGAAACACTGTAGTAGCAGAGGAGCAGCACAAATGAGTGCATGTAGGCTTACACCACCAGCCTTACACATTTAGAAATAAGCTGTGATCTTTACCTCATCAACAGTTCTGTCATTCATTACATCCACTAGGCCTATCAGCAAGCTGAAAGGTAAAAAGCAAACATTGCAATGGAGACATACAGCATAAATGACCAAAAAAGACCATTCTCAAGTCTCTAAAAACTTCTCCACACTACCTGTGTAGGTGTGCAAGGACACACTTATACTCCTGAAGTCTCTCCCTTGAAATATCTCCAAAACTAAATCAAACTTGAAGCAAATCTCACATAACTATCACTTCTAATTGCTCCCTAGGATTTCCTGCAGGAGTGTAATCTTGTTCAACATTAGCTGCACTAGGAACTAATTATGTGGTATCAATATCTGGGCAAAGGGAATCACTGCCAACAGTATTAAATTTCCATTATGAATAATTCAGGTGTCCCACAGCAGAGGCTACTGGACCCTGATCAAAGGTCTTGCTAATTTACCTGCCCATAAAGTCATCTTTATCTGGATCTTCATCATACAAATCCACTTCTAAGTCCTGACCAGGCACTTCATGAACAACAAACTGGAGGAGAAAGAGGTATTGATTAAAAATGAAAAGTATTCACATATACATATACAATATACATCTTCAATATACATATTCAGGATCAGGCTGTGGACAAGAACAGACACTTGACAGCTGTCCAACACATTAAGGACATTCCCTGCTCTTTTTATAGTTAAATGCATGACAAAACCAATAGATTATAGGTGAAAATATTTCATACTCAGTTTGCTTGTTTTTGAGCTGCAAGTTAAACCCCTCAAACTGGTATCCCTAATAAGCAGAGAGAGGAACCAACCCTAGAGCAGCCTGCAGCTGCACAGACTGATGCATTGATTGATATTTAAAGCAGTGCTTTGCACCTCCTCCAAAAACCTACACATGTAAATCAGCCCAACCTCAATGATATTTCAAGTTTAGGAAGTAAATTTGAACTTGGTTAAGGGACACAAAAGCCTCAACCAAGAAACCAGGAAGTCCACCTGCCCCAGTGCAGTCAGCTAAGAGAAGGTCCTGCAAGCACAGGGGTGTAAATGGCTGTGTATCCTACGGATGGAAAGATCAAAAGGTTCAGTACCTCAAATGTCTCGTTCCAAATGGGATTAAGATCTCGGGAGACTGTCTTGCTTCGATACTGCACGGTGCCAACGCGGAGGAGAGCGTACGGGTCGGACTTGCCCCTGATGGCACCAAGGAAATTGTCTTTCTGGACAAGGTTTTCAGCTTCTAACAGATGAACCCTAATTACTCCCTGGGTAAAATAAGATGCAGAATTAGTCATGAAAATGCAATCTTTGGATAATTATAATATGCTGCCTCCTAAAACAGTTTCTTTCAGGTAGCAAGGGTAGTCACAGTGACAGTTCTGCAAAGACACATAGTCAGATGCAGCACATTTCTAGTGACAGCTGTAATAAAACACCTTTTTCCACCATTTACCTAAAGGCAAGAAAAAAAAGCCCCCTTAAACAGATTCACAATTCAATCTAGATAACTGTGTAGGAAATATTATTCAATTTATTTTTAAACCCAAAATATACATAATGCACATAGCATTACAGTCACAGTCAAATCAAGTGTAAAGATCAACTCCCACTGACTGAAGGAGGAACTAAGCACTCACTGGCAGGTTCTTATTTTATTGCACAGGAGCCATTCCACTTCAATGTAGTGATGCAAGGTTGCAACAGGGAGCATGCCTTTGTCACTCATTTATATTTATCCTCATTAAGTATTATACAGTGAATTAGTACAGTATAATATTAAATATAGTAAGTGTATTAGGTATTTGATGGATGAAGGAGATTGAAGACCTGGATAGGTTGAGAACTTAGGGAATTTTTTTTCCTGTAACAAAGAGATATCATCCTCCGAGTTCCCTATTTACACCTCTTCACAACATTAGTAAAAATATTAAATAGCCTGACACTCACTGCTTATGTATTTATCCTCTCATTTGCATGGAGCACAGGTCTGCAGTTACAGACTAAATGTTTAATTGGTAAATGAGCTCAGAGTACAAACATGTCCTTATGACACATAGGGAGGGTAGAAACTCCCAGTGCCCATGTCTCCCCCTCCAAAATGACAAACTATCCAACACTGCTTTTCTATTTCTGAAACAATACCTACTGAAATTCGCTACCTACAATTCAGGCTGAAAGAGCTGATGCAGCATCCAAGGACACTGAGCTTGGATACATCCACATGGTGGCAGCTGCACATTCAGGTAGATAAACACTGTGTCACTGAAAAAACAACTCACCTTGGGGACAGGGAACCTCAAGTGGGCAATGTTCATGTTCTTTTTCAGAGGCACTGTGATCCTGTTCGGTAGAACCAGCCGTGCAGCAATGAAATCTTGAATTAGTGAGTCTGACATTACACTGCAGGTGGGGGAAAAAGGCAACCTCAGTCTCCACAACCAGTCACAACTCAGAATGGAGAAATAAGGGACAGCAGAAGAAACAGGCATTGCAGAGTGGTGTGGTCTAGCTCTCCCCAAAGTATTGTCAAGCACTGGAACAGGACATCCAGAGAAATGGCTGAGTCACCATCCCTGGAAGCATTTTAAAGACCTGTAAAAGTGCTTAGGCACATAATTTAGTGATGGGCTTGGCAGTGTTTGGTTAATGCTTGGACTCTGTGATCTAAAAAAGCCTTCTCCAAAGTTTATGATTCTATGAAAGAGTTGCTGAGTGCCCATTCAACTTCAATTTAGTGGTGCAGGTTTGCAATATGGAGCATCCCTGTTTCAGGGTGGGAATTTGGCTCACCATTGTAAACGACGAATGGGAGCTTAGGCTGTGTGAAATCTTCATGCACACACCCAAACAAGACAAACTCAAGTGGTTCTGGGTATCCTTAGGAACAACACCAGAGATGGACAAGGGGAGAAGGGAATCAGAAAGTTCCAGCATTTCACAGGGGCTCAAGGCCTCGAGGTAGTTTGTTCTTAGACTTAGAAATAAGTGTGCACACTACTGCTGCCTACTCTTGGCCACCTACTGAGAACTTTTCACAAAATCAAAGAAGCCAGATACATTTAAAAAAGAAATTAAAAAGGCCAAGCTCATTTCTCAGACGAGCTTCTGGACCATGGCAGATTTCACACTGAGAAGGAAAATTTTGTTTGAAGTAACTGAAGAACTTTCCAGCCTAATTACAACTTGCACATGTTTAGCTTTTTAGTTGAAATCTCTTCTTTGCAACTGCTCTTTATGTACAGCAGGTATAAGAAGTATATGGCTATCACAGATGTCCAAGTACTCTCCAGGTGATTAATGAGAGGATTTCAACACACCACTACAACCTGGTGTGAGCAAAAAACAATCTAAGAGGAAAAATTAGAAGCACCAAGTATCTGACTCATCCTCTTGATAGATCTAGTGCTTATAAGGGTAAAAGTGTAAAGAAATTGTCCCAATTCATAGAGGAGGCTGGATTCACACAAAGAACATGAGGAAAGCCTTCTACTCCAAATGGCAAACCAGGAACCTTGGTCAGGCTCTTGGCTTTCCTATAAAAAAGCCCCACAGGAATGTCACAGAATTGTCCCTTCTCTCAAGTCTCAGGGTACACCCAACTAAACACAGCTTGTACGTGAGGACAGATGACTACATCCAGTTTCCTTGCTATCTCAAGTGAGCCAAATCCATTTGACAGGGAGGGCTCTTGTTCAACCTGTACTTCAGCCCATTCGTGGTCAGGCATGTTTTGCTCCCAGCTTTCATTGCACTGCTGAGGAACAAGCAGAGATTTCTGTGTGCAAAGCCCTGTGGCAGATCCAGGCAGTAAAAATTTAGGACATCAAATTTGCACTTAATTATATGAGAGGCTGTAGGCTGGAACACCTACATGCCTTCTCCCTGCAAGGATTAGGGAAACCAAGTTAGAACAGATTAAACCCTCTGATAAAAACTGGAGCTCTCAGGCTAAACTTCAGGGCAAAAGGCCACTCAGGCCTCAAATTAAGTGAAAAAGGAAGTTTCTTCTCCTTCAACATCAAAAGCCTTCAGAGGATCTTTAATGCATAAACTGGCATCTAAAGTGACCACTTATATGAGTCTGCAAACCATGAGCTGCAGGGAAGCAGAGAGGAACAGAAGTGTCTGCATTTGCAGTGAAAGGGAGAAAGGCAATGACTCTGTAACCCCATGTATTTTCTTCTTGTGCGACAGAATTTTCTCCTTGCACAAAAGAACAAAGACAAACTGAATCCCAAATCTGGTGAAACAGTCTGAAACAGTACTGAAACCCACTAAGATTTCCATCCTTGCTGTGCAAGTTTTACGTATGTAATACTAACCCAAGAGGCACTGGGGAAGAGCTACACCTAAAAGGTGAGGAGATTACATAGAAAGAAAAAAAACCAAACCTTTTCTGGTTATAAATTTGGTGCAGTTCTCTTTAGCATGGATTGTACTTGAGTTTGTCAGGGGGACTGCAACCCTGTGATAACTTGCCCTTTTACACTTTACTGAAAACAAAAATAAGCAGACTTCCAGTCTACACCTGCTTCATCTACCTTTGCAAATAACTGACACATGGGCAACAGAAGGGCCTGGTGTTTTAGTTTATGAGACATTGTTGTTCGGGGGATTTACTATTTCCAACCCAAATGCAATTAAGTGATTGAAACAGTTTTGACAAGAACCCTCCTCAGGTTTTGCCACAGCCAGATATGATGGGATGAACATCAGCACAACACCTGGTACACAACACTCTCAACAACAGCTTTGATGGTTACTCAAGAACTACATCCCAACTTCCAGAGGTTTTTCAAAGAATAAAGTAAAGCAAAGTAGACACTCACTTAATCCCTGGGACATCCAGAAGGTTGCTCATGCCTGCCCAGTTGATTTCCAAATGCTACAAGATCAGGGAGAAAATATTATATAGGTCCATTAAAATTTATTTCAAAATAAATGTAGAATTTAAAAGGGAAATATTTCTAGAGCAAAGCCAGATGTCTAAAGAAAGAAAAACCTGCACCACCAATTGGAGCTGTACATTAGAATCAACAGCTGGTAAAAATTGCTTTATCTATTTTATCTGCCATCCTGAATTGAGGGTAGCACTGGAACTTAACCAGCAAGCAGAAGGAACGTCAGCATTCAGTCCTTAGCAACAGCCACTGGCGGATGCTCTGGGGTCATGAAGGAAATTCAGTAGCTCTAGTAAGACTTTGAAGTTGTTTTCTCATCCTTTCACTTAGGGGTTGGCCTATGCTGTGACAAAGGGGATTTACAAATACCATCAGTTTCAGGAGTCTGTATTCTTATTTGTGCAATAAACAAAAAAAGATTCTTTCATGTGCTAAAATAACGCTGCTACATCTAAACACAAAAACACCTCATTCAAGATCAAAAATGCATCACTTTCATGAACTCAAACAGAGCATAAACCACAAGCAAAGCTGTGTGCTGTAAGATAACTGGCTCTTACAAGACTAGAAGGTATCTCATATTTTATTAAACCACAATTGAGTACAAGGGACATGACCTTAAACAGGCAAGCTTTACAAATGACTGAATGGTCTCCAAAATGACTGCATTTAAAATCTATGAATGAGAAGATCCACCAGCCAGAAACCTTGCAGAAACAGCTCCTGTGCTGCCACCAGAAGACAGTCTTCCTATTCTTAGGGTGAAGTAATTGCTTAGGCACTACTACAAAAATATAGAACAAATTAATTCACATCCTCCTGGAGCTCAAGAAGGACAATTAGGAATCTGTCATTTAAGCACCTAAACTGTGAGGTATTCTCAGTTCTGCAGTTTGGGTTATCAGTGGTGGACAGCTTGGGTCACTCACCAAAGACCAAGCACTAAAGACCAAGAAGCCTGCAGAGAGCAGCTCGCTCCTGACTCACCGGTTTCTGCATAAAAAACAAGGTCACAGCTCCAACAAAAGGTGCATCAGTTAGGAGAGGTTCCAGGATCACCCGCAATGTCCCATACAACTGCAAACACAACAGGAAAGCTCAGTGTTAAGGCACTCTCATGATGCAATTCAGAATTGTGAGCTTTTCAGTGATGGACGTAATTTTAGAAATTCTACTTCAAGTAATTTTATTTAGAACTTAATAACAAAAAACTTTTCCCCCAAACCATTGCTATTGATATCAAGCAATGCTTTCTGTGTTTGTGCAACCTGCCATACGATGGAGCCATTTGTTTACTGGATTTCAACATTCCAAGAGCAGGCTGTTGGTTTAGCCTACACCAGTTTATGAACATCATGGCTCTTCTGAAGTTCTCTACCAACACTCTGACCTCCTCTGAACTCTGGTGGCAGCTGCTGGCCCACACCACATACTCAATGCTCCAGCTCTGACCCTGTTTAAGAGTCACACTATGAAGCTTAGAAGTGGTACTTAAGTGCTTTCATCATTTCCCCAGCCAAGAACAAGGAGATAAAGCCAATCATTCCTGGCCTGATAGTTGCTGATTTCCCAGTTAAATGCCACAGTCTCCCCACTGGAAGGTGCTACCTCCTGCCCCACACATCCTTGAACAGACAACGTTAGCACTGCACGTACCTGGACACCTTTCACGCCAAGGTTAAATTTCGATATGTCCATGTGAATCTCGCAGTCCCCTATGTAACTGAAAGAAAATTCTCACATTATTCCACAGTTTTGCAATAGTCCCATGAGAAATTTGGGGCTGTACAGGGTATAAATGAAATCAGTTTAAGGATTGACAACAGGATCCCACAGGCAGAGATGGATTTTCAAGTGACTGAAAAAGGGAAATTGAACAAAGGTCAGATCTTTCACAAGAGAAACCTTGCAGTCAGGTGGGATACTGATGTACCTGTAAATCATTGAAGCAACATCTGTATTTCCAGGTTACTTTTCCATTCTTAAGACTGGTGGTTGGCTGAAGCAAGCTTGCTCCAAGAAGGGGACCAAGATGCTCATTCAAAATTCAAGGTCCGAGCCCAATTGCCCTCTTTCTCCCTTCTCTGCCAAAAGTCTGACCCCACCCCACAACCTGGTGACCCAGCTCCCAAGCTGAGCCATCCTGCCATTACTTATGGGGTTCCAACCTCGCCCACACCCAAAAAGCCCATAGATCACCCTTGCCCACAACCCAAAAACCCATTTGAAGAACAAATTTATCACTAAAAATAACCTGGTTTCCTTGAGGCTGAATTCAAAGACTACAGTTTCGATCAGACTTTGGTCAGTTGCCATGGAGAACATCAGGCTTTAAATAAAGCAAATGCTGAACGCAGTGCTTTGGCTATTTGGAAAGCACCTTAGACTTTGATGCAGAAACCAACAGCCACTCCCCAGGGAGCAGAACCTCGCAGATCTGTTGATGCCTCTGGCAGAAAACAATTGAAGGGAGCTACCGAGTTCCCTTTCACCCCTCTGAGAAATAGCTCTGGCTGTGGACACACCAACAGCCTGCAGGTAAAGCAGGGTGGCAAGGAACTGCAGAAGGGAATGTGCTGTGCAGGCTGCCTGCATGCACAGCTTCACTGCACAATCAAAGGAAAAGGGCAGGAGCTCTGCTCTGACCATGTGTATATGGGCAAATAGTGCTGCAGCTGCCACAAATTCAGACTGTAATTTGCACATAGACAGATTCCCTCCCATTCCAAAAAAACGTGCCAAGACTTTGCAACCCTGTGAATTTGTCTCCACTTTTGCAAGCAAGGTTCTTTATTTGTTTACAGATAGTCATCTAGCAGAGGCACAGAACTGAACCACAAACAGAATAAAGACTTTAACATTAGAGCATTCTCATTTCTTACTTCCAACCTCATATAGCATGCCAAAATGGACACAATCTTTCTTAAAAGCTAGTGACATAATTAAACTTATTTTATGTTTGTTAACTTCTATAATTTTGACATTATCTTACAGGTTATTAGACTGGGTGCTAATAGAGCATTGTTACAATAAAACTCTGAATGAGAAGCCAAAATTACTTGCTTAATTTGCAGTAATTAATCCAAGAGGATTTAGTTTGGCTTTTGCAAGTGTCTAACACAACAAGTAAGAGCCATGGTGTTTCAATTTACAGCCTTTCTGCCTTTTCACACAGTCAAAAACCTCTTCCCATTCAGTCCTAGATGTCTCTTTTCTGCAGTAAAATGTCAGAAGCCTTAGAGCCTGAGCCTCTAATTAGCCTGAAGTCTGCCTCATACAGGTACCACTCCCCTGCCAGGGTGCTTGGTAGGAAGGAGGAACTCTCTGTTAATTAGTTTATTCCTCATTTCCAGTCCCAGCTGCTCGTGCTTCCATCTGCTCCTCCGTGCAGCATAAGCTTGCTGTGCTCTCTGCTGTCCCGCCCCAGAGCACACCTGAGCCAAACTCAAGCCTTGACCCTTAAAAGGCTGAGGGCTGAGCCCCTCCACCCTCCACAGGACCGTGCTTTGCCCACCTGTGGAGGGTGGAAAAATCACCCGTGTCTCTCCTACACCACCTGTTGATGCAGATATGCCTGGGCTGTGATGAGAGCCCTGTTGAAGGGCACTTCTCTGTTCTTCTGCACTTGGTTGGAAAAGCTGGGCCCAGTGTTTATGTTACAAAGGCACGGCTGCTACCAGAGCTGGCAAACTGAAATAACCTGGATGTCTGCACATCCCTTTAGAAAAAGCCTGGGCAATTCCTCCCCTGTAAAGTCACTGCCCATGGGCCCCATCTCCTCATGGCCCCCCACGCTGAAAGCCCCATTTGGCCCAACCTTCTCAAGTGCTTTGTAACACAGACTGTGCTTATTCTGCCTCTGGGCTCGGGAGATGATCACGCAGAATTACACAAGGCAGAGATAAGAAAATGTAACCAGGCAACACAGATCACCTCTGCCTTTCCCTCTCCCTGTCCAGTCAGGCTTCTGGGGGCAGGCATCCCTTTTTGCTCAAGACTGACCAGTTTCCAAAATGCTTTGTTTCTTCTAAGAGCAAACCAACTTAGTTATCCCAAACTCCACTAAAGCTCAAAGTATTGTTGCGCATTTCTTTTGACTTCTTTCATCAGAGACTGTCTTTCCAGCTCTCAAAACTTGACAGGAAGCCAGAGATTCCCTTCTAAGAGTAAACTGCAATCAGTGAATTTTTACACATGCCAATTATTAAACTATTCTCCAATGACATCTCATGCGCCGTAAATGTCACAGAAGATCATGCAAAAGAAAATTCAGAACATTTCCAATGAAAAATTATTATGAATATTAAATCATATTAAAGAAATAGGAAGAAACTGGATTGCAAGGTGTTTTTCAGGGAGGTAATAGTGCCTTCAAATATTTGGAAATTCTGATGAGTATAGCCTATGATTATATGGCTATGCAGCAGCTCAAACAGCTGCAAAATCAGTGTAAAGGAAAGCAGCCAAGGAAGTCAAGCAGTTGCACTTGGACAATTACCATTTTGAAAAATGTAGTATATAGTATATATGTCCCATATTTGCACTTTTGCATATTAGAGCCAAGACTGTAATAGGACAGTGTTCTACATAACCATTCCCAATGCTCTGATGCACAGCCATGTAAAGCTGCTGTTAACAGATTTAACTAAAGCAGCTTCTCAAGTTCTTTTGGTAACTTCATGCAGTACCAGATCTCCTGCATCCCTGGCTCTGTTGACAACTACAGCCCATACAAATAAGGGACCTCTAAGTGCTATTTTTCATACTTCCCAAGCAGAGGATGCAATTTGTGATACTACAAATTTGATACAGAGGAAAGGAAGCTCCTCTTCTCACGGCACAGAACTGAACCGCAGCATTCAGTCTACTCCTACCCTAATGAGATCAGCAGCACAGGTGAAACAAAGCCCTTCATGGATCACATGAAGTGATCGATGAGTGGTGTATGAGTGGCTAATAAATTACACAAATGTGTTCTATACACACAGACTACAAAGGGTAAGAAGAAAAGTTTTTTCTACTCCTACCCTCTTCCTGTATTTCCTTCATGTCAAACCAAAGAATCTGGGTTTCAGCAACTAGTTGCCTTCTTGATAAAACTGGAGGAAAAAAAACCAACCTGCCTTCCTGCACTATTGTGAGACTGAAAGCAAGCAGCATTTACAGAGCACTGACACCTAACCCAAGAGTCACTGTTGTGCCAGCGCTGCATCCCACAGGCACCCACAGCACATCACTCTCTTCTCCATCAGTCCATCTCTGTGGGATGCCAGCACACAGCCCTGTAAACAAATCAGTCACTTAAATCTCACCAGCACAGTGAGCAACAGGTGAAGGGCAGCCTCACGCTGGGACAACTCAACTCCATCTCTTCTAAGTAGCAAAAACCCCCATTCTATTGGCAATCCAGAACAGGCAGGTAAATAATAGCACTGACCATAGATTTGCCCCTCCCTGTTCCTGAAAGCAACACACAATCTCCTGCAGACACTGCAGGATGCACAATGCAGACACTGGTGTTAACCTATGGACACAACTGAAGCTGAGGCCTTCAGAATGCAGCCCTAGAGAAGAGAGCCTCAGCAGAGAGGCAAGGCAAGCTGCACATCCTGTGTGAACACAGAAAGTACTGGGGTTAGCAGAAGGCATCAGCCTAAGTTAGGTTATCAGCATCAGCATGAGGAACAGAAGTGTTTGGCCACTTGGGAGATGTTGATGGGTCTGCCAGAGGGATGGGAATGTGGAGGTGGGGGAATCCCTCTGCAGAGGACTGTCAAAAGACAGTGAAAATGAGCACGTGGGAGAAGCAGTTTAGCAGAGAATAGCAGCAACCTTCTGCAAGGCTTAAAAGGCATCAAATCTCTCAATCTCGACGTAGAAATCACAAATGATTTGCCAGAGGCCCTGACACTGACCTGGGTATTAGAAAGAGCACTTTGCTGACAGCACTGAAACACCTGACAGGAAATGAAGCTTGTAAATTTACAGGGAGTGATGATGCTCTGCCAGGGCTGCAGGGCTGGGGGTGCTGCCATGCCATTGCCACATTAAGCAGCAGGCACGGTTCTGAGGAGCTCTGTGCTGTTGCCAAGACAGTCCATAATTTCACAGCTTCTTCCTGGCACTAGCATGAAAAGCCACTTATATTAGGCAGCTCAGTCACCCACTAAACTTACAGCTACAGCAGCATGCAAGTGGTAATTTCCCCAGCAATTCCATTCTGCAGGGTTAAACCAGGAGAGAGTTTAGCTCTGCAATGGCTCTCATCTTAACAAACATACAAGCTCATTCAAAACAGCCTGGGAGGTATTAAATGCTTTATCTAATTTTGTTGTTGTTGTTGCTGTTAATAGAGCTAGAGGCAGTCTTCTGCTCAGAGAACAGCTGTAATCAAACAAGCAAATGTGTTAGATGGCACATATAACAAATTATGACTAAAAGAGAGGATTAATCTAGAGGAAGGAATTTAAAAATAAATACTTCAAGTAATTCTGGAAGAACTGGAGAGGTTGGAGTAATGAGAAACCATAGTGGGCAAGACAGACTGAGCACCTCCAGACCTCCGAGCTTTCCTGAGAACAGAAAACACAGTTTGAAAACTTGGGTTCTCACTGCCATCAGTGGCAAAGCCAAGGGACACATCCTTATACCCGTGGCAGCCATGACAGGCCAGAGTAGGAAACACTTAGAGCTGTGCAGGTTATTTCTGGTCTAGTGGCTGATGCACATTTCACTTCTGTAACCACTGAGCACACCCAGCTGGGAGACAGATTATCTCATATCATTCCAGGCTCATCTTAGTACACCATGCCCAGTCCAGCATCACACACACACAAGCAGTAAGTTAAGAACCATCAACCTAATCAATGATGCAATGTTACCAGATCTGCAGGTCCAGGGTAACTTGTCTTCTGTCAATTTCTTTGGTGTAGGCTTTTATTCCGTTAATTCTAGGGCACTGAAATAGAGAAACAACATTGTCAACATCTATCAAGCTAAGCACAAGGGAAAACTCCTACTCCTTTTGATGAATTTGAGTACAGAAGCATTCATTAAATACTTTGCAAAACTGCACGTAAAATAGGAGTATACCACACTAGTTTTGTTTTTTTTCTTTAAAGACAGAACAGCCTTGGCAGTCCTCAGACACAGGGCTAGTTGCAAGCAGGCCTAGGCCACAGTGCAAGGCTTAGAAAGCACTGGAAACTCCTGTTGCAAGGGTACAACAAAAATAAATATGGATATGGTCCTTTTGTTCTATCTCCAGTCCCAGGATACTGGCAGCAAGTGGGAAGAGATGTGTGTCTTTCCTGTATGATCCTTCCTTCATGGTGAAGGATGCTCAAGTCAGTGTGAGGAGGGAGCAAAGCTGTTACAAATCTGAAAATCTGAACACTTCACTCACTTGCACCTGAACTTTTCAGAAAAGAATGAACCACAAATGTTGGAAAAGATTCCCACTACCTTCTCGCCGAAGTGGATCTTGGTAAAGGTGCATGTTTTCAGATGTACACTCTTTGCTCTGATTTTTGGTTCAAGAACTTCTTTAAATGTTTTTTCCATGATTGTTCCAAAGTATGGCCAAGCCTGGACAAGGACCTAAAGAACAGCAAGAGCAGGAACACAATGAAGATTCTTTGAGTAAGACACCTTTTGTGGAGAAACAGACACACCCATTACAGAACCCTGGCCATTAATATCTGTCCTTTTAAAATACCCAGTCAACTTTGTGCACTCAAGTCATCCTTGTGGAAGGATCCATCTCTGCTCCTCAGAACTGGAATTTGTTTCAGGAACTGAAGGGTGAGTTTTCAGTAGCATAGAGACAGCTTCCAACCACTGGAGCCAACAAAGCCCAGGGTTAAATTTCTAAAGTACAATAGCCCCTTACTCCAAAGTGTCAAAATGTTCCCTGGAGTTAGGTTTATTCAGAGGAGATGGAGATAAGCTTTTATATAAAAAAGAAAATTCGCTTTAAAAACACCAGAAAAGAGGATAGCCACTGGATGCTAATTTGCAAGCTCAGTTGTTTTGCTTTGAGAGGTCGACCACACCTGCTGATGGGAGCATTTGCCTCAATGCTCTCTGGGAACCTTCCTGGTAAAAGGAGATACCACTTGGTTTGCTAAAATAATAATAATAATAATAACAACAACAACAATAATATACCCATGTAATATCCATATACATGACAGACATACAAACACTCCCTTTTTCTTTTTAGTCTCAGAATGAAGTGTTGAATTTATCAAATTTGTATCAACCAGGCTCACATTGGCTCTCATACTCAGTGGCAGCCCCACACTTAAGTGACTCCATACTTCAGTACAGACACTGATAAATTTGAGCTATACTGCAGCAATTTGCAAGACAATAACTTTCTCAGACTTGTCCCAGAGTTTAGATGGGATGTAGCTCAGAGCATGTGGCCTAACCAGTTGGAGTTCAGAGCTCCTCACCTTGTTCAGCCACTCCACTCGTTCAACATCAGGGAAGTGAACCTGAGTGCAAAGAAAAATAAAGTGAGTGCCACATGCCATCTGTTGGAACAGACCTCAATACATGCAAAAGGTAGCATGGAGTGGGGAACAACTGTTAGAGTAAGCTGAGATCCCTTCATACATCCATCCTTTATAATTTACTACCTCCTTGAAAAATTGTAAAATGCAAAAAAGCCAGTAAAGAACAGTAAAAGGCAAAAGATGCCACATGCACTGATGTATCAGTGTGCCTCTGGGCACATTTACATCATTAAAGCAAGTGTCACATCCTGTTCATGATGTAAAGCAGCATTAGATTTCTCATTCTTCTCTTTGTCATGCCTTGGGAAGCCACAAGAAACTACCTCCCTTTAAGCTCATGAGCTGTCCAGGACCTGTTTCCTGTGCTCAACCAGGACACCACACTTTGGAAAACAAGAACCTGCTTGGGAAACTCAATTTATTGGTTGTGACAGCATTTCTCCACTAGTATCAGTCAGTGCCAACGGCTCCAGGGAAAAGAAGCCCTGAAAGAGTTCAAGCCTATTAGCATACACTGTCATGTGTAACAGCCTAGTGTTTTCACCTCTCAGAGCTTTTTAAGATGGTAAGGACAAATTAAAATTATATCGTCATTAATATATCATGTTTGTAAGTTAGACACACCAAATGCCAACAAGAAATGTTTATGTCCATTACAAAATCCCACCAGTTCCCTGAAGTGATGACTTGTTTAATCACCATCAGGACAAGTGGGTATGAGACCACTCTCAAGTAAGTGATCTCTCAGACCGCAGCAAGAGGCTGCTGAGTGAAGAGTTACAACCCCCTTACTACAGTCACACATTTCACACTTTAAAGCTTTATGGACGTGGTGTTTGCAGCTGGTGCTACAAGCTGGTAGGAGGTTACTGCAGAAGGGAAGGACAATGCAGCAGCTTCTCAGAATAGACATTAGAGCACCTGAACACAAAGGGAATCTGACTGTCATCTAGGCTGATAATAGTAATTGGGTAGGACAGCACCTCCTCTTACAAGAGCTGTGAATTACACTTTTCAGGCAAAGGCTTACTGTTCATCAGCTCTCAGAGAGGTGTTCAGAGATGTTTGGATGGAATAGACAGTAGCCTGTTGTTTAATATATGATTGAAGAGCCCATTTTCCTTGCTCAAATAATGCTTCAAATTATCTCATTAAAAAAACCCAAAGTAATATTACCATATTCTTTATAAGGAATTTCTTTTGATGCTCTAAACAGCAACTTTTCCATTAAATAAGGCAATAGAAGTTCACTGAAACGTCAGCCTGCACAGGTCTATTTGGACAATGAAGTGAGAACTCAGCACCAGAAGGGACAATCAACACCGGCAAACTCTGGCTGACACTTTACAGTGAGGCAGGTTATGTGAATCAGGGGACCTCCACTTCACCTGCCAGCCTTTCATATTCCACCTGAGGGCTCTCCACCAGGGCACACAAATTCTGGGTTCTCAGCTCCAACGTAATTGCCAAGCACCACCATCCTGCAGTGCTTGGGCCACAGCTTGGGATCAGATATAGGAAGGACAGAGCAGGGATGGAAGTAGCATGGTGAGCCTGTTCTACAAAATACCTTACAGGCAGGAGAGGGATGTGATGCAGAAGAAAGGACAGGACAACAGCTAGGCTATCCCTTCCCAGTGAGAAAGTCACAGCCCATATCTGCAAGGGGGAAATGCAGGCCATTATAATCCATTAAAGTTGTCTGGGATTATTCACTAGAGGTAAGGCTCCTAGAGACTAGAAACAGCACAAAGCAGCATCAGGAAAGAGACAAAAACCTTAAGAAGGAGGCTGTAGGTAGACCCTCCTTAAGAAAAAGTAGAATTGATTTTATTATTTGTGCCACAGACACCTGAACCACCGACGGCCCACAGCAAATCCCCAAAGCAACTGCAATGAATCACACTGCACTGTGTCACACCTCAGATGCTGCGATAGCAGACACCTGTGGTTCATTTCCACCCCACCTGACACCCCCTCATTCTGGCATCTGCAACCCAGCTCCTTGGTGCCCCAGTTTCCTCTGACAGAGGGAAGGAATGGCAGCTCAAAGGCTGGGCCCAAAGACCACCAGAGCTCCTGGGCTGACACAATTAGGCTTGCAGAGAACACCACAGAGACTGGCTGATTACATGGCTCTGGTGAAAACCAGCTTTCTGCCCTTTATGACAACCCACCAAATTTCAGTGGGCTCGCCACACCAAGGTTCAGCTCCACTCAATGGAATAAACTAAATGAGCAGTTCTGAGAGGAAGCAGAGCTTGGTATCCAGGTGTTGCAACTGTGTTATCCACTGTGTAGTAAGACAAACTCTGAGCAAGTCCTTTCCTACCCACGGGGCATCCCCATCACATGCATGCTAGCTGGCAAGTCACATGGCTAGTTCTGCCCATCACCATGCTCTCTTCTTGACCCAACCATTTATTCCAAGAATCTAACATACCCTAATGTGTTCTGAAAATAAAACCCTCTGTAGTTCCATACTTTTGAACCATGTGCTCTGGATTTTAGACCCACTTCTGGCCCTTGCTACTGGTGAGAGCCCCACCAGCAAGGTCTTGTCATCAGTACAGCACAGGCAGGAGGAGCCCAAAACACTTCCTACTAAACCCAGACACCAAAGTTAATGCTAACACAGAGTAGGATCTAATCCTGTAGCCTTGGGCAAGTCCCACTATCAGAATCAGTTTGCCCATCTATAAAAGCAGGCATACTTCTTGCCAAAGTTTAAGGAATGCAGCAAAAATTACTTAGCATTTGAAAAGAGCTTTGAAGATCAAAAACACTAGGTAAAGGGCAATTACTTGCAAGTAAAGAAAATGTGTAAATTCTGCATGACTCCACCTTGCCCTGGAGCAAACCACACCAAGAATCATAGCAACAATAAAACCCATGTCTTATACAACAGCACCATTCTGTTCAAATACAACACAACAATCTATCCATCAGGGTTTGGTTTGGTTTTTTGCTCGTTTGTCTGGTTTGGGTTTTGTTTGTTTCTTTTTTACAAAAAACCCAGGATTTTTAGCTATTCATACAGGAGGAAAAAAAAAAGAAGTGTGAACAAGGCTTTTGCATCAACAATGACTTAAAAGGTAACGTTTTAAAAGGACAGTTCTGTACCCAGTAGTATTTTACCTGGTAAAAGGAGTTTAACATCAGGAAGAAATGCAGCATGCTTGTATTCTGCCACATAAAACAAATGATGACTGCAGCCAGATAATCAGTGGCAACACAGTCACCAGAACCCCAGGAGCTGGAAGGAAGGTGGAAGCCTGGCTACCACTGCTCTGAGCACTGCCTGCTTGTACAGAAGTCATGCTAAAGGCTGCAAAGGCTGAAGTCAGAAGGTCTCAGCTCCCCAAGACATGGATCTGACTGTGCCTGCCATGAGCAGATTTCCAGCCTGGCTTCCTGAGGAAGCACAGCCTGCCCACGTACACTGTCTAGCACAGGAACGCGTCTATTCCAAACTCACTGGCTGCTTTCAGCCAAGAAACTGGTGCTGCAAAACAATCCTGCAAATTCCCCAAAACAGATGGTTGAGGAGATTAGGGAAACCCTCCCAGCGTGCCCCCTAAAGGAAAGGCTGCACTCTGTATATCTCCTAACAACTGCTACCAGGACTGAGCAGAACCTGAGCCAATTTAAAGCCACTTCTAGGGAGAACAATTTTTAAGCAAGAGCACACACAGTCTATGATTGCTCTTAACTCTTCACTGGATGGATGCTCCTCATTTTATTACAGACCACATGAAGCGATAAAGATTAATGAATCCCAAGACACTGCCATAATTTCACCCCTTCAGAACCTTTCCTAAGATTACAATGCTGCAAATCCAGGCCATGCTCTCCTAGAACTCTACTCCTACTGCTACCTCTGTGTGACAGGAGAGAAGAACTCAGCGGACAGTTTGAGAGCTCCCAACTGAAGGTCCATGAGCACTGAAAGGCAAAAACAAAAGATAAAAATGACAACACCACAGAGAAAAACTGATTAGACATCAGGTGAAAATCGGCATCCAAGATGGGCACATGGGAAGATGTACATCACATAGAGGATGGGGATGGAAGGAAAATTTAAACTGAGAGGTTAAAAGGCATCAAGGACAAGTGCAGTGTGGAAGCAAAGCACCCAATTTTTTAACAAAAGTTACCAACACATAAAAGGAAAGGAAGTAGCAATATAGATAAAACTAAGAGCACACCTGCAGCCCTTTTATCATTAGGTCCTACATCCCACCTTCCAGGAGTAAGGCCCAAGAATTCACAAGTCACAAATCAGAGCTCTGGAAAGAGTCTGACTCGACCATCTGAATGAGCACATGCTGGGGCAGTGGGAGACAGAAATGAGATATCCCTTGAAGTTTCCCTTCTCCTGAAGGAGGCTGAACAGCCCCAGTGCTGTCAGACACCAGGTGCTCCAGCCCCTGACCGTCTCAGCCTCCTGAAGGGCAAGTACGGGGCAATCAATAATGGACCACCTGCTCCCACACTAATGAAGCCTGAAACTTTCAACCACAAAACCAAATGGAACTTTCTGAATTTGTGTGCACTGTGGGGGCAAGCCTGATTTTCCAACAGTGACTAAGAGGCTCAATTTCTGGTTACAATGGTTCAGGGCACTTGAGGACAAAACACAACACTGCTCTCACAGCATCAGGGCAGGAGCTGACACCACCACATTCATTAATGCCCTGAATCGGGGTTTTTTACGCTCTGTCAATACAAACAAGCAGAAACCTCATTCAGAGACAGACTTCTGTGCCTGGTGGGAGAGAACATGTGCAGGGAGCTGTATCAGCCCTGGCAGGAGACCCTGGCCTCACTCCTCAGAAATGCCAGCTGCCTTCATTTCCCACAGAATTAGGCAGAGCCAAGTGCTGTAGGCTATATAAAAGTTTGACGACTATAAATGCCTCCATGCAACACTCTTTACAAGAAAAGCATTTCCCTACCAGTACCTGACAGATTTTTAAATGCTAAGTAAAGGATGATAAAAGAAAAAAGACAAAAACACCTCATCATCCTTTCCATTAGCCAACCACAGCTGCCCAATAAATAACCCACGACACAGACTAAGATGTGCAGGCAGAAATTCTAGTTTCTCCACTTTAAAACGTAGAGTGACTAGAAAAAAATGCGAATAACAAACAGGGGTTGGCCTTCCATACCATCCAGAGATATCTCCTTAAAATTAAATATTTGGGGTTTTAACAAGAAGAAAATATGACGCTTATATATTTTTGTTTGTTTTCAAATGACACTAAAAATCCGCTGGATGACAAAGTCTAAACTAAGTATCCTCAACGGCAAAAATACCTGCAATGCAACAACGTATATTCGGAGGGAGGCGTCTCTGGCTGTACATCAGTCTGTTTCACATACCCACTTTTACAGCACATCTCCTGGGCTAAAACAATTTCTTGCTTAAATCCTCGTTTTCCCGAGCAAGAGACTTCAAAAACCAAAAAAAAAAGCCCAAGGCACGGCTGCCAACCCTTCTTGCCGCTCGCTGCGGGACGCGCCGCTGCCGGAGCATCCCGCCGAGCTCCCCACTCACCCAGGCGGGCAGGTGCCGGGCGGCCAGGCCTCGGCACACCGCCTCCCGCTCGTNCGCCCTGCATGGCCACCAGCCCCGAGCCCAGAGCGCTCGCCCGTGCCCAGAGCGCTCGGGGCGCCGCTCCTGCTGCTCCTNAGCCAGAGCGCCAGCGCCAGCAGCAGCCAGCTGCCGCTGAGCCCCAGGTAGCCCGCCAGGTACACGGGCCCGAGGCAGAGCAGCGCCCGCGCCGCGGAGCGGAGCANGGCCCGCCCCGCCCTCCCGGCCGCTCGGCTGTCCGGCGCGTCACGGACACCGTGTGACCCATCGAGCCACGCACCACCTGTCGGTTCCGAACACTCGCTGCTTCCCTTCGCCTTTGGCACTTTCTTCTCGTCCTCTTCCCATTTTGATGGGGACGTTGCGGGAGTTTAGATTCTGAAAGAATGATAATCATGGAATCATTGAATCGTAGAATCGTCGAGGAAGAGACCTTTAAGATCAACAAGTTCAACCATCAATCCAGCACTCTCACCCTTAGACCACAGGGAAAATTTTTTTTCTGACATGTAATCTGAATCTCACCTGCCGCAACTGGAGGCCACTGTCCTCTAGGCTTCTCCCTGCAGGCACAGAAGAGACTGATCCCCACCTCACTACAACCTCCAGGTAATTGTAGAGAGCGATTAGGTCCCCCCTAAACCTCCTCTAGACTCAGTAAACCCAGCTCCCTCAGCCAATCCTTGTAAGACATGCTTTCTAAAAGACACCTTTTGAGATTATTCCCCCCCCGGAATATTAATTCTGTACCTTCATATACCTGCCTTAAAAGACAGGCTGTAATCGTACAGCTCTACACTGTTTCACACTGCAGCTTTCCCTGGCTCAGGCAAATGCCACTCTTTGTTCAGTGGATAAGTCTGGAACATCAGTTAATAATGCCAGCTTTTATTGTGGCCCCTTTTTGATACTGGCTGCACAAGATAACAAATGACGAGCCAGATAAAAACCTCCAAGAAAAAGAAGTTGGCCATAATTGGGAGAACAAAGTTTGGTCTCTGCTTTGCTATGGAATTAGTATTTAATTATGGGTCAGTCAATAAATCAAACAACATCACAAGTGATCCTCATTTGTTTGCTCATCATTGCACATGACTGCTCTGGGCTAGAAATCAGTTTGAGCATCTGAAAACTCAAATGCCTCACATTAGAGAAACTCATGCATGAGACATCTATTAACAGGTGCTTTTGGAAACAAGCCTCCTGATCTTTCCCTACCGTCAAAAGAGGATGACTATACTCTTCTTCCTGGGGATGTTGCAAAGATAAATCATTACAAATCGCACTTGAGGAAGTACATCAGGACGCAGAGGACAGTAAATCTCTAGAAATTGCAACAGGCTGCCAGGCAGATGGTATCAACAGGTTCAAAAAGGGATTAGGTACATCCTCAAAGAAGAGGCCCATAAATGTATTCCCTAACATCATAGACACAACAGCTGTGGAGGCTGGGGAGACAGGACTGCAGGAAATGCCTGGGCTCATGCCTTCCCCCTAAACAGCAACACCACTGGGAGCAAGTGGACAGTGGGCTGACCCCATAGGGCATTTCTGCTCCTCAAGCTGTGAAGGAAAATCCAGAAACTGACAGAGGCTGAAATAAGCTGCTCTCCTGATACCACGTATTAAAAACCACACAGTGGTTAGTTTACACAATTACATGTATCAGGAGATAAATCTACGTGCACAAAACCACTTGGTTTTGTCCTAACTGCGACTAAAGACTGAGGCTGATTTGTTGCTTATTTTTCCCCACTGCCATTTAAAGCTCTGTAAAACATATTAAGTCCTTTCAATCATGTGAAGCTTCACAAGAATAGATTCAGCCCCACCTTTCCAAAAAACAGAAGCTTCTAAGAAAAAGTGGACTCTTTTAGTGATTTGAAGACCTGGAAGGTTGCTTTTGCTGCTAGGAGAAGCTATAAAAGGTAGATTCCGTGATTTCCTCCTTCACATTATTACTTTTACTGAGTTTGAGATGTTTATGCCTTACTGCTCGTTCCTTTACTGCCAACTCCTTACCTTGAGAACAGAAAGTATATTTTTGTAATTAAAGGGTGTTAAGGAACTTTAAAACAATTACCCAAGTAATATAAAATGTTGCAAAATTTTAGCTCAAACTATTTAAAATTTTAAAAGATGAAGAGGTGCAAAATTACTTTTATGGTATCAGGTTGTACAGAGAGGTGTTCTCAAACCAAGAACTATGCTGATGAGACCAAGATAAATCAATAGCCTTTGAGACCACTGTTAATTCTGTTTGTCACAGATACCAGTCACCCTTTAGAAAATAACGTTTTAAATAATAATTGGTTTCTCTGATTTTCTGAAGTGCCAGAGGAAATAATGAATCACCAATTAAGAAGACAACTTCAGCCTTATCAATTTCCTCCTGGAGAAAGTATGACCTTGACTGCAGCAGGTTGCTTCCAAGCACCAGACAGCTGAGGCACTTGAAGCCAACCTTATTTCCAGTTGCAGGGGAACTCCACAAGCTGTCCCACCTAACAGTCACAGGACAGTCACTAAGGTAATGACCCAAGGCTGATGTTCTGGCCTGTGACAATCTTCTCTCCTTATTTAACCTGATTAGGCATCACCACTATGCTTATTAGCAATATGATGAAAGTATATCCTGTAGCTGATTCTGACACAGAGATTTTACAGAAACTGCAGAGATTTGAAAATGCATTAGTACTAAATTTGCTGTCTCTCAAGCTGGCCACGGTAACTAAGGCAACCCGTTTTAAAGGTGGGGAGTTATGAAAAACTGCCAATGCTTTTAAACTACAGAGAACATTCAAAGGAATTAACCTGAAGAACCAACTGAAGTGCATACCAAAAAGCTGTCAAAGGGTTTACTGAAGATGACTTTCTAACTTAACTTTCTTGTGACTTTAGAGTTTGTGATACTGTGAAATTCCCTCTTTAATGTTAACAAATGTTAGAGGTGCAGTATGTGTTTTGGTTTTTTGGGGTTTTTTTGTTTTTGTTTTTTTGGGTTGGTTTTGTTTGTTTTTTGGTTTTTGTTTTTTTTTTTGGTCCCTCCATAGCAAAATATAAAACACTTAAGTAAGGCTAAAACCTTACTCCCTGTGTTAGCAGAATGACTTCTGTATCAAGACCTGATTAAAGCCATTGCCTCCTTTTGGCATTCCCAGTCACTTGACAAAACATTTTTGTTTAGCTTCCTCTGGTTTCATACTTTCCATCCATGCACTGTTCACCCCGTTAAGCAAAGCTGAATCCAGACCCTGTCTATGATAGGGCAAAAGCCTTGTATCTACTCCTGCTGTCTGTGCTCAGGCAAATCTGGAATGCATTTCTCCAGGGAAAGCTGGCTGGTTCTGTCCAGAAATTGAATATGAGTTGGGTACCTTAAAAGAGTCTGGGTTACATTGTTCATCCAGTGGTATTATTCTGGCCAGACATTTGTAATGTGGTCATGAAAATAATCATGTATGTATGTCCTGTTTTGGAATCATCGCATTGTCATTAAAAAATACAATTCTAGGACTAACTGGTATTATCTGTAAATATGGTCTGGACTGGTCAAATTAATGGATCTCTTCTCCTGTGAAAAATAATCATAAGCAGAAGATTGCAAGCCCTGGGCTTTAATTGGGAATATGTGCAAAGCCATAGGAGTACCTGACCCTTGCTTTAAGGGCTCTGCTGCACTGTGCTCACTCCCCATCCTGTGCCTCCTGCCTGCCTGGCTGCCGGCTCCTCGCTGCTTCTGTACCGCGGGCAGTAGAGAGGGAATGACGAGCTGGGACTTTGGACAAGATAACAAAGCCAGTAACAGCAATGTATTTCACATATCCACTTGTTCTTTTACAGCAGAGTCATGAATGAAAGGGCTATGCAGGAGGATGCAGTGTCCACCACAGAAGGCAAGAATGTGGTGTGGCCCACGACCCCTTGCCCAGCCTTGCTCCTCCTGACAGCAAATCCCACCCTGTCCTGGCACTGGACAGCAGGGTTAGCAAAACACTGAGAAAAGCTCTGCCTTGTGTGTGCCCAAACTAGGGAACTGCAGAGGTGAGGCACAAGAATGTGAAAGAATACAAGCACAAGATAGGACGGAATCAGAGAGAGGAAAAAAATAAACTTCCCTTACAGTGAGGAGGGCACTATCCAGTGCTGCTGTGAGTTGGAGCTGTCGCTTCCCTGGCTCTGGGTACCACTCAGATTTTCACACAAGGCACATGAGCACACTTCGGTGTCATCCTGGGGCCAGCACTAGCCACGGGCAGCTGGTGCCACCTGCTGAACGTTACAACATTTATAATCTGGATTGAGAAAAAATAAATTCCCATCAGAAAAGTCAAACCTTGCTGAAATCAGGCTATATTTTACACATAGAAGAATCAGCAGAGAGCTGCAATGAGTCCGGGACAATTCAGTTTATTTTTTAAAGTCTTTAGAAGTACAACTTCTATTATTGTACTATATATTTCAACCTCAGAATCAAAGCCTGTTAAAACTGTTTGGTTTAAATTTTGCCATTGTTATAGCATTAATTTATTCAATTTTTCTGCATCAGTACTTGTGAGCACAATATGCAATGTCTTTGGTCTAGAATTAGCGTAACACATTTACTGGAGGATAAAACATTTTATAGATTTTGTTGTCAGTTAGTGAAAGGCAAGCAAGAAAACTCTAGGAAAAAAAAATGTTTTCTCATCCTTTTAAACCTTCTTGACTCTGCTGAGTGGAAGAGCTTGCTGGTACAGGCAGATATTAGGCTATAAAATTGCCTTTCAAGTGCAGGATATATTTCCAGAACAATCTTATTAATAATCTACAGCTTAGTCTCTAATCTGTACAATTTAGACCTTGCTATGTTTCAAGTGCTTAAAGGACTTGACAGAGCTCACAGAAACATCTTAAAGGAATTTGAGTGCTCAGCTTTCATGAAACACACTGAAAGTGTATCTTCTTTAGCTGGCACCTTCCACTCGAAGTGCCACAAAACAAAGGTGCTTCTCAATAAACTGGACCTTATGGCTTTACACAACTACTTGAAAGGAGGTTGTAGCAGGGTGGGTATTTGTGTCTTATTATAAGTGACAAGAGGAAAGGGCAAGTTGTGCCAGGGGAGCTTTAAGTCATATTCTAGGAAAATTTCCTTCACTGCAAGGGTTCTCAAGCACCGAAACAGGCTGCCCAGGGAAGAGGCCGAGTCACCATCCCTGGAGGAATTTAAAAGATGTGTAGACATGGCACTTTGGGACATGGCTAGCGGTGGGCTCAGCAGCACTGGGTTACTGATTTGACTTGATGATCCTAGAGGTCTCTTCCAATCAAAATGATTTTATTATTCTATGCTTTACCTAATAACACCATCCCTCTTCCACAAGTGTTTTTTACACTCAGACTTTGAAGAAGTAATGGATACCTTATCTGCTACTTTCCCTCCCCAGACTGAAAGGAGAGAGGGAAAACCTGACACTTTCTGCTCCTCTCTGTCTTCTGCAGGATTCAGACATAGCAGCACTTTGGAAGTGCACAGAAAGTTCAGATTTTCCAGAGGACTCTCCATGTCTGTGATCCGTGCTTGACTCAGCAAGGGACACAGATCACATCCAGACCTACAGAGTAGCAACAGGGGCAGTAACATGTGAAACTGTGAGGAATGCTGTTCCCAGCTTTGCCTGCTCAACATCCCTTCATTGTAATGGATCCTGACACAGGAACATCCTGCCTGCCATCTCCCACTTGGAGTGTGGGCTGCCAAGGACAGCACAGGCACAGTTTGCAATGGCACACCAGGCTGGAAGAGGGCTGGGAATCCACTCAAAACCCTTTTTCCTTGAGCCAGCTTTCTGCAGAAGAGCAATGACAGCATCTTGCCTCTCTGTGAGGCTGCAGCTCCCAGCTCCTGCTGAGTTTCTGCTTAGTGAGTTTGGCTGACTGTACCAAACTGCACCGTGTAATTACAAAGTCATCCACAGCACTGGGCACAAATGAAAGAGTATCTTGGAGCTCTTTTTAAAAATAGTTTTTTTTCCCCTCTGCACTTCCTCCAGCTCACTGCTGGCAAGTACCAACCCACAAAGAGAGCAGACCAGCAGCAAAGGCAATATTCATCCAAAGGTTATTTAAAAAATCTTGAAAAGTTTGAAAAACCTCCCAAAATTCCTAATTTTTTGGCAAAATCCTAATCCACATCCCAGATACTATCTCTTCAGCAGTGAGTGTGCTGAACTACAAGGCCTCCAGGGTCTTGTACAGCTCTTCCTACGATCTTTTAGTGGCCTCTGCTGGCCAGGACTGAGATCCCGGCATCTAAGTGTCAGCAGTCCCGAATCCAGGTGAGATTTACATAGATATTTTATTGGTGACAGCAGCAGAGACAACATCACCAAGACTGAACTAATCATCAGCAGAAAGTTATCACTGGAGATCACTGTTCCACTATAGCTGCATGTTTTAGACTTGAAATATTTATGACAAAAAAAAAAAAATCTTGATGGGTGCAATTAAAATCACTAAAGACAAACTTTGGATGTGCTGCCTTTGGATTTAAAACTGAGCCATCTGTTAAACCTTTGGCTTTATGTGGTGTTGAAGGGACAGCTCAAAAGAAGACAGACTGGGAGTATGCATGGCTGGGAGTGATCTGCTTTTCCAAGAACAGCATTTTTATGGTAAAGGTGTGAACAGAAGCGCTCTCAAAGACATGGAAAATATCATTCTGGTTATTCAGAATGGTTACTCTCAGCAATTCAGCTGAGAGAGCTTGCCAAAAAAAAAAAAAAAAGCATATGTCTGCTGTTTTCTAAATATCAGAAAAATAGAACTGCTTCCCTCGTGTTCTCCCTTAGTGAAAACTCAGTTTCCCAGCCTCTATTTTACTTTTCTAGAGAGTATAAATTCACTGCAGCTAGAAGAATATAAAGTTATCATTATAAATGGGCATTTTCCTCTCTGTTTCTCCTTAGGAGTTTGGAGGTCTTTTACTGAGGGATTTGTCTTTGAGAGGTATCAGCTCCAGGTTCTTTCACTTACCTTCCAATCAGTTTCCATTCTCTTATGGGCTTGAGTTGCCTATGAAAAAGCCTGTGGATACAGAAAAGAGAAAGAGAAATTTTGTTAAAAAATAATAATAATACTAAAACCCCTTCCTCTTCTGTTCAGGAGAATTCCTACAAAATTTGAGTTTCATATACTATAAATAAAACCCAATCAAGTAATTATTTATTCCAAACTGGAAACACAAACAGTAGCGCTAATCTTTCTCTTTTTCCAAGTTTTCTTGCATCTTTTATTCTTCCTGGAAATTAGCTTAGAAATTAGCTTAGAAAAACTTTTTTTTTTGCCAGTTCCTCAATTTGTTTCTAATGTGTTTGTTACTACAAACGCTTTTGTTCAGAGGAGCCGGGCAAAGGCCCACTAGACTTAATTATCTCCTTCAAAACTGTTTGGCTTTTCCAGTAGTACTGTGTGGTTTTGGTTGGCTTTTTTCAAAAATGTTTTTTTTCCTACAGGGGATTCAAGTCAGGCCAAAGTGCAGAAACTACATCCACTGGAGGGCAGGCCTGAATCTGGCAGAGTGTGCTGAAAAGGCCAAGAAGGAGAGATAACAAAGTTGCATTTTGCTGAATGAAAGCTGCCATGAATCAATCAGGACTGGACAGTGAATAACTAAGAGATGGTCTTTTTCCTGAGTGGATTAATGACTACAAATTTATAGCCTATAAAACAGGCTCCAGTAAGCGTTCGTGTCTAATAGGAAGGGCTCTAGATGAAGCTTCTGACTTTGACTAAATTTAAAATAAACCTAAGATGACAATTATTAGTTGAAGCCAGCGGAGTCCAGCAGGACCGGTCCTCGTAGTGCTGATCAGACAACACCAGCTGCAATGGGCAGAGCTGAATTTCAGGCCTGAACTTGGCCCATGGGCTCCGTGTCCCACAGCAGCACTACCCTCCAGCAGGACAGGACTCGTGGTCCGAGCCCTCTGGGGTGAAAGGTGCCTCCTGGGAGGTGGTTTCCACACTGTGCAGGCAAGGCAGAGGCCCGTGGGGTGTGCACAGGCAGCAGCAGTGTCTGGCTGTACCTCACGCTCGCAGCCAGACCGGCCCCCGCACGCTCAGCAAAGAACTGCTCTGGGTGGGCACCCGATGTCCACACTCTGGAACTGCAATCTGTGCACTCTGTACTGCCAGGTCCCCTCCTTCCATGGAGGTGGCTGTGCCTCTGAGTTAATTATATGTGACTGCAGCAAGTACTTCATGCAATACCTGTTTCTAGCAAGGACTCCGTTTGGCTCAGCAGTTTGAGGTGTTAAACCTTTGATACTCCAGACGTAATTTTTGACTTTGAGTGCTATCGAAATCAGAACAAAAGGAAAGAGTTTATTTCACGTGGCAGCTGAAGATCCCACATTTGATGCTGCCTGACTATCATCCCTTGGTTTTCTTTCAGATAAACTGGAAACTCAGTTTACTTTTTGCAGTTTTCATGAGAGTGCATTAAATGAACTTCCTCCTTTCATCAATGACTCACTCCTGGAAAGGCTGTTTCACAAATAGTATCTCCATTCTGAAGGAAACAAGTTGTTCCCTCTTACATTACTCAAGTAGCTGCAGACAAACTAAAATACATTAAGTTAAAAGATTTCAAAATGCATTAGAAACATAGCTCAGAGACAGTTTTATTGCAAGTAGTTTTCTGATGCAATTGCTGCCTTTTAATGAAAGCAGTCGAGCCAAATATTAAAATCAACTAGAAATTCTCAGGGCCTGTCTGGAGACACTTTACAACCCATGGAGTCCGAAAATTCACAGACATCTCACAGTACTTCATAGCAGTCACACAAAATAGTTAGAGTTTCTTTTAATCAGAATCAGAATATAAATCAGAACAACTCCAATTTGAGATTGCTAAAAGCCACTGAGACATCTGTCCGAGTCAACAATTGCAGTTTTCATGCATTATTAGAATCTGTTTCCTGTAATGTGAATTGAAGTCTTACCTGGACATGTGAATAAGGTGATTGATACAGGTCCTTTCATTAGTAATAACTATGGATGTGTTAAGAGTTGAGCTGCTGCTGTTAATTTCATCAAAGAGAACACTAAAGAATTCCTCAAACAAACAGTTAAATCCCCAGATGAACAGTTGAAAGTATGTTACCTAAAGGCATGGGTCTGAGAAACACAGAAGAAAACCAGAAGTATAATAATATTTCTAAACAAAGATAAAAGAGATTTTATAAAAATACAAATTCTTTTCCTTACAGTGTGTAGTATAACACAAGAAAATTAATAAAATGTTACATTTTCTTTCACAGGAAGAATGTCTTTGAAAAAGACTCTTCTGGGGAATATTTGTAAAAGGCAACACTCCTTAAAGCATTCAGAGGTGCAAGTGTTACAAGTGTCCAGGAATCTTTCTAGCTGAAGAATAGTCCAAGAAGATCTCTGAGATCTGTCTACCATGGGTGAAATCAAAGCACCAGTAATTCCAATATGACATTAAGTGATAAAAACCCAAACATTATTAGGGTCTTCTCTATGAAACTCCAAGATTGTCCTGCTGTTGATAGTGTAAGAATTTACCTCAGGTATATTACTTGTAAACAGCCCTTCCAAGAGTGTTCCATGCCAAGGAACATTTTTATTTATGATGCTGTTTCTGTTATGCATTGGAAGTGCAACAAATACTTGAAGGGAGCAAGATAAGAGGTAGGCAAATGTTGAAATTACAGAACCAAACAAGAGTCTGGACACATGCAAGACTTTCCAGTGCTAAGCTATGTACCAATGACTTTTGGGTGATCTGAGTTCTGCCTGCAGGTTAAACAAATAACAGTTCATGTAAATAGCTATTTTTACCTCCATGTCATTGTGTCTGGATTTCTCTAATTTCAGAGGCCCGAAATCAGATTGCAAACATCACCTCCTCATATTTCCATACTTCAACAGAGACAGACTTGTATATATTTCCTTGTCTTAACGATAAGAGACTGTCACAGCCTCTTGCATGGTCCATGTGTTCAGTGTCGTCCAGTAACTTCTACACAAAGCCAAAAAATCCAATGATCAAACACAGGCACATTTTTCCATCACAGATGTTCCCTTTTGGTTTTCTTTATGAACCATTATGAACCATTTATTTTGTCAGACTTGGATTGTTCTGATTTGATGAAGAGGCCCTTTGGGAAGAAAAGAGTAAGCCACTCTTTTCATGCAGTCTTTATTTTTGCTTCATCTTTTTGGAAAGCACTTCCTTCCACTATCTATGCCACCTACATTGAGTATTTGTTTTAATCTAATACATAAACTCCACCTCAGCAGTGACATTCAATTGTACATCCATCTCCACCTCCTGCAACAGACATTCTCCTAAATAATAATCATAAGCACAGCAGAAATTTATTACTTCTTTCCTCAGAGTACAAGAAAAATTTTACTTCTCCCATATGAGACGTCAGCAGTACACAGAGTGGGGAATTTTGATGTCTTTCAGAGTACTTACAAAATTCTGTCACCATGTTTTGCTAAAAAGGAGATTTTCACTGTGATGTGCTATGTGTATGGGGAGCAGATAGGATAACTGTGCTTTTCCACTCTCTCCACCCTGGTATTTTTCCACAGCTTTTTGGTTATTTTTAGAGTGATTAGTATAAATTAGTAATGTTTCTTTGTCCCTTTGGGAGTCTAGAACACTCCAGAGCAATAGGCACAAACAACCTGTGGGGTCTGAGAGACTGGAAGGAGGACTGTCCACAATCAGCAAGCTGCTGCAATGCCTGAGATTAAAGAGTCCTTTGTTTGCATTCTGGCACAGCTCTTACACTCAAATCTATGAAGATATTTGGATGCTTCATTGCCAGGGGCATCAGAGGGAGATAGCACTTGAATTCTTTGCCATCTGCTCTCTCAGTGATTTGAAGCAGCATATGATGCCATCATAAACACACAAGATTTAACAGAGAACATTTAGCAGCATTTAACAGCAGAACAAAGTGAAGGCTTTCCAAGAGAAGCAGGCTATTGTCAGGCTCCTTCTGCGTAATTCCAGCCTAGCAGGATGAAGTGATCTCTCAGGAACCAAGTTCCAATCTATCACCTTAAATACAGGACTGTGTCCATGGCAAATGTTTAATGCAGTGAGAAACATCCATGTCTGAAAGGGCTAATGCTAATGGCACTGGTGCCAGTGACACGATGACTTTTGTTTTCAGCCAAGGCACATCAGAGCCACAACTCAGAGCTTCTGAAGACACTTCAATCTGTGGCTTTTACAAAGCAAACTTTCCTTTTATCTGTCTGTTGGTATAAACACTCTTCTAAATAATACATCAGGATAATGTATCCAATAATGACGAGAAACAGCCACAATTATCAAGAAGTGACCAGGAACTTGTGACCAACACATTGTTAGAGTTTCCATAGGAAATGGCAGAAAAATAGTTTTAATGTTAATAGAGCTCCTGCTGTTTACAGTTTATTTCCTAAAGAGGTGTTCTGCTGAAGTTTCCTTGAGGGCTGCTACCCCCTTCTTGCACCTTCTTTGGACAAGAAAGCAACGAGAATGACAGCCAGTATTTTCAAACACTGACAGACAGAAAGAATCTATATATGTAAACATGGTCTCCTCAGAGGCTCATTTATTTCCATAAAAATGGGATCTGATCCTAAACCAGTCCTTCCCTGAAGCTTCATCTTTATTGATAATAGAGGAGAAAAACCAGTTTTAGAACATCACCAGTAACAGTGTCTGGTGTTGTTATAAATAACTGGTTTGCTGTTAAGCAAAATTATGATTAAGCAATATATTTTTTAATATAAATTAAATCAAAGTTCTAGCTTTCACAATTTCAGAAAAGGCTTTAAAACATACTTGGAGTGGAACCTGCAGCTCCAAAACCAGAAGAGAAAGAAGTACAGGTTGGTTTAATATAATTCAGACATTCTGGATATCTGTTTTGACTTTTAAATGTCTGTGTTTGGCATTACTGAGCACATTGGCTAAGATCTGGAGTGCAGTTTTGCCTTTTGACACGCACTCCTAGCGCTGAAATCATGTGAACCTCTTCTTGCCTCACTTCCTAAATGTGAACTACACCAACACACTGAATATCTGTGTGTTCTCCAGAGAGCTGGATCAGTCTGCATCAGCTGAAGCTTCATGGTGATACCCAGGGCTGCTCTTTCAGATCTCCTCCTTTTTTTCCACTGGTTAATCGAATAATCAGGACCACTCATTATGTATGTTATTAGTCACCGTTAACTTTTAATTCTGAAGAACCAGAGTTGCACTCCAAAATGCAGGAGTCTTCAAGCATGTCTCTTCTAAGGTGGGAGGTCTGACTGCAGCACAAAAAATTAGTTTCAGCCAAGGTTGATTTAAATGTGAGCACCATGATGCTGGACACTGATGCTCATGAGCAGTCTGCACTGAAGCCTTTGTTACTACCAGGACTGGAACTGCTCAGTTAGCTTGAATCACTCTTCTCAGCAAGTGTGTATCAGTACTGTGGATAGAACTCACAGCCTCTATATCACCTGCTTTTAGCAAGGCAGGAATGTGACTATACTAGCTTGAGTGGTAGTAAAATGATGGATGATGCATGGGGAACAGCACGAAAATTTGCCCTGGTTCCATAAACCACTGTTTCCAGTGGCACAGATTGAAAGGGAAGGCTGCAGACAGGAAAACCTCTCTGGATTAGGACCTCAGCACTATGGGGCAGGTTTGAAAGACAACTCATCCGTAGGATCTTCAGCATTTTCCAGGAGGAAGGATCCACAGAAGAAGGGTTCATCTAAGCAGCCAGACAGGTGCTTGCAGAAGGGATAAAGGAGCAACCAAGGTGGATTTTGCTGTCACAGCAGACACAGCTGCTTTGTTCCCTTTCAGCTGTTCTACAGCTTTACTAAACAGCTACTGCAAATTATGCTGTGTTCCAGCAGGGGATGGGAATACTCCTCACACTGAGGGGGGTTATTAGCAGGAAGAACCAAACTTCAGAAATCCGAGATTCTTAAGTCTACACAAGGAATCGGAAGCTTTTCAGTCACTAACTCTGGTATTGGACATAGTTCATCAACACCTTGCAGAATCCTGAGCTTTCCTGTACCAGTATGGAAAACAACTATGTGTGATTGCTGACAGTACCTGCACAGGGACATCTGTTCCTGCTGTGTCACCAGAAGTAGCAAGGAGGTTGAAACGTGATGCTGCCTGCAGGGAAAGGTACTTCAGAGGCAGGGAAGCAAAAAGAGAATTGTTTGAAAGCAATTCTCTCTTGATACTTGATGTCCATTTTCAGGATGACATACGGAGAGCTAATCATGCAAATCCAAACTCAAGGGAAATAAGCCTTGGTTTCTTCATCTGGTGCTCTGAAATTCAGCCAGTAACACATGCAGCCAAAATCCCTGAGGTGACACAGTGCATTGTTGTTTTGCAGGCAATGCATATTGGATTACTGGAGACTCCACACTGTGAAATTATTATAAACCAGTAATTAGTTGGTGATGGTGACAAATTGGTTCAGAATTCTGAAGCCAGATAAAATGAACTGATTATAAAGAATGCACTGTTAACTCGGTCTCTTGTGCAATTAAAAACACAGTGAAACTGACTGAAGTATTTAGAAACGTGAGGAAAAACTGTAACCATTTAAAAATGTGCTCAGCTAACAATAGATTTGGGTCCTGAACTGGAAATTTTATTTCTTTAAAGGCAGAACATGTTGTTGCTCTTTACCTTGGAGAGATCTCACTCAAACACAGTTTAGCCTTTGGATGGTAAAACATGAATGTGCTGGAACTAAACAGTGCCTGGCACAAGTGAGAAGCTCATCAGAAGATGTTTTCTGTTGTACCAGAGCTTTGGAAAAATACTTCCTGCAGGTGTTCTGAAATCACCTGGAATTTTTTCAGGAGCTGCTTGATTTAATTTTCCAGTCCCTGCTGTGGCCATACAGACATAATCTGGTAGGTCCCTCACGACCAATTACCTTCTGCAGGTGTTAAGTGGTAAAGATAGCCCTGTCAGATGTGCCTGGCTTCCTTTTTGGCCAAATTCGGCTTTCTTGGAGGACACAGAGGAACACAGCCAAGGAAAGGATGGCTCAATACAGCAATTTATGGGAGACTTCTGACCGATTCCAGCTTTGGAGAAATGACATTATTTGAGAGGTCCATAAAAATGAAGACTCAGAAGACAATTTTGACCAAGGCCTTCAGTCTGTGGGAGCGGTATGAACAGAACTGCATTCCTGGGAATTCCTTCTGAGCAACTCAGAGACACAGCTATTGACAATATCCCAAACCACAAGGCCTAGAGAAGGATTGTGTGACTGTAGCACTGTACTCCTGATGGTTCTCCAGGCCCTACAGCAAAGCTGCTCCCACTGACCATCTTTAGCAGCAGGCTGAGCTGGAGGATGCCAAGGAGGTTGCTCAGGCTGGAAGAGCTGATTCCATACCAGACCAAATAATTGCAGACACTGATCACTGCTTAGAATTCCTCTCTGAAGGTTTTTTATACTTCAGGAAAAAAAAATCCCAAAACAACAAAAATATTTTGAGAAGGCTGTCTTATCAAGCTGCATTTGATTAAAGAAAATTACTTATTCCAAGCAACCAGTGCACACACAGACTGACAGCAGGAGAAGCAGAAAACAGAGGAGAAAACAAATCCAATTTTAAAAAAATTTCTGCCCTAAAATAACATCTATACCAAAACTAGGTACATCAGTGACAGCTGTGATTTTCAAAGATCACAGAAGCCCTCATATGGGCTGTTTGGTGCCTCTAAAGGGACCATAAGAATTATGCACTCACAGATTGCAGAGCAACACTACAATTATATTTTCAAATATATTTACCCACAATTTTACACAGAGAAGTCCTTATTCTCTACCTTTATCCAGCCTCCTAAAGAAATGACACGATTTAGGTATCACCCAATAAATTATAAACCTTCCTGCTGTTTTCAACTAAATGGAAAGAGCAGGAGAGGGCTCAGAAAGAGCTAAAATTCCCCATGGTTAAACAGCTGGAAAGAAGCATGTGAGGTGTTTCCATAAGGCAAAAGATGCAGTGTGAGCACAGACAGAAGAAAACCTATGCAGAAAAAAGACCAGATGAAAAAACCCCTGGAATAAGTGAACCTTGCATTACAAATCCAAAGGTAACAAGGATTCTTCAGTTTATGAAATATTCTTATGAGCTGAGAATATATTTTCCATTTCTTTACATCAGACACACTGCTGTTTTTCTCCCAGCTTTCTTATAAAATATAATTAATTTACATTTTAAAGACCTTGATGGGTTTTCTCATCATGGAACAATAAGTGAGATTAATAATCCTGTTACTGAGCAGTTCAGGTCAGGGATCATTTTCACAGTAACATTTTCTTAATTTTTAAAATGCACCTTTTATTTGATTTAGAAGTTAGAGCTAATTTATGAATAAGAGGGAGAAAAGCTGAAGAGTGAGTCCGTGTTTATTAACCTTGCTAATAGGACAGGCTTTTTCAGGCAAAATGGATATATCTTAATTAGTAAACCGGTTGCATTGTCATTTAGCTAATTAATCCTTTCCAAACAAGGGAAGCAGTAGCAATCTTACTTGCAGTAAATGGAAATAAAACTTGTCTGCACATTCTGCACATCAATTTACATTTTGACTTTTCTACTTGCATCAGTAAAAATGCAGCCTTTAGCTTCCCCAAATAAGGCACATTTTTCATTATACCACTCCTTTTTCTTCCAATTAATTTTCTGTAACATCTCAGTCCTTTTCTTCAAACACAGAACACAGAACTGTGAAAAGCCACCAACTGCAGGTTATAATTCTTAAGGTTGATGTCCCATTTCTGAAACTGTTCTGCATTCAATCAGGGATTCACTTAAGTGGTCTCATTAAAACCTAAGACTTCAGATTATTTAGCCAAATTTCATGTTCTTAGACACAGCTGGAATGGCTGTGGTGGCTTATCACCTCTGTATCCTGGAGGGATATAAAGCACAGACATCTGCACACCATCATCAGTCCCTTTGAATTTTAGGGAGATTTTAGTGCAAGGTAATAACATTTTCTTACCTTCTCTGCACCCTGAAACCTGGGCCCTAAAAACCCTAAAACACAGAAAGGAGGATGACTTCTTGAAAGGGGGTTCATTTCTTTGAAGGCTGTTGTCTACTGCTGGAGAACAGAGAAGCATGATTAATTTCCATTGGGAAGATCAGGAAACTGTTCTGGAGAAGTGAGGCAGGGTGATACTGCTGTAAGAAAAAGAGATTAACTTTGTTTAATCACTGTTGTTTCTGGATGCTTCTTCTATCTTTACTAGACTAGATATTTAGCTGACAGATAACAGTTCCAAAGAATTATCTATGCTTGATTTACCTAAACAGTGAATTATGAACTATGAATGTTTTCACTGTAAACTGTGATAATGTTTTTGTCATGGTCATGTTAAACATACTCAGCTCTTAAAACAACAATTGCTCCCCTCAGAACTTGTAGAAGAAAAAAAGCAATGTGTACAAGTTTAAGCAGTTGTTTGTAGTCAGAGAAATCTGCAGATATCCAGATCTGCATTCTGAACAATCCTTTGTCAATTAGACAGTTAGCAGAAACATAACAGCTTTTTTATTTCTTTGAAGTGAGCAGAGATAGTTTGTAGCTAGAATAATACAGGGTATTCTGCAGCTTTTTCACCCTGCTTTCCCATCTTCTGTCTCCCTGCGCTTTTTACAGCTTGTCTACACTGATCACTCTCTGAAAGAAACGTCTTTTCTTAGGGGCTTTAAGTATGCCTGGAAAGGAGTATGGCTCCTAGGAATGTAGTGTGTATTGCTGCAATTTCCATGCCCTTTAGTACACAAGATTTGTGCTTTTCAGCACCAACAGCCTGGACCACTCTGTAAAATGAGCAGTCAATTCACGATGGATAAACCAATTTTGTCTGAAGTACAACTTCCTGATGAGAAAGGAGGAGGCATCTCAGCTGCAAGATGATATGCTGAGAAATCTCCTTCCCTAGGAAACAAACCCAGAGCACTATAGGTTTCTCATGAGGTTCTGCAGTTCCTTCACTCAACCCATGCAAACTTTTGCCAAGACCTGTGCACTGAATTAAATCCCTGAACAGCTAATGAGACTTGTTTGTAGACATTGTTTTTGTAGACAGTAATGGTGTTCAAGGCTTCCTTTTCCTTGAAAAATAACAAATTCCTGAAAAATAACAAATGTATGGTTTACTGTCAAGTCTGAGATTTAACAACTTACCTGCAAAAATTCAAGGACTGGGCATAACTAAAAAAACCCAAAGATTTGGTCATGAGGTCTTTCCAAATTTTATTTCAAAACTGAGGGCTGTAAATTAATTAGCAAACTATTTACATGGTAGTACTAAGGTTTTCTGGTCCTTCATACCACAAGAAAATAAGCAGGTGCAAGGCTGAGGTTGCTCACTGGAATAATTATTGTGTTTGGGGTAGTGGGCACAGTGAGAGTCCTTGACAGAGGTGGCATTGTTGGTGATTCTCTTCTCTTTGCATTTGAAGGTGCTGACCTCACTGAAAAAAAGTAAATGTAGATGAGACAGGCAAGGCTTCCTTCATACATTAACAGGATAAGCAGGGCCAGGCCATGGACTTTGTAAAATCACTCTTATCCCAGAATAAGGGTTTTATTAAGTGCTTTCAGCTTCAATGTCTCCAGGTGTTTTTGAACTTTCTCTCTCATGTTGTTGTTCTGGAATTGAAAATGTCCATCTGCACCATTATGTGGGTCTCTGTAAGAAATTGAAAGCATCATTTGTATCTATAATATCCAGGGAAACTACTGAGGAATGTCTTCAAAAGAGGCATTTTCTTTTCGGGTTTTCTCTTTTTATAATGAACACAGAGGGTATTCCAATACTTGTGCAGAACTGGAAAAGTAGTGAAACTGTGGAACTTTACTCTTGGCTTGGCCAGTGAGGAAAGTCAGCCACCTGACAGGTAAACACAAACTGACTGAGTGTTACATTTTATCCCTGTAGGTACACATGCCAGAACAAGAGCAGCCACATGAAAACCTGATTTGCTTTAAGGACAAAAATGCTGAAACTGCTGTAGAGATGCAATATGTCCTCTATCATCTAGGGAAACACCACCCCTTCAAAAACAACAAAGAACCTTTCAGTGACAACATAAAGGATTGGGACTTCATTGATTGCTAATAAATTTTTGTTTGCTTCTTCACAAACCCAAAATAATAGGGAAGATTTCAACAAGTAAGTATCAATACCTGGAGTTATCTAATAGTGAAAAGTATTTAATTTTTTTTTTTCTGAAAACATCTAAAATTTAAGTAAGAAAGAAACTTAAGGTTATAAAATGACTCACCCAGGAAAAGCATGATCCAGCACTGTGTCACTGTGGAGGAAAAAGGTCACTCTTTAGTTACACAAGCTGTCCCAAATCCCCATGTTCTGCCAACCAGTGTCATAAAATGTAAAACCCAGCACTGAGTGCAACACATCTACATTTTTACAGCATGTTCTTCTCAATCAGTGCTGTAGTAATCACTAGAGAGCCACCAGTGTTTTGTCAGACCTCAAAATATGAAGAATTGTTTAAATGTTTAATGGCTGACAGCTGAACGGGATTTCAACACCAATCAAATTATTCCCCTCTAAAAGGAAAGCAGACACTCAAATCTCTTGATAGCTCTGAAAGTTTCAGCTTATCTTGCACATCCTGGTATCTAAGCCACATCATGACCACTTCAAAGAGGGGACAAGTGCTGGACAGAAATGAATTCAGTGTCTCCAAGGTTAGAACTCAGCACTTTCACCGGTGTTGCTCTGCAGTCACTTGTCACCCACACTGCCTGCTGTGATGTATGTCAGGGAGTGTGAAGCTCAGGCAAAGCAAATGTGAAACACTCCTAGGAAAAGCCTGAGAAAAAAGCACCATGCCAGGGGCAAATTCTAAGGGCCCTTTTCTCTGCCAGCATTAATAGATATCTAACCAAAAGGGTCAATGAAAAGCAAAAGTCACTGGTCCAAAAATGTTGAACATCTCTGAGAGAGCAAGCAAGCTGCCTCAAGCATTAGATCATACTGATATAACCACAGTCAGAGACCCAGGCCAGTGCATCATGTTCACAGCTGCCTTCTGAAGTAAAATCCAGAGACTGAATTTGCAGTGTAAATTTGCTCAAAGTACTAGATCTGCATCCTACTTGTGATGGAGCCCCTAGAGCATCTCAGTATGATTTCCTATGCAATTCTGAAAGGGATGTTTGACTTCAGATTCCATTCCTCTCCCCTAATTTCAGAATATACCCACCTTTCTGGTTTTGCTGCTTCTTCTTTGTCTTCTCCTGAGAGTGCCCCCCCAATCTGTGGAAATTCAGCTTTCACCATCTCTGGAGTAAGAATCATGTTGTACTCAGCTTCATCTGTCTCACTAAAAATTTGTAAGAGCACAAACTATTTGCCTTTGTCCTTTTTCAAAATATTTTTTTAGCCAACAAGAACAAAAGTATGTTTTATGCAAAAGAGACTTTGTGCTTTTGCCTTTGAGGATCTCTAGGGACAGGTTTTGACACATCCATACAAGTGATTTAGACACAGTCAATAACACCACAAAGAGAATAGAGAAGAAACTTACTGGTCAATTATGTTCTCTTTGTCTCTCTCAGGTAGGTCATACAGCAGGGGTGGTACATCTCTTGGAAGCATATCTAAACTGTAAGGATCTCTGTGATGGAAATGGTATTAAGTGAATGTATTAATACTAATGGTATTTCCATATTTTGAAGCTTCACAGCAGTTGCAGTTACAATTAAGATGATGTACTTTTAAATATTAGTGGAAAATCCGACTGCACCAGAAACTGCTGGGGTATGAGGGAATGGGAGCCTGAGAGATGCTGGCTATCACTGGGTGCAAGTGCCCACAAGTTAAAGGTTTTACACACAGAGTTTGTACCTCCTGGGGTTTTCTAGGACTGACTCAACAAACTTTCAGGAGACAGGTTATTGAAAGCCCAGACTGGAATTCTCCTTCCTGGGCCAGTTTCTTCTAATGATATTGTTCTTAACCCACCTTTCTAGGAGCTCAGTAGGAGCTTTTTCTGTTGATTTGGGATTTCTGAGCAGCAATTAATTCCACCTGTAGGCCCACTTTCATTTGTGGGACTAGCAACTGATCAGTATAGTTACAGGCAGCAGAAACTAATGCAGGACAGAGGCATTGTGTTTTTAAATTCTTTCTTACCTAAGTGCTGTATTTGTCAATGTGGGAATGTTAGAAAAACTGGAATACTCCAGTGGTGAGAATTTTTTCCATTCCATTACTCCACAAATCACTTCCTAAAATGACAAGTGATACACAATCAGACCTCTAATACATAATGCTATGGGGAGAGAGGCTTTCAGGACAGAGCATCTTGGCTGAGAATTGAATTTGGGGTGCTGAATATTTCAAAGATCCTTCCATCACTGTAGGGATGTGAAAATACAACAGTGAACACACGGAAAGAGCCAAGAAACACTTAGGCATAAATAAGAGAGATGTATAAAGCCTAACTAGAACTCGTTATTCTGACCCATGTACTGACTATTTAGATGTATGCATAATTTATATTTAAAAGTATCTTTTATCTAGAATGATTCCACCTTCTATTTTGATTCCTTAGAGCAAGTGCTCAGGAAGAATATACCCAAGACACATACTCATACAATAAACCCCAAAAGGCCATACCTTGTGATCCAGAAATTTCTTTTGTGTGATTGGAATACTGGATCCTTTGGGACATGCCTTGGTAAAGGTATATTTTGGATGAGGACAGAGATGGTATTCAATATTTGATTCACAATAGGCCAAAGGAAGTAAAAGCGGAACTAATCCTGGAGTGGGATTCTAAAAACATTGAAGAGATTATTTTAATAAATTGTTCTGAGAACCATAACAAATCAAATTAATTAAAATTCAACTCTTACAACTAATGTAATCTCCCCAGATTCACAGCTTTGTCTCACTGTGACTCTTCTGTTTGGTACGATCCTTTATTTCTGTATCTCCCCCTCATCCTACAGTCTTGTCTGATTTTTTCATGATCCCTACTGTCTAAAATAGAGCAATTTAGCTGCTGTCTCCAAGTCTGGAAGAAAAAAAACCTATTGTCTAATTACTCTGAAATCCATTGCTGATTGTCTGAATAGTTCAGAATCCAAGAAGAGAAAATGGTCTATGCTCTGGTGGAAGCCAGTGAACATTTTGCCATCCGTTTCCCTGCACTAGCATCTGTTTCTGGATAGAGCCCAGTGCTGGGTGCTGTGGGATCAAGCTGTGCCTGCTCTTACACTGGTATCACAGAGGGGTAAAATAGATGCACAGAGGATCTCATCACCACGTCCACTGGAGTCCTGGCTGCGTGCAAGGAGCACAAATCTTCATCAGAGATGTAATGCCAAGACTTGCAGCTAGGGAGGGCTGGGAGCCAGAGCCACCCAAGGCAGGCACAGTGCCACGCTCTCGCTGGCTGGGAGATCTGCCTGTGCCCATGCACAGCCCTGCACTGTGCCCTACAGCTGTCTCTGCCTGCTCCGAGGCACCACGGGCACCTCCAGGCTGTGCTGCACTCTGGGAAATACCTCCTGCAGCTGGGGCCCAGTGGCACAATCTACATGACAACAGTAACAGAAAACTCCCACAAAAGTGGCAGTGGTTTTTGGAATCTCTGCGCCCAGTAACTTGGAAATGTGGTTTGGGATGCTGTGAGAACACTTAGAAACTGTAAGGCAGCAGGATGCAATGTGAGCAGAGTTTTGACTTCATTTTTCTGTTTACCCAAGGATTAGGCAGATCTGTAGTCACCCAGCTGAACAGTAGGAAAAGACTGCACCTGTCCTTCCCACCTGGGCAAGAATGTGAGGACTGAGATGGACTGAGATGCCAAGATCATGGCTTCTCCTCTAACATCCAAATGGGGAAACAAAGGGAGAAGAAGGGAGGGATTCCACGGTGTTCCCAGAAATCCCATGATCATTGATCACTCATGGAGTGTCAGACTGGAAGAGTCTCCAGTTCTCTGCTTTCACTGCAATTTTGTCTTATCATCCCTTCCCTAAACTGATCAAAAACCACCCTAAACTGAAACACCGCCCGTCTCAGTGGGATAAATTCTATCTATCAGAGCTTGCACCATGAAGGATTACTCTCACTCTGGATAATTTTATAACCAATCTGAGTACGAAAACTGCCCACAAATTCCACATCAGGCTTCTGATGAAGCAACACACTCCTTCTCCTTTCTTAGGTTCTCTATGGAAGTCAGCTCCTACTTACAAAAATGCGGAGTGGGTTGCTCTCTGTCGGGTGGAATAAAGCTTGGGGAGGAACCAGGTTTAACAGGCTGATATCCCCTCCTGCTGCTTCTTTGTCAAAATCTGTCCTCTGAGAGAACTGCCCCTCAGCAGAAGGAACTACTTGAACCAATTCATCCTTGAAAAACACAGACAACAGAGATTTTCAGAGCCTAGTACAGCTTTCTGTATAAAATGTTGAGGTAAAACTAATCAAATAATTGTGGCAATGTAGGGTTGGGAGTGGCTTTGTTACCTGGGCTCCCTGCCTCAGTGGTCGGCAAAGTTTTACAGGTTTGTAATGTGTAGCTGCGTAGTGTGTACAAAACGGCTGATACTTCATAATGTTGCAATGCTGAGGAACCTAAGTGCAAAGAAAAAAGGTGTTCTGCAGGAAATTACAAAAATCACTTTCAGTTAACTCATCAGTGGAGCGGAACATTTGGCTTTATCATGGACACATCACATCTCCATGGCAAAACACATTTGGACTACTTTCCCAGAATATGATACATAACCAAAACTTTGAGAAGCCATGCTTCACCAGGACTATGATTTTTGATATACAATAATTTCAGCTGATTAATCTCTGTCTGGAGAGGGGGACTATGGCTGGCTGTAAGCTGGTTACTAATGGAAAATGGTGAGATCTGGTTTTAATAAAGGCATGCTAACCATACAGCCTTATTAAGGCAACATTTTTACTGGGCTGCTCAGAGGCCACTGAATCAGGCTGGAAACATTTAACTGGACAGGTAAGAGAAACATGAGGGAGCTGTACTGGCTCACCTTCAAGTCGTAAAAAGGAAGAATGTGTTCGACTTTCACGTCTACAGATTCAATTGGAACCAGGCCAAGAGCATCAGGTGCCTGAAACAGAACAGTATTTATAATCTGTAATATGGTGGGCATTTTGTTTTGTATTGGCAGCAATCCACGAGCACAGCTAATTGAAAACATATGGAAATAATTATGCAAATATTTATTTTATATAGTTTGATATTTCTGCTGTTCTTTCTTGGACTCCAGCAGTTAAGTTTGTTTTTTCTTTTCTTCTGAAAAATGGATATTAACTAACTCTGAACATTAATGTATTGCTCACAGTTTTAGGACACAATTAAGAGAATGAAAAGATTTTTTTTTACTGTATTCAGCAGAACCCTTAGTAAATATGAAGTCCTGAATTGATTTGTCAGAATCCCAGAACACCAGTCACATAGTGAAATTTTAATAAAAGGTCTACCAGCCCTGGGGCCAATGTCTTCAAGAAAATTCTATCGAGAGTGCTGACTAACATTTGAGTTACTGTACCTACCAAATAATTGTGTAGTTCTTGGGAAGTGAAAACTGGAAACTCAAAAGGAAATATACGATCTTCAGATATCCTGGAGGAAAAGTCTTTATGTTCTTCAGTCTTCTCTGCTTTGCTGAAACTCCTGCTTTCTGTCATGAGTGGAAACTAAATATTAGGATTTTGTAATATATCTTAATACACTGTTTCAGAAATAGAATCGAGCCACAAAATGCATTCAATGTTTTCCTAAACCAGGATGCCTAGTAATTTTAATATAAAAATTAAGTTAATACATCCTAAAGACTTTAAATGTCACGTCTACAAGATATGAGCACAATACCTTGAATAGCAGACAGATTTAATTTCCCCTTTCCTAAAAAGACATTACAGTCCATTCCTTCCAGCACGGTTCTCAGCAAGGCTGAGACAAGTCAGAGGCCTCTCTTACACTAAATATCATTGCACCTTCTATTTGCAGCATTCCTGCATCCTTTAAAGGCCATCCAACCCAAATCACTCTGTACCTCTACCTTGTCACACTTCTATTTGCTTCTGGAAGACTCCTTTTTAAGGACTCTGTCTTTATGTTTATATGAAATGCACCTGACACAGTGCAGCACAACCTGAATTAATAACCCATGACCAAAATATCAAGTTGTTCTTCTACTCCTTACCAGACACAGACCCCTCCTCCAGACCTCTGGCCTTCCTGGTCAGTCCACGGAACAGAAGCAATAAACGATTTAGACGAATCTGAACCAAAATCTGGGGGAATGATTTTTAAATTTAGGTCAAACACCCAAAGATTTACAGCCATAGAAACAATATATATGTTACACCTGTAGTTATTCTCCAGAGTTATTCTCCAGCAGAATTTCTTTGAGAAATTCTCAAAGAGAGATTCTCAGACATCTCTCTTTGAGAATTTTTAATACAGTTTTCTGTTCAGGAGAAAATGGGAAGGCAAGATGTAGAACGGATCTCAACTCTATAATGGCATTACACAATAAATACCATTAAATTTTTAAATTTAGTCTTACAGGTTAATTGATTTTGTTTTGGCTAAGTCCTAATCCTTCACTGTGTTTACTGGCATATACAGATTAAGCAGACAGTGAACAGTCAGTTAACCAAGGCCATATGAATATTTGTGCCTCTGGGAATTTTTGGAGTAAACAGCAACCTGCACTGTGTTTTTGCCCATACCTACAGGGTAAAAATGAAGACTCCTAGGTGTTAATACCAGATGGGGACATTTGGTCACCTCTTTATTTGTACAATACTGAAAAGAGCATTTAATTTCAAGACCTCACTATTATAAATAGATTGAAATATATCCAAACTGGACACTAGAAGAGCAGTACATTTCCATCTTGCATGCTACATTAAGATTTACTGGGGAAAGAGCAGTGATGTTGCAAGATAATATTTAAACCAAATGAAATAAGTTATTTTACTGATTTGCCTTTAGTTTCTGGGTCTATACCCCCCTTATTTTAATTTCTATGCTGTTTCCCATCATGCACCATTGCAAAGATCCTCCATCATCAGTAAACTCAGAGGAGTTGGAAAGTGCTGCTGTCTCCCTCTACTTTCCCTCTCCACATTAAGAGTCTCCTTACAGAGTAAGTGCTCTAAACCCTGAATATCCTGGTGGCTCTACACTGAACTCACTCTAGTTTATTAAAGCCTTTATTGTACTAGGGCCCAAAACTGGGTGCAGTATTCTACATGCATTTTCAAATCTTTTTTTGTACAGCAGTGTTTTTACTTTAAAAAAAATCTAAATTTATCTGCATTTGTTTAGTATGGATTGCAATATGAAGATGAGTTGAACACAAAACTTACCCCAGATCCTTATTTCCTGGTGAGGCAGGGGCATATTTATGAAACTACCAAGTCCCTAGCTAGCTGTGAACACTCCTTACATGCTGGTTGCATGTTCTTTATTTAGTGCTGTTTTCCAGGTGTCATGCCCATGTCAACCTGCATTCTGGTTGTTCACTTTACCTTGTATGCTGCTTGTTGGAATTTCCTGAACATCCTCTTTCTGCTGTCCCAAGGGTCATTATGGAGCAAGTCGAACGTGGGATGGACACTTGGTTGCTGCATGGTGCATTTTAAAAAAGGGGGAACAGAAAATAAAAAGTACAACCCTTTTTACAAGTAGATAAGGGAGAAGTTTTCTCCATCCCAAGCCATTCTTTGGCCTGAATCCGTGTGTTATTTCTAAATACTGAAATGAGGTCGAGTGAAAACATTTGCAACACTGGCATTTAACCAGCAGCCTTCACTGCAGGGCTGAATGGGAGAATGCAGAGACAGCGTGGCGTCCACACAAATGACCAACACACTCCACGGGCAGCTGGACAGCAGAGAGAATGGACAGGGGCTCTACCAAACTCACACCTTATCTTGCACAGACATGAGGGTGAAATCCCTGTAAGGACTCAAACCAGACACCCAGCAAAACCAGTATCCTCTCTCCAATAATGACACATACCCAAAGAACAGTGAAAGACACCAAAGAGAAAGGCAAAAATATCTAAGTACCAGAAAGGTTCCTGTCAATATGACCTGCAGGTAAAGGTTGGAAATCTTGTGATATCCTTAACCTTACAATGAGGCATGAGAAAGCTTCTCCTGAGAGATTTTTCAGAAACAAGCAATATAAATCTCAGGTTAGGCCTGCAGATTTCCACTTGACTCCCACATTAGATCACAACCTTAGAAAATGACTCGTGCATGTAGCGTAGTGCTTGCCCTACCTAAAAGTAAAATGGGAAATAAGGCACTGGCACAGAAATAGGAATATCAGGAGGAAAAGAATTCATTGTCAAACATCTATAGCTGTTTGTTAGCTTGGGAGGTGATAATTTAGCATGCATACAGCAGGCTATAAAAACATATGAACAAACCTGGTCAACATGCCGGATAACACGTCTGAAGGAAACTTCTACTTCATCCCTCTGAAACTCCTGTTCTATGATAGGATCTCCTCTTTGGAGCTAATTTAAAGAAATTTTATTAGCACAAAGCATCCAGTGAATTCTTTCCTCCATTACAATTAGGGAAACTGGCAACAAAAGTAACACTGGAGGTGTTTAACAAAACACAGACTTCATTTCCTTTTAGGATGTGATTATTGCAACCCTTAAGCAAGTCAAACAAAGTAAAAATAAGTCTTTTTGGTCTGAGTTTCAAACAAATATCTGTCCTAATGAAACATGCTTTGCTTTGCACAGCCAAATCACCAGGTTAGGAAACAGGTGCTTCCAAAGTTAGCCTACATATAATTCAGTGATATATCAATCTCACAATTTAGATCCTTTTTTCCACTAATTTCCTTCTTTTTAGTACAAAATATAATGTTTTATATTACCTAATTCAGCGTATAAATCAAGCCTTTACCCTATGTATAAATAATTTCACTCCCATAAACAGCTGGAAGTCAATGGGATGCCAGAAGCTACTTGAACACCCAGGAGGCAGGATAAGAAGGACAGGCTCCACCTGTCCCTGGAGCTGTGCCACACTGGAAAAAATATTTCCTGCCACCAAATATTGCTTATTGCTGTTGTCACATCTGTGGAAGAAGACCCACAATCTGAAGTGACTGGAAGAAAGCAAAGAGAGAGAGGGTGAAAAGGCAGAAGGGCAACCTTGAATAAATTATCTCCCCATGGCTCTGTGTGGAAGTACCTACTGGATTTAACTCTGTGAATGTGAGCCATTCAGGACAGCAGCTCCTCAGAGGTACAATACAAACAGAATGTTGGATGTGGCCTTGGTGCTAACAGGATTATGCTGGAATGCGGTGCTCGGATGAGATTGGGTTGGCTGGGTGCAAATCTGCTCTCTTGGGCAAAGATTGTTACATTTCTGATAATACCTTACCCTTCTCTCTGTCTACCTTCAAAATAAATACACCCCTGAAGCAGTAATGTACAGGCACAATTAAGATGTAACTGCAGTAACAAGCACAACTAGCACAGGTTTGTATTGATTATTAAAGAAAAACTGAAAATGTAGAGAGCTTGATACGATTCACAGTGCATTGCATAATCTGAAAGTACAAGTTTGATTTTAAATTTACAGAAAAAGCACCGAAGACTAACCTTGTATTGCTCTTCTTCCCTTTTTCGGCTTTCAATAACACCTTTCTTAAACTCCACAGAGACTGGATCACTTCCCTTATGAACTTGCCTGTATTTACAGTGGAGACAAGAAAAATGCTTTACTTCAAGCACAGTTTGCTTTATTCAAAGGTAACAGACTTAGTCCCCTTTTCCTGAGGTGCCTAGGCTTCCATGGCATTCGGTGTATGAGACAATCTGTGGATTTCAAATGAAACCACCATGTGCTTACAGATTCAACTACATTCTGCTTTGCACCATTTGATGTACGATAGAATCGTGACATCATTAAGGATGGAAAAATCCTCTACAATCATTAAGTCCAGCCATTAACCTAACACTGCACCAAACTATGTCCACATCACGTGGTTAACTCTCATGGTTAGCTAACACTTACCACTTTAGATGATTTGCTTCCTCTTCCCGAACATTTTGTTTGACTTTTAGTTGAAACATAGCTTCCTTCATTTGTCTGGTTTTTTCCCCTTTTTTGCCTTGGGACAGGGCTGTAGGAGCATTGGAAAGCCATTATCACACCTCAGCCTAGATTTGATTTTGAATTGTGAAAACCATTCATTATGATAACTGTACCCATTAATATATAAAGCTAAGGTGAGAGTTCTCACAGAAACAACAGTCACATCAAGTCAGCAATTCTGAAGCCAAGCTCCTCATCGGAGCTACAAATAATGCTAAGACCAAGTTTATGCTGCATAATTACTTTACCTTCTTTTATATCCTTTATCTTCAATTTGCCTGGTTCCTGATTCAAAACAGTAGCCACAGCATACGGATTTGACAAGTCTGTGGGGAATCTGAGGTTCTGATATTCAATTTCCTATGAGATACAAATTAATAGGAAGAAACAGAAACATGGAAGATTTCCAGCCCAGAAAAGTATTTGTAATTATTATCTTTTCACACCTTTAGTTTTTGAATAGGCTTTGACTGTAGTTGGCTGAACCGGTCTCTTCTCCACAACATGGGTTTTCCAGACACAGCTTTTTTCTCTGGATGACTTTGTTGCTCATCAAAATAATCTTTTCTAGATGTCAGAAAGACACAAATTCCTTTCACAAGTATTCTCTAAATGTCCATAAATCAATTTTTTTCACAAAATTTAAGTACCACCAAAAAGGCTCAAAACTCCCAGCATCTTGCAAGGCCTCAACAATAAGAATAATGAGTGGAAATTATAGAAGCTGAGGATGCTCAATATTTCTTTAAGGATACGTAACTTTTCATTATATATATTGTTTGTTTGTTTTATTTAATATAGATTAAGGATGTCCTAAACAAACAGTGTAAAAATGCAGGTACACGTACAACAGTAGAATTACATCAGTGTAAGTTTCCAAAGTGTAAGTTTTCAGTACACTGTGTGCTTAAAAAGATCATAGCAAAATGGTATGAAATCCTATTACATTAATATCTTTTAGAACTGGGCAAAAACACTGCAGGACCAGTCAAGCCACACATACCTCAGAGCCAGATGTGGTATTGATGTTCCTGTGAATACACACACATAGGGTTTTGAGTGAAACTCCGAAATCCGTAACTGCATTGCCATTTGTGCTGTTCCATACTCAAAGGGGGAATACTTCACAGTTACTTTGACTTTTCCATTGCCTGGAATAATTCCTGTAATTAGAGGAGAAAAGCATTAAAAGTCTATATAACATGAGCCCACTTAAGTGTGCTGGAATTGATTCTGGGCTACTGTTTTTTAAACAACTTAATTGTTTGAGTGGCTGGCAGTAGGCATGGAAGATCTTTCAGGTCTCACAGCACCTTTCAAAAATTGTGTCTGCTGCCAGATAATAGAAGATATTTTGCAATAGCAGAGAGATTTGACTGTAGGGCTATAATATTTCATACTGCTGTGAAAATGACTGCCTGTTTATATGTAGGAATTCTGCACTTGCATCTGCTAGTCTTAAGTCTTTGGCACTTTCTGCTTTCATGGGCAAAGCATTTATAAACATATTCCTGTGTGCTTTTCCAAGCTAGGGGACTCTTCTGGATTTGATGCATTACCTGCCTCTGCTTGACCTTATTTCCTTACTACCTATTCCATTATTTTCTCAACCACTTTAACCACCATTCATATCCCTAAACATTCAGGGCCTTTCCCAACCTAAGTGATTCCATGATTCCATGATTACTCAGAGCACAACGGCTTTGAGTAGGAGCTGAAACTTTCTATTGCTTTTCAGATACCCTTCAGCCATAGTTTCAGGCTACCAAAATTTCTGACTTAAGTTTTACTGGGATGACCCTTTTTTTCAGGGAAGATAAAGGCCTCATGGACTGTTTGGAACATTCTGTATTTTGTCACAGCTGGCATTTTGTCATAGCTGGGCATTCCCTAAAGAAACTTACAGCCAAAATGGCTATTTGCCATGAGGGTGCAAATGACTGGCAGCATTTACCTGCAAAAGCTTTGTCTGAGGCAAAGGTTTTTCTCAGTACTGCATTCAGTACACTGTCATAAATAACTACACTTAATAAATACAGATTTAACATTCTGAATTTTAAAGAAGTCAGCCTACCAAATGTTGGCTGGACAGTGAAGGCTCTGTGAGGCTGAATAACATCAATGTGGAATTCAAAATCTATGGGACAGCTGCACTGCAATGGGATAACATACTCCTTGCTGAAAAGAGATAAAGGAAAAATTAAATTAATCAAAGTACAGTTGCTTCAATTACAAGCTGGGAAACTGTATTATACACACCACACATTAAATTGCCTGCATTCAGAGGGGTGGGTTACTTATTAATGTGAAAATCATAATTTTTTACTGCTCCAAAGTAGCAAAATATTTCAGATCTTTCATCCCCCCCAGGAAATAAGAGCTAAATCTTGATTTGAATGCTGGAAATTCCTTTCTCCTACCCATACAGAATTTGATTATGGAAAAAAAAAATTAATTACTTTTTGGAAGTTACTTGTGCCTATCCTCAAATTTTTACAGACTGTAATACCTAACAAGTGCAAACAATGCAAACTGGAGCAATAGTGAGTATGGAACCAGAAATCAGCTTTTTCCTGTGGCCCTCCTCAGGAAAGACAATGAGAAAATAAAGTTTTGAAAATTTCAACACATTAGAATGACTGAACTTTAACCACTATAGAAATAATGATGCTAGGGTCTAATTTTCTGAACAACCCTTGAAGTCTCATGCAGGTTGTGTGAGGAGTATTAGCACACATCTTTTCAACCTGCCTTGCCTTTGCAGGTGTTTTCACCAACCAAACTGAAACACCACAGCATTGGTGCACCACCATTCATCACCCTGCAAATTAAGCTCCATTTACACAGGCTTATTTCTGTTTTTTTATCAGTTCTCAGAGAGATATGACCCTGATGATTAGCAAAGAATACATGCTGCACAGTGTTCCTCTGGAAAGCACATTTTAAAATGCCTAAAGAAATAAGCAATATCAGCCAAGTTCTCTTTTCTCTGCCTTACTGTGGCCTATTCACAAAGAAGATGTAATGGCAGACTGGGCAGGCAATTGGTTTTAGGATATAGCAGAGCTTGAACAGCAACCAAAGTGCCTTTAAAAAATAAGGCAAATATGCCCCCTGTTGCCTGATGGACCTTCTGTACCTAAGGAGAACACTAGCTGGAATAATATAGATTTTATCCTACATTTATGGAAGTAAGAGGCAGTTTTTCCACTGACTTCATGGGCTATGGACTAAGCCCAAATTTTCTTGGATTCTGTAAAGTACCAGCTATCTCAGAAAGCTTTTATTTTTAGAAACTTTTTAATAGTTTAATGCTTCAGAATTAAGGTTTGAAGCCACAAGTTTTGTCTTCAGGAGTTCTTCCAAATTCCCTCAGGAGTATCTTCGAGCATCCCTTCTGTGTTGAAAAAAGAATCCCATCATTTAAAATTATATTTTGTTCTCTTGTCCATATTCTGAGAATATGAAAATTCTGTATACTCTAGCACTAAAAGGGAACAAATAATAGAATCCCATCATGCCTAGAGGCCCCAGAATATCAGGAATTTTCTTCAGTCCTGTGAAAAACTCACAATGTTATGATTCACTGAAGTTTAACAAAAAAAAACAAACAAAAGACACAAATGTTGTCCAAACAAACCCTGCAATGCTAGGTTCATTTTTACTGCAGAATTTTGCATGTTTCTTGTATGTGTCCTTCCTATTCATATTTCTGTGCTTCATTAAAATCAATGAGTTATTTTCAACTCATAAGCTAAGACAAAACCACCTGCTAAGACTTTCACTTCCTAGACTCCACTCAGATCTTTACACTAACACAAATCACCATAATTGCAACTAATATAACAAATATACTGCACAACTAGGCCCTAAAACACAGAATCTGCCTTCTCCTTTTCCCCTTCCCAGTCCCCATTAACAACTACTACGTTGTAATACCTCATGATTACTTCATGAGAACAGTCAGTGCTATATCCATGCCATAGACAAAGGAAGATGAAGTCTAGCTCATTAAATACTTTTAAATACACCAAGAAAAAAAAACAAAAACAAAATAAACCACCCAGGCCCACCTTTAGATCTGTTTAGATTGCATAATATTTATTTTACAGTGAATGTGCACCTGAAACAGTTCATATACAGAATTATTTTGCAGTTCAGATGGTAGCTGAGGTTCTTAAGGCTTTCAAGACATTATGTTGTATGAATAGAGGAAAATGGGATTTTTCAGGGTTTGGGCATTGAAAAATGTAGACAAATTTCTGTCCTTAACTCACCTCTGACCAATCGATACATCAGACAGATTTATAAACGATGGAAATTCTACAACATTCATGGCAGGGTAAGCATGCATGGGAACAACTAAGTTATCATCTCCCTGCAAACAAACAAACAAACAAACAAGTGCAAATATTTGTATCTTACAATTAGTAAATCACAGGATCATATAATGTTAAGGATCATGCAGTCCCAAGCCCCCTGCCATGGGCAGGGACCCCTCCCACAAGACTGGGCTGACCAAAGCCTCGGCCAACCTGGCCTTGAACACTGCCAGGGGTTGGAGCATCCACAGCCCTCCCAGGCAACTGTTCCAGTGTCTCACCACCCTCACAGTAAAGAATTTCTCCCTAATACCTAACCTAAATTTCCTGTCTTTCAATTTGTACCCATTACTCCTTGTTCCATCCCTACAGGTCCTGATGAAGAGTCCCCCTCCAGCTTCCTTGCAGTCCCTTTCAGATATTGGAAGGCTGTTATGAGGCTGAACAGCCCCAACTTTCTCAACCTGTTGTGGAAGTAAAATGTTTCTCTAGTAGCTGGCCAGTGAGTTGGGCACATCACTGTGTTGTACACCAGAACATTTCTATTCCACCTGCTTTCAGTATCCACCTGTCTTTCCATAATTTATGCAACTCCCTAGAGCTCCTCCGAGCTGCTCAGCTAAAACATGACATCAATGTGCCACAAAGACTGAGCTACTGGCAAAGAACTGCAGAATAAGTTATATAATCCTGCTTACTGCTCTGTGATGTTTACAGAGGAAAATTTTGAATGCTTTAAGTTAAATACTCCAATCAAGGCTCACTGGGAATAAATCTATGTGTCTCTAGAAGATTAACTACACCTTTATCACTATTATCATACTCTAATACTTGTTTCCTTCCTTTACAACTCTAATTATGTTTTGCAATGAATCCTTACCTCACAGTGAATTCGGATGCAGTCATAGTAATACCTCCATTCATCAGGGCAAAAATCAACAGTAACCACAAAGGACAAACCAGGGACAAGCCGGTGCTGGAAGATGACCCAAAGCAAGAGAGAAGCCATGTAAAAGCTGCTTGTATGGCACAAAACCTGTGCTGCATGCAAAGAGCAGTGTGAAGACTTTCTGACACTTACAGTTTTGTTGTATTTGATTTGAAAATACATTGTCTGCGGTGGAATGATGTGAAAGTTTACTGCGTTATTAGAAATATTTATCAGCTTCTGTAGAACAAAAGAACACAACAACCACAAAACACTTTACATTTTCCCAGGTCAGTTAAGAATGACAACTGTGTTTTTTGTAAAACTTTCCATGGCAAAGGAGTAATAATTTTTACTTTAGCAGAAATAATTCTAAACATGCTCTGAATTTAAAAGAAAATTATGTAAACTTACTTCCTTCATTTTTATTCTTTGGAAACAAGTCACAGTAGTTAACCAAGGAGTAACAGTTAGTCTTGTTTGAAAGACACTACTATTGAATCAAATTCTGATGCTTCTTTGCTCATGTGCAAAAGGAACAACTATTTTATTTGGAACAAACAATGTATTGATCACTTTTAGTGACATCTGAAACAACAGGAACTACATAATACCTCATGGCTCTGTTTGGGTGTACAACCAACAAACTTTTGGGTAGTGACAGTTCAGCTTCCAAAGCCTCCTTTTTGCATTTGTTTACTTTCACTATATTCAGAAAACCTACTCCAGCCTCTGTCTCAACACACTTAAAACATGAATAACAAAGGCAGACAAAGGGAAAGCAGACAGAAGGAAAGGAAATACCCAAACCATTCACAAGGAAAGGCAATCAAGCCTATGCATAGAATTTCCTTTCTCAGTTCTTGGCAAAAGACCAGAGGTGCTTTCAAAACTTTCCCACCAGGGAACGTGTTTGCAGGCACAGGGACAGCCCAAGGACATTTTGAAAACAAGTCTCTTGTGGAGTTAAAGCCCAAATCCTTCCTTCCAGATGTGCAAGTCACAGAGCTTTTTAGAGCACTCCACAGGGCAAAGGTCTTGTGACCACAAGAAGTCAACTCAGATTCTGCTGTCCTTTTACGAGCTTCAAAACTTACCAGCATCTGTTGGTGATGTTTTCCAACTTCATACCCTCCATAGTGCAACACAGCAGGCTCAGCCTGTACAACCCTGCTCCTCTGACCTTCTGAAAAAATCTCTATAGATCACAAGAGGGAGAAAAAGAGACCAGAAACACACATGATGAGTGGTACTTCTGTTGATATGGTCCAGTTATGCTATACTGATTTATTACCAAGAAAAGAAAAAAAAAGACATTATTTCTTCTTTTAAGTAGGCAAGAATTTATAAATGGAAAGTTATGGCACCATCCACTACCCCAGCAGATCCGTGATCCTGCCACCAGTTCATCTCTTGGCATCACGGCTTCAACAAGCCACCCCAAAACTTTAGGGTCAGCCAGGATCAGCACAGCCACTATTTCTTTCCTGACTACTCCTCCACGATTTGGGCTCTCAGGAAGCTTCAATTTAAGCAACAGGATGGGAGTCACAAAAAAAAAACCAACAGCCAAGTGTGTTCTAGAATTGCCACAAGGTTGGGAACAGTCAGAGAGCAGGAACTTACTTGTTTCCAGCAGGTGATTGGGGACAGCACGTCTTTTTTTAGGCTCCTCCACAAGGCTGCTCAAGACACTGGGTACTTTCTTGAAGGACCCCTGAGCGACCGTGATGTCTGGGGAGGCTGACTGAAGCAGGTCCATGTTAGGACAGAAACAGGCTCTCAGTGGCACTAGAATTCCTCAGTGTCTGTGTTCAAATGAAAACAACATAATGATCCAAGTATCTTCCTTCACACTGGTACTATCTGTTGCCTAAAACTGCCTAAAAAGTTTTAGGAGAAGGAGACACTTTTTTTTCTGCTGCTGAAGTAGATTGCTCTCTGTGTGCTAAGTACAAGGAGGGAAGGATTCCAGGAAACCTCGCTCCCACTGCAAGGCCTAGCACTTTGGGCACCTGTTCTAAGGCTTGCTGGGGACATTTGCCTTTCAGATCTGTGTAAAACATCTCTCCCTTCATGTTCCCCCAGCAGAGAGGTTCTGTTGGTTCCACTATCTGCACTGATTCCTGCGGAGATGTTCTTTCAATCTCTCCTGGGTGTTTGAGTTGTTAACTTGCAGATTAATTTTTAATTTTTAAATATTAATATGAAGGATAAGAAAACTGGCATTTGAATCTTTTGTTTGGATAGCATCATCTGGGTTATTTGCTCAGTGAAGATAACTGTAAGTGGAGAAAGTCACAGGTATTACAGATCCTGTGTTAAATATGCAGAGTTATCAGAACATAAACTTCTCTAATGACAAGTGCAAATTTTACATAATAAAGATGCCAGATGTGATCCATCCACCAGAAATTATCTTTGTAAATACAGCACGCAGAGCCCTTGGCTCTTGTATGAACTGGAGAAATGTGTGGAGAAAAAGACAGGGTACTTTTGGAACAAGTACTGAATTCAAAAGCCATGCTGAGATTTTCAGCCTTCAAGCAGGCAGCACTCAACAGTTTCAAAGCTGAATCATTACCCCACCTCCCCCACTACATTTTATGGTCTCATCATTGGTATTTGTCTGATTTTCCAGTCTGCTTTAGATCTTTCAGGCACAACTTGAGAAGTGCTTCAAGCTCATAAAGTGCTGTTTGGATTTATGGCTTTGTGCAGTATTAAATAATAAATAAGCAAGAAGCTTAAAATAATGTGCTACCAGGACCCTGGCCTTCATAATATTTTCCACCCAGTAACTCCAATAATTTTCCACTCACATCAGAAAACCTGTAAGAGAAGCTGCATTATTGTCCACAACAGTAAATTTCTTCTGAGGTGGGTAGACCAAACAAACTCAGAAAAAAACACTGCAAAAGATTTCCAAACATGAGGATAAGGCTTACATTTTTTCCACTTGTGCTCTTCAACTTTAATTTATACCACTGCCACCCTCCTTCTCCCGGTCAGCATTCTGCACCGGGAACACAAGGTTGGAAAAGGTGTAGGGAGACATAAGTCTCCTCAAAGGATTCCTGCTGGAACCTTTTTGATAATTTACAGTGATGACGCCGTCATGGCTCACCAACTTCAATAACACACTGCGTATCGCTCAAAGGGCTAATACAGGAGAAATCCTTAAGGTCCTGGCATGTCAGAATATTTGATGTTCTTAAATTTTCCACAACAGCTGCGTCTCTCGAGACTTTTGGTGCCTGTCTGAAGCCACCGAAAGAGCTGCGAAACCCTGGGAGCCCATGGCAAAACTCACCCCAAAAGCCCTCAGAGCAGGTTATCGCCTTTCTCCTTATCAGCGCTCGGGCGTTCTAATCCCTTCTCGTGTCTCGGATCTCCTCGCACACCTCACCGCACCAAAGGACGCGATGCAAGGCCATTACAGCTGCGTGAGGCTGGAAAAGGCATCGCTGTACACACAGCACGTACCTGCCTCTGCCACAGCCCGCTTCCCCTGTCAGCCCTCCCGAGGGAGCCCCGGCCCGGTTCCCCTGTCAGCCCTCCTGGAGCCCCGGCCCGGTTCCCCTGTCAGCCCTCCCGAGGGAGCCCCGGCCCGG
>VWZN01003323.1:104869-131867 GCA_013396955.1 Regulus satrapa
CATTTATATGTTCTTGCTTTCAGCATTAAAGAAATATCCCTTGGAAAACTTTCTTAAGTTTATTTTTCATACCATCAATAAATTATGAGGCTTCCTTACCTAAATGGGTACTGGGGAGAAGAAAAAGTTTAAAAAGTAAAATTTTCTCCCTTTTTTTTTTTTTTTTCCCCCCTCCTTCACACAGGTGATCTGGACTTCCTAACCCAGGGGTGAAATGTGTCCAAAAGTAGTGCACCATACATTTTGGGTAAAAACATAAGCAAGAAAAGGGTCTAAACAGGGTCTGGAGAAGCATTCTGTAAGGTTTCCTGGGAAGCAGCAAATGAGTGGAAAAGGTAGGGGGAAAGAGTGGATTATCAGCCAACGAACCTTCATATTTCCTTGGGAAGGCTGATATAAATAAAGAATGGTAACCAGCATTTAAGTAGGTGATTCTTGCCTCGGTTTCTTCTCTGTATTCCAAAGGTCAGATGAAAAAAGTGTGGCCTGATTGTCAAGCTGCAGTAAAGGCATTGCAAAGAATTAATTATTTAGCAAAGGGAGGAGAAAAATTAGTTATTTCAAGCACTAATGGAATTTTGAAGTATTAATGAATAAATATTTACCATTGAAGTTGGTTAGTGTTTGATAAGTATACAATCCTACAATCAGAGTAGTAAAAAGCAAAGTAATTTCTTTTATTTTCTCCTAAAGTTAGAATGAAAAGTCTTTTGAAATTACATTAACAAATTGGGATGTTCCTTTCCTGGTCTGGATATCAGACTTGAAGGAAATTCCAACTGTGACAAACTTACAAGGGCTGTACTGACTAGGTATAAAAGCAAATGCACACAGCCATTGTTTAATAAACAAACATCTCATTTGGGGCTCTGAATTCTTGGTAATAATTCTTTGTAGTCTGCTGCTGCTGTTAGGTTTCCCAGCTCTCCCTGTCTGTCCCACAGGGCTAACATCTTCTGAGCTAACCAGTAGTTTTGCACAGGTGAGAACTTCCAAGGTTTTATTTTACATGCATCTTCTTTCACACATTCAACCTGCACAGGAATAAAATGGGAGGATCACAAAATATTAATTCACATTGTTGGTGTTGAAATCCAACATTGACTCTCCAGACTCCTGGGCCTGTTTTGGAAAAAACCCCACACTCCAAAGTACATTCAGAAGCAAAGCTCTCTCGGTTACATAAATGCAAGAGAGAGTGCTGGCTTTCAGGGGAAGATGCTGAAATATGAACGGAATAATAAAATATTCCTTCAGCCAAATGAAGAGAGAGAAAGACTTGGCACCCCACCGAGATGATGCAGCATTGTCAATGTGGTTTCTTCAGACAATGACAGTGGCATTGTCTGGCTGCCTCTCAGACCCCCTTTCAACAGTTTGTTTAACCCTTTGATATTTTCAAGGGGTTTGAAATTTCAAACTGTGGGGAAGCAGATGTCTGTTTAGTTTAGTGCGGACTGGGGCAAGGAAGACTGAAGCGTTTGCTGTTTTGGGGGGAAAGGATGCTGTGTGAGTGTGGTGGATGGGCAGGACAGAGCTAGTGAGGGGTTAAGCAAATGCTGCCACTTGCCTGACTGCTGCTCTGGGAGTGTGGGGAGAGATGAGGGTGGTGTGTAGGGAAAGAAGAGCATTGCAGCTCAGCGATCTTCATGAGCACATATAGAGATGAGCTGGAGTCAGGATGGGCATGGAAAGGGCAGCACTTGCTAGGAGACCCAAATTCCTTCCTTGTACTGCTCAGCAGATGATTTCTTTAATCCAATGGCAGAATTTTCAATATGCAGACAATTAGCCATATATTTTTCCTAGTCATTGACTTTACTGGTAAACCTGGAGTACGTCTGTGTTCTGAGCAGCCCTTCATTAAATTTGACCTGTGTGGTGATGGCAAATTGGAATAGGTGGTAAAAGATGTTTTGAAACTAGCTGAGGACTGTTGTGGTTTGAGAAAGAGCACTGCTATGCAAGTACAAACTTCAGCCCTTTTTTGAAGCTGCATTCAGCATTGTGCTAGAAGTGAATGCAACAAGCAAGGGTTTGGAGCGCCTGCCTTGGCAGCTGGGAGCTCACACCCAGCTAAGCACACAGCCCCTTTACAATAGTTTTGCCACAGAAACAAAACCAGGAACAATGAAGAGTGCTCTGCTGACAGGTGAGGGGACTGCCAAGGAACTGTGTTTGGGAAACCCAGGATGTCTGGAATCTGCATCCCAACGACGAGGTACCAGTGGAATCCAAATGCAGTGGCACCTTGCAGCCCATAGCATCGGGATGAAATGCAGACTAGCTGTTTCTTCAGATGCTGGACAAGAGGATGAAATCTAGGGAGTATTTGGAGTCCTCTTTGGAAGGGAACAACAGATTCCCTGTTTATCCCAGACTAGAAGTTGTCTTTGGCTCTGGTAGCTGCAGCTCAACTGGGCTTGGTGGGACGTGCAGACAGGATCTGCCAGCTTCCTGATTTCTGGCTCTCAGGGATGTGTGCTCCCTGTGGGAAGCATGTGCAGAGCTGTCGAGAGCAGAAGCAGTGCAGGCAGCCTGAATCACATTCCTCCAACTCGGTTTCTCAGCAGAGCACTTCTTGCAGGGCTGTACTTCCCCTTGATTGATTGTGCCTGCCATTGTGAGGCTGACATCTTACAGGGGAGTCCTGCTTGCTCCCTTATCATGGGAGCATGAGGAATGATCATTCCCCAGTGACACACGTCGATAACAGTGAATAATAGCCAGGAAGGGAGGCAAACAACAGTAGGAACATGCTCAGGAGAGGTGCTGTAATTCTTGGGACAGGAGGCTTCTGCAGAGGAGGAGGAGGAGAGCTTGCAGGGTGGACGGGAGGGGGGGGGGGGGGGGGGCGTCCTCTTTGGGGGNGTTGCTGTCACTGTTGATGCTCTCTAGAGCTCAACAGCTGGAGAGAAACATTGGCTAAGGATAGTCAAAGCTGGGAAGGGAAAAAAGCGAGGAGGGAAAAGGATGAAGTGAAAAGAGCTAGGAGCCACGCTGGAGAGCATACAAACAGCCTGCTGATCTCTGATGCATGAGGGATGAAGAAAACAGACCGTAATTGACTATGTGGACCATCTGGGTGATCTTCTGGATTTCAACTGTCCCGGTAGGTGCTCAGATCTATTTATTCCCATTTGCATGGAATCACATGTTATCTGAGTAATTTTGAGCACCTCTATTCCATGAAGTCGTGGTGACTCTGCTTAAAAAGATCTGTGTAGAACCTGGGATTTTAAAATTTTATTATTTCTTCTGCTGCTTTCTGCAGTAATTGACAGTGGTCAGATGACTAGATGCTGGACGCCTTAGTTTCTCCACATTTATGAGGAGAGAAGTGTTACTAACCCCTTTTACAAACACAGCTGGTTGCTGTGATGAAGGAGAAAAGATTTGACTCCATTCAGAAAACCTTTCCTGATTTACACCAGCAATTAATCCCTTAAAGGACAATGCCCACACATAGCAGTGCCTCCCTAGACTCAGACTGAAGGAATGTGAAGCGATGTTTATACCACAAAGTTTGGTTTAATTTTTTTTAGCTTTATCACTTTACTGAGATTTATGTGGCAGATTTTCACTGCTGAGCTCCAGGCACTTGGATCAGTTGGAAAGGAGAGTGGAACCTGGATTGTGATCTCCAGGTGCTGCTCAGGTTATTCAGATTTTGAATGCATATAAAACAAGGGCTGAAATATGTCTAGCTTGGGTATGAGAAGCTAGGAAAGGATCAAATCACTGTTTCATTGCAACAAATGGAAAAATCAATGTATTTGTCCCAGCAGGGAATTTGGTTCCAACTCTGAGAAAACCTGAGCTCTGCCTGGACATTTTAATTGCAGAGTGAATGCAATCTTCAAACCTTTTCCCTTTTGATCATCTTCTGCAATAAAAATTGTGACTGTGATGGTTTTCTTGTAATTCTGGTTTCTTATTCTTAGTACTACCTAAAGGACTCTGTAAATAGATGTAATTGCTCAGGATGTCCCCAAGAGCACCTCCTATTGGTTCTTCTAATCTTTCAAAATACCTATTTTGATGCTGCCAGGCATCTTTTGCTCCTTAAACCCTTTCATTACGCTAAATCCACTTATTTTAAAATGAAATGGCTGTGAATTCTGAATAATGTTCAGATCCATTCATTTCACACTTTAAAAACTGTGAGGCTGTTGGTATCAATACTGGAAATTTTTTGCCCATTCTGGAGACCTATTTATCACAGTTATCTCTGTTTGGAATGGCTTTGGCATCTCATCTCTAAACAAAATATGAGGATGTCTTTCTCGCTGTCCTGGTTTCAATTGGGATAGAGTTTATTATCCTTTTAGTAGCTGGTGAAGTGTCAAGGAGATCCAAACTGTTTCAGGGAACTGTTTAGGAAGAGACATAGAAACTGCACGTAGAGGAGCCCCTTTTCCTGCTGGCTCTCAAGCAGCGGGGGCAGGCTGTTTGCTCCCACTTGTGGATGGTAAACACGAGTGAGACTGAGCACAGCTGGTGCAGAGTGGGGTTATCCGGCCATGGCATGGGAAGCGGATTTCGCATCGCTCCGCAAACATCGGAGCCCTCACACCCAGCCTGCCCCCTCGGATGCCAGCGTTGGCAAAGACTGGCTCAGGGACAGCGTTCGTGGAAAACAAGACACCTGGAAGGTCTCTGCTTTCCCTGGGCTTAAAATCCTGTTAGTTGCACATCTATTGCCAGGAAGTGGTATCCAGGTGATTAGAAGGATAGGGTGGACATCACTTCGTGGGGTCAAACAGTAATTGTAAGGCATTACTTATGCTGTATTCCTGCTTGAACAACACATTCAGTGTAAGAAAGTAATGCTGTATCAGATCACCAGGGTGGTCTTCACCACTGGGTGTGCTAAAAGTGAGTGGCCAAAAGAAAGTCAAAAAGAAATAACACAGAATTTAAATATTTCTAAAACAAAAACTTTTTTAGGACCCACATTTCTTAAAGGAAAACAGTACCCGTACAATGTAGAGGCTTTTTCAGATGGAGTATTCTCCTGTCCCTGAGATCATTGTTAACAAGATTCCTAGCATTTATTTTTACACATGTTCAGTATCATAACACCCCGCAAGCAAACCAGACTGGTTATGTTGGCCACTTCAAATTCTCAGCATTCAAATCCTGGCATCAGAAGAGAGTTTCTTCATATAAAGTATTTGTGTGTGTGATTCCAGAAAATTCATTGCATTGTGCAAAATCAGGTGGTTTCTAGTTCATTTATTTAATTACACACAAAGACAAGAGCTGAAGATACTGAAGTTAAACACACAAGACCAATTAGATGAGGTATGATACACTGCTGAAAAGATCAAACTTTGTTCAGAAATATAATATTCAAAAATTTCCAGCCAAAATAGTGGGATATGGTCTCTAATGTCTGATATGCTAAAATTTAATTGTAGAAAAGTAATAGTTCTCATTACAAGGTTTTCAGGGATTGTTCTTTCTCCCAAATCTAATCTGAAAGTAATCAGCCATGCTACAAGATTTATTAGGTTGAGCAGTAATGTGATGCTGCTGGGTTAACTGTCTTGAACAAAGAACATAAACAAATTCTGGTACTTTTCAACTAATAGAGCCCGATGACTGGCTTTTAATCTCTTCATTATGTGTATATGTACATATGCATTTATTTTCATGTACATAAAAGTTCCACAGTGAGAATTTATAGAGATTTTTGGTTTGTCCACTAGAGAGAAATTATCTAATTCATTATAATGGGCATCCACTTATATTCAGGTTTCTTGTGTCAAAAGTAAAATAACAGAAAGGGTAAAGAGTACTTTTTTTCCTGAATGATGTAACTGTTAAGACCTTGTCCTACAAATAATTTTGCAGTGATGTTCAGTCCTTGCCATTTTAATGGTCTGTAGCAGTTTGTTTTTTTCTCTCATTTTGGTCCAGCTGCATAAAACATAAACACACATTTAATTGCTACATCAGGATTGAGTGAACACTAATATTTCTACATGGTTTTATGAGAAAGGAGGATGGAAAAATGAGAACGTGACCTTAGGACAAATTACCATCTAGGTTCTCACGAAAATCTGGATGAGATTCTGCTTTCAGGTGGGCTCCTGCAGCTACCAGATGGTAGCAGTGAAAGAGGCTTGGGTGGTCTGCAACCAGTGGGCATATTTGGAGCACTTGTGCCCAGGAAAATGACCTGCCAGGTGTATGGTTTAACACTGCCATGGGTGAGTGATTAAATCTCTGTTACCCTAGGAGTCTCCAGCAGTGTCCTGGATGTTTCTGCAGTCTTTTGGAAGAGCATCCTGTCCATGTACTTAATTTAGCAGAATAACACATTTTTCTCAATGTCAGTAATGTCAGCAAAAGGGAGAAGACATAAACTCAGTCTGTGCTCACCTGCTGCTACTATAAAAATGCAGATTTAACTGGGAAAGTTGTATTTCAAGAAAATATTGCGCACAATCAAGTGTGATAGATGTGCATGGGTAATATGAGCATTAAAAGGGTAGATTCTGTTGAGATTTTATAAGTTTTAAGAGAAAAAGTGATTCCACTCTCTTTAAAATTTGTAGATCAGAGCTATTCCACCCGTCTGTGACCTTCTGAGCATCCTGAAAAGGGAGGAACAGAAGTGTGTGGAGATTCTTTCCCTGGAGGCAAGGAACAGAACGACTGAAAATGATTTGCTCCTGAGCTCAGGTAAACGCTGAACAAATGCACATGATAAAAGCTGCTGTCACATCAACTGGGTGCTTCAAACTCAGACACCCTGGCATCCCTCCCCATAGGAGGTATGCTCTTAGTATACATCGCTTCTTTAGGAGAAGAAAAAAAAGGTAAGATCTGTTGCAAGGCTTTGAGAGTGGGATTTTGAGTTACTGTGACAGAAAGAGTTATGGGAACCTTCTAACCCAGCTGCTTGACTGTAGTCCTCACAACTAGGGAACACATCAGCAATAAAATCTTGCAAATCTCAATCATCTCTTCTTGACCAAGGATAATTTAAAAAGTCACCTCAGCAAGTGCAAATTTACTTAACTCTATTTACCTTAAAAATCAATGAAGACCAGCAGCAAACATTTAAATCACATGGCTTGCAGGTCCTCATTGCTTCCTCCTTGTTCCAAGTTACTGTCCCCTAACAGAGTTCCTGAACTTCAGCAAGGATTTATCATTCATACAAAGGGGGTTTTTTTGGCCTGGAAAAGTTGTGGTGCTGAGTCCTCATCATGTAGACAGCTTTGCTTTCACAGCTGAGCAACCGGGGTCATGTGCAAGAGATTATTAAACCTTGCCTGTGTGTTAGTTCCCCCAGGCAGCTGCTGTGTCAGCATCTGAGAGAGAGCACTGGGTGTAGGCAACACATGGGGCTAATTTTTGTGTGTGACCAGCCACCACCACTAAGGATGGGATTGTGTCACTCACAGCATCTGGCAGACAGAACTGATTCTGGGTGACTTTCGTGGGCCGTACCATGGGCGAGGTTCTCACCAGCATGGGAAGGGAAGGAGCTCCTATGAGATGTGCTGTGTGCAGACTATCCTGGCCATGGATAAGCTACCACGTGGAGCTAGAGTTAAGGTGCTTTCTTAGTTACAAGGCCATCCTTTCTAACAGAGAGTGTTGGAGACATGGAACAGTCTGACTGTGACCCGGCCCATGGGCAGAATTCAGAGGGAAGATCTATTGCCCAGTTTCTCAGGATGCCTTGTGTTTTTCTCTGTCACAGTTTTCTCCCTGTCCCTTGCAGACTGATGGGTGTGAGCACAGCTTCAGGGCATTACAGCCGTGTAGCAGTGACAGGATACCTTATGGCAGGCTTCCACGAGGCAGATCTGTCTCATTGCCTGTAAGAAGTTCGATGATACGAATAAATCAGTATTGTTTGTTTCCTTCAGTGAAGAGCAGGGTGGTTTGTCAGCCTATTTCTTTGTCTGCTTTGATCCTGTGATATGGCTCTAATATTCAGCTCTGTGTTTCCTTGGCAGCTGAGCTCCATAGATGCAGACAAGTAAAACTCCACAGGACCGTGCAGGTGTGGACCTGCAGTAGCATTAGCAGGCACTACCATTTTACAGACATTACATTGTTTTATCTCAGTCAAATAGTAGCTTCTCAGCAGAGACTTAATCCAATTTTAAACTGGATCCACATGTTAAAATTCATGCAAGGCCTTTTGTTACTGGAATTTTTAAACAGGGTAATTCTAATTAAAATTCTAGCAAACTCTAAGAGTGGTTTGTTACCATGGTAAATTAGGGAATAATGCTTCTATTAGGGGAAATAACACACCTGAAAATACCTCTAGCCTTTAAGGTATCTCAATTCCTGAAGTCTATGTGGAAAAAATTCAATACAAGTATTTCATTTTGAAGAAGAGAAAAACAAAGCTGAGGAACTCAGTGCATACCCTTGATGGGTCATGGAGAGAGGAATAAAAGTGGCTTTTTCCAGGTGTGGGGCACTTTCCACACCTCATCTTTCCCGCACCTATCCCAGAAGTTTTACTGTCCCAGGCAGGAAAAAGGACAAAGCAGGGGACCAGCTCCCACCATGCCATCTCTGCTGCTGTGCTCACATCTCTGTGAAGATGGCACAAAGGAATTAATTGCTGGGGAATCAGGCACAAAGTACCTGAGCAGTGTTTCTTATCCTCCTGCAGTAAAAGGAAAAGGGGACTCTGCCCTTATGATAACATTAGCTTGGGAAAAGGAGCAGTATAATATTAACATAACCCAAGTCACAGTTACACTCTTTTTTGTGCATGAGTGAGGAAAAGAAAATTCTTTTGGGAGCAAGGAGCAGGCCAAGGAAGCTGCTGGAGACCTGGAACCCCTGATCATGGTGCCACTGTGTATTGCTGCTGGGAGTGCTGCTTGAGGGAGATCCCAAAGAGCACAGGGCTGTGTGAGGGAGAAGTTGCTGTGCTTTGTCTCCACCCCGTGGCTCTTCATCTAGCTGGGGGTGGGAGACACTGGCTTTCATGAGGAGTGGCAAGAAGCCCACCTGCAGGAGGAATAGCTCAGCTGGTTTTTGTTTTCTCTTCCTGAATGGAAACCACCCAACATAATTTTGCCAGGTGTTTCTGTGCATTGGGTCTGATTCAGGAGTTTTTTTAATGTTTGTGGTGTTGGCATGAAGATTCAATAAACTGAACAATGCAGCATGTTAAGTCATAAATATTACCCAAGGTGAAGTTTTGCTTGCCTTTAAACTTCTGCTTTGAAGTAAATCCTTTCCAAGACTTATAAATATTGGCACAGGGAGGACACCAGGGCTGAGGTGCCACCCTGGCTGTGAACAGCTCTGTATTTTCAGGCACTAGGACTGTTGCACAGGAGGAAATCAATACATTTCAAGAAATGTAAATATTTTTGTCAGACTAATGGAGATTGGCCTTATAAAGCATGAAGTGTTTGAGGAGAGTGCTTGGTCAGCACTTCCTCCCCTCAGCTTTCAGGACAGAGCACGTATCCAGATACAGCAGGCACAGGGTAGTCCTGACTCACCCTAGTGGCCTTTTTCCCCTCTGTTATGTTGAAAAACCTCAAAGAAGGCTGTGCTAAAACCTTTGACAGGGAGTGGAGGCAAAAGGGAATAAGTCTGAATGATTTCAAGCAGTATTTGGAGAAGAGCAAAATAAGAAATGGTAGGATTAGAGTTTCTCCTTGGTACAAAGAGCATCAAATGTAGGTCTTCTCCACTAATACTTTGCACCGCAGGCCAAAATTAATCCATGTCAGCATTCAGCACCTAAGCAAGATGTCTACATAGAGATCACCATCACACTCTGCTCCACTGGCCACCAGATGATCTCCCTGATGCATCTCTACCAGCCCTGCCAGAAGGCAATGCAGTCAGGCTGAGGGTGCAGCTGGAAAAGTCTCCCTCCCTCCCTTCCTACTGTGAGAGGGGACCACAACAAGCCCATCCTTAAAATAAGCAGTCCTTGCACCTAACTGAGGGAAATGGGGTGAGTCTGGGCAGCCAAGTTCAGTGAGTGGCCTCTTGGAATTTGTTCACTTCACCACTGAGCCCAGTGAAAGAGAGGAGTATTTATGGTGATAAAAGGAAGACATTGATGCTGTTCCTCTCTATCCTTTCCCCAGTATGATGAAATTAGCTCAGCAAGTTAGAGCATCGTGCTAATAATGCCTATGTTGTGGGAGTGATCCCCAAATGGACCATTCAGTTAAGAGTTGTTACTCTCTTTTTGTGGGTCCCTTGCAAATCAGAATAGTCTATGATTTAAGTGATCTGTGGTTTAAATATCATACTGAAGCTGTTTAAACTCCTAGTCACAGAATCACAGAATGGATAAGGCTGGAAGGGACCAATGGATCATCTGGTCCAACCTCCCTGCTCAAGAAGAGTCATCTAGTTGCATTTTTTCCTATTTACAAAAACATTATGTAAGGAAAACATTAGGATGATTCCAAGTGAAAGCTTTAGAAAGATTGAAAATATGCAAAAAAATTTCCTTCATCTTTCCAGAGCCATTCAGTAGTTATCAGCAAACAGCTGGGTAGCAGAAGGCCTGATGTGATGTTCAGAATTACTCTAATTGCTATTTGTGTGTCTAGTAGAGAGCAGTGGGATCAATGGCAAGAGTGGGACAGGTCTGAGAGCATGCTCGGGCTGGTTTGAGGCAACCAGGACCTGCTCTGTCCTATCCAGGTCTCCCCCAGTTTGCTTTTCAGAGCAATGAGCATCTTTGGTTCATGGGAAATGTTGCACGGTGTTGTGCTGCTTGGAGATGTCCCCCAGGGTTTCATTGCTGGAAGAAGTTTCATGCTGTTATGTCACTGGGAGATGCTGTATGGTATTTCCTTGTTGTCCCCCCCCCAGGCAGATGTGCTGGAATGTGGGATAACATGAGCTGCTGGCCTTCATCCACTGTGGGACAGACTGTCAATGCTCACTGCCCTGAATTCTTCCAGATGCTGACTGGGAAGAAAGGTAATGATAAAATTATGCTTTTCTTGCCCAGGTGTTTTTTATCAAACATTTATTAAACACTTTATTTTTTATTTATTTACAAATACTAAATGCCACCAATGCCACGCTCAGGTTTGAACTTGAAATGAGATTTTTTTTCCCTCCTTCTTTTAAAGAACAATAGTTACTTAGCAGCTCTGTTTCTAACTCTAAGGTGTAGACAAAAAAAGACTGGAATCAAAGTAGCAAGAACTTTTAACTGTTTGTTTTTATCTATCCCGATGGAAAAAAGTGCAGGAATTAAATGCTATCCTGAAAAGCAGGTTTTAAGCATGGTTTCTTAAGGAAAGGGATTTTCTCCACTCAGGTTCTGTGTTTATTTTTGTCGTTCCCTTTTAATAACTCCTAGAGGCAGTGGCTGGTCGCAGAGGAGCTTGATGGGGACAAAACTTCACAGAGCATTTGGTTCACACGAGTTTTGGCAAAACATCCAGCTAGGCAGGCAGAAAATATCCCCTTTTCTGCCTTCATTAAGGGGAAATCTGCACTGGAGAGTTCTCTCTTGCCTGTGACAAGATCTATACAAGTGGCACAATCTCATGGAAATTCAGGTTTCAATGCTCACCAATTCACTCAAACAGAGGTGAGCTGAAGCAAGGCTTTTTGTCCTTTTTCTGGGATATGTAAGCTATAAATGAAATGAAATTTACTCCCAGTAGACTACAGTAATCATGAGCTATTAAGTAAGCCCGCTTTCTGTTCATTTCTGCTTTTAAGTAATGACTAAGAAATGTGTTTACATTTCTCCTTAGGGAGTTAATGATTCAAATGAGAAGAAGGTTTTGCATTCTTCAGTTATAGGGCACAGTTTAATGAGGTCCAGTACTTACAGAAAAGCAGACAGATTCATTTTGTGAAGGAAGGAACAGGAGACAAGGTATTAGATTGTCTAATAAAGATTACATAACTCAGAGGAGAAGCACTTAGTGCTCTTTAAATGAAATCAGACATGAGCCACTCAGATTAAAATAGAAACCTTGCTACTTTCTGTACGCACGAACATTATCTGCCCTTTGAGCCCTTTAAGCCAGTTTAAAGCCACAGGATAAACTACACAAAGGCATAGATCGCTGAAGAAACCATCCCTCTGGCATCCATATCTTTAACGTAGTGATCCTGGCCCTTAAATGCATAACTGGAATCCCTGCTGGTACAGCCACTAGAGGGAACTGCTCCCTGCCTCTGGCCTTCTCACCGGGGAAGAAAGCAGGAATTTGTACTTCCAAAGGTCATTACATCTCAGCTAGCCTTATCTCGGAGGTGGTCAGCTTAAACTTTACTCGCCCTCCTTATCGAGAAACTGATAAACAACAGTCAGAGTGACAGTACTCAAGACAGAACCCCAAGATATGGTCGATCATCATTAGCATCTTATTTCAGTCTCTGCATCTGGTGTTCTGGGTCAAAGTCAGCAATAGTTTAACCTCATTCTTATAGCCACGCTCTTTGATTTTATAATGGGGTTGGCTTGTGACTCCAGAGTTGATTTACTGCTAAAGTCATTGCCCTGTTTGAAACAATTTTGCAAAAAGAAAAACAAAGATCTGCTTTCTTCAAAAGAAAAGCAAAGGTTTTCCCTCCTCACCCCTTACAAAGCAGATGGGCAGCCACAAAAGCCAAAGGCCCAAATGTGGATGGCTCTGAGCTCTGCCCAAACCCTGGTGTCTGTGCTCACATCTAGACTTGCATTTGTAGCCCAGACTGTCTGGTCCCTTTCTACATAGCAGACCAAAGAAACAAAATTATCTGGAACCAAGTAACAGAACTGAGCGTGGTGTCTTAGGTGAGGAATGAGGAAGGGGTGACAACTGTGAGGATTCAGAGGCAAAGGCCACATCAGACAGCCCACAGTTCTACAGCCATTCCTTTAGCCAGAGTTCCTTCTTGCTTAGGCAATTCCAAAGTAGCAATAAACACCAAGACAAACCCTTAGATAGACTGCAGACCCCCAGTCTGCTCTGAGAGGGGCATGCTGCAGTTTCCCCAGTGCGAGTGTCACCCATAACAAAGGAGCATTGCTATAATTTTCCTCGTGTCCATCCATATGATGTGCCTGGCAAAATCTCCTGTGCTTTGCATATAATGCATGTGCACACCACCACAGAACTTCACCTCTTCTTGTCTGATCCGCCTTGACAGCCTGGAGCACAAAACTGTCACAGGCATGTTTACAGAGCAGTGCTTTGCTCCTAGTAAGTGTATCTTACTTGTTGACACTGAAGTAGACAATCTGCCACCGCACCACCCTCTTGCTGGGTGCCAAGACAGGCTGGGGAGAACCTTTTGGGAGAGCTGTTTCTTTCCTGTTGTTGTTGCAAAACAGAAAACCCGGCTTATAAAGCAAGCCTGGCCCTTTCAAAGATGCTAAACTGGAACAAGATGTTCAGAAAAGCATCAGAATAATAGTCTGATAAGGACACACCCAGGGCTCTTCCCACTCAGGGTTCTAAGCATGTTTGCTGTGCCTTGCAGGTTGACAGAGGTGAGTTCAAATCAAGTGCAGACATGCTGTCAGGTCACCAGCATTAGCCCAGAGGTAGCAGGAGCCATGACTCTGTCCTGACAATTCCAGCAGGGTTCCAAAGAGGATAAACCCTTACCAAACACTGCTGCATATGCATCTCCCTCAGTTCCCTCAGCACTGCAGGGATGTTTTGCAAGTGCCAGACACCCTGAAGTCCTCACGGCTAGATGTGTGAGAAAAAAGTTTACTTTTGTGGTGCCTTCTAGCAAGGCTTTTACTAAGAAGGAATGCTGGTTTCATGTCCCCTTTAAATACTTGCTAGCATTGCCATCACTGCAGCAAAGTCAGGATTTCACTCCATGTATCTAAAGTACGATTCTTACCAGACAGATCAATGTGATTAGGACAGTGGGCAGTGGTTTTACTTCTTTGTAAACGCTTCTCTTCAGCACATAACATACATGCCTTCCAGGGCCACTTTCTTCCAGTGACATTGTAAGTGGTGTTGGGCAAAACTTCCACTTTAGGGCCGAACATTAATATAGACTAGTTCAAAACTATCTTATTCAGCCATGTGCAGCTTGTTGGGCATTCACCTCATTCAGCATTAGGAGTCTAAAAGTCAGACATCCCAGAGGAGAGGGCCAGACAAACTGCCCTTTGTGGATACTAATCCAAAAAACAAGTTGAATTCTGCAAATGCCTACTTTCCTCCAAAGAAAGCCACAAGGGACACAGTTGGACTCAAGCACTCAGCTTTCCAGAAGCTGAGCTTAAGTGAGGGGGATTTTTTCCTAACCTTTAATTTGCAAGTAAGCAAGGAAATCAACAGTGTAAAAGAATGCCCAGTATGGGGAAAAGACTTCTAGTATTCATTTAAATCTTACTGAAAATCTGTGACCATCTACGGTTTTATGTTCTATTTGGAGCATGACAAACCACAGTAAGGAGATGGGAGCATTCAGCAGAGTATCAGGTTTGCATGGAGTTTGAATCTGTAATTGAACAAGTCATGTTTGCTGATCTTGGAATAGTGGCCAAGAAACACCAGATGTACTGAGCAGTATTATTTATGTTGCAATTAATAAAAACACATCCATCACACTCATCCCTGCGTGGGCAAACAATATTATGACCCTCACAAGCACACTGGGCAAGTATCAACAGAATCAGCTCAGCTGCATTTCACCTCCAGCTATGCAGAGTGCACACCCTGGGGCAATGTACCCTCCTGGCTCCTGGAGCAACCCTAGGTGGTGACTGAACCCTGAGAACAACAAAGATACAACTGGAAATGGTCATTACCCCATTCTGTCTTTTTTTTTATTGTTACCACACAGGTTTTGTGTACCGAAACTGTACAAGTGAGGGCTGGTCAGACCGGTACCCAAGACCCGACATTGCTTGTGGCTACAATGTCAACGACACAACCAACGAGGCCAGAGTGAGTCTGAGTGCCCATGACCACAGATCTGCTGCTCTGGGACCCTGGGGGGAAACACTTTTGATTGGTGTTGTGATTGAACCCAGGTGGGGCTATTGCTATTAGTGGTTTTCAGCATGAATGCTTCCTGCACTTTGGAACCACTTCGGAAGTGGTTGCTCAGGGTGAAATTTCAGCAGATGATTTTACAAAAAAAACTTATTCATTAAATAGGAGGAGAGATCTTTCTTTTGGTGTGGGCTGGTCTCTACCAGGCAAGCAAGGTAAAGATGTGATTTTATGTTCCCCTGCAGCGTTCCTATTTCATGACCCTGAAGACCATGTACACCATCGGATACTGCACCTCCCTTGTGACGTTGATGATTGCCTTAGTGGTCCTGGCCTCCTTTAGGTGAGGAGAAACATCTCTGGTGTGTTTGGCCAGGACTTCTGGTCCTCTCAGCTGACACAAATCCTTCTATTGACTTTCTGGGCAATTAAAAATTGAAGTGAATCTGAAAATCTTCACAGAAATCAGCAATAAAATTTGTCTCTGAATATTGTCTCCCAGAAAGTGTCAGGGCTGCTCCCCTCATTGTGCTCTCCTTTTCTTTCCAAATTGTAGCTGGATGCACGTTGCAAAATGGCATTTGTACCAACTCCCTGCTGAGGTCTTCCCATGATTTCTGCTCTCTTGGGCAGTGTTTGCCCCCTGCTGCTCTTTTCCCCACTTGAGACTGTGGCTAAAACTTTGTCCTAAGTGCCACTGTGCTGACTTCTGGCAAGCTGTTTCAGCTTTATATTAGCAATCTGACATTCAGCTTATCTTCACTCATCCCTGTAACCTGGAATTTGTACTGTGCTGCTTATTCAGTGAGATTAATTTCCCTTACAGTAAATGTCAGGGTGGCACCTCTGGGCAAAAGAAAACCCAACTACTTTGCAAATTTATATTCAGGCTGCATGGCCTCTGGACACAGACTGTGTGGAGATTTAATACAGAAAACACTGCAGGAACAAATGCACTGTGCTGGCAGAATAAATAAATTCATCCAGGTGTGAATAAACATCTTGGGTTCATGTTACTCCAGAAGGGAGGGAGGGATGCTAGAACAAGCATATTGGCATGAAATCACAATTTTCCTGGCAACGTTCAGCTTGTTTTAGTACCTGAGTGGAGCAGATATGATTGTAGCTTTTTAAGGTCTTCTCTAGGATATCCCTCTTGGGAGATGCATTAGTCTTCCTTTCATAGACAGAACTGTTCTTCATTTATCAATTTATCACTGCTAAGGATTGAAACCTGCTGTTTACAGCCACAGGCTCCTTACATTGGTGAGGAATGTCACTTCACTGGTTCTCTTTTTTTTTTTTTTTAGAAGACTTCACTGCACAAGGAACTACATCCACATGCACCTCTTCACATCGTTCATTTTGCGAGCCTCATCCAACTTCATCAAGGATGCTGTCTTGTTTTCCTCTGAAGATGCAAATTACTGTGGGGCATACACGGTAACCCCCTGCTCCCCAGTTTGCTCCACCCCTCAATTTCCCAGCAGAATCTTAGCAGGATTTAGTATACAGGGAAGGAAATCTCCATCCCAACTTTATATTTATTCATCATGAGGTGTTATGGGAGGAGATATGCTTTGCCCCTTCTCTGAGAACATTAAATATTCCTGACTTACATTGCAGTGTGACACCTGATAGTAAGATAAAGGCTTGCGCTCAGAGAGTCTGGAACCTCCCAAATTTTGAAATGTTTTTGCCTTTTTATTGGCAGCAAACTATTTTGAAAATCTGGGTGTGAGAAGGGGTGAGCAATACCGGGGATGATGGTCAGTGTTCTGAACTAAAATATAAGAATTAGGGAAAAGAACAAAAATAGGCTTGTTATGTTTTATCCCACTGGTTTTGCTGGATTTCTGTTGCAGAAAAATAACATCTTGAGAACACTTTAGTTTGTCTTTATCAACTACTTTTCTTGGAGAAAAAAAAAAAATGATTGACAATACATTCACATGCTTCTCTAAGGTGATATTAGTGTTACTGGTACTAGGAAGACAGTAACCTGTATCCAAGTGTCCATGACACATTCAGCTCCTTTAGTGAGGCAGTTGATTAATGCATTTAGGAGTGCCAGCTCTGCTTTTTCACCATGTGAACCGTGTCTTGAGGACACCCATTTAGTCCCCTAATTGCTGTAAAATCTCTATTTGCCAAGATAAATTTACAGCTCGCTCTCTATGTTAGAAGGCAGGCACAAACCCAGGCAGGAGTTAATTATCCTCTCTTTCCTCAGGCTGGCTGTAAGCTCACCATGGTGTTCTTTCAGTATTGCATCATGTCTAACTACAGCTGGCTCCTCGTGGAAGGACTGTACCTCCACACTCTCCTGGTGATTTCTTTCTTCTCGGAAAGGAAGTTCCTCTGGTGGTTCATCGCCCTAGGATGGGGTACTGGTTCTCCCTTCAGTGAGAATAACTGGGTTTTTTTCTGCCTTTAGGCTGGACTTGTGAAGCAGTAACTGTTTTTTCCAATTGCAGGTGCTCCGACGGTGTTCGTGGCTGCATGGGCGGCTGCTCGGCAGCTCCACGAAAATATTGGGTAAGTGGTACAGAGTGGGGGAAGCTGACATGCCAGGGGGAGCATGCAGCCCCCCGAGCAGGCTGTTCCATGGTGTCCTGCTCATTTCTAATTGCTGGGAGCAAGTAAATCAATCAACATCCTGCTGTGGTGGGAGCCTGGATCCTAGTCTGGGTGTGAGTGGAGGTATAGCTAAACAACAGGAGAAAAAGCTTCCAATTCCATTTCAGCCTTTTCAAAGGTAGGACATAGTCTTCAGTTATGAATTCAGACCACAATGTTTTCTGTATCTGTATTTACCTTTCTGAACAGCGAAACTTTGAATTTTTTCTCTTCTCCCTTTCAAAAACTTGAACAGTATTTGTACTTTAAGGGAAGCACCTATTTCTGCCCAGTGTGGGTAGGCAGTTGTTGTCAGACACGTTGTTGTATCATTCAGTGAGAACAGGAAATTAGTTTTGTCGAAAAGAGAACAGGACCTATCTAAGGTGCGAAACAGACTAAACCTGTTTGAAAAGATACCAATGTTTTGATAACTGGCTGTACTTTCTCTTCTATTTTTACAGGTGTTGGGACGTTAACACTGATGCCAATACCTGGTGGATCATAAGAGGCCCCATAGTTTTGTCTATTTTTGTAAGTCTTTTCTGGGACAAGCACATTCAAACTGTATTTTCAAATACTGTGAAGTCAGAGCTCATCTACTCAACATGCTTTAGAAGTGTGCTAATGAACTGATCTTAGGCATGTGTCTGAACTGGTTTGACCCGTGAGTTACTGCTTAAGCAACTTCTGCTCAGCAGGACTTAGTAACGAATGCCCCAAAGCTAAGTTCACAGGAGAGCTAGAGTGTCCTCCCCAAGAAGCAAGAGCCTGAAGAAGATCAGGTTTCCACATCCTGTTGATTTCACATGAACTTGGCTGTTTTGTGGCAGCTTGTTTTGGACTGTTACAAGGAAAGCTCCGGAGGAGAAACGAGTGGCTGTACATTTCAGTACAATTACTTTTGTGTCTGCTGGTCAATGCCTCTCTCAGCAAAGCCAAAACCAACTTGCCTTACACGACCATTGGCTTTTGTTTTCAGGAATGAAAACAGCTCACAGGCTGCACACACCACATATTAGTGGACAGCACTGAGGCACTGCTCAGTGAATTAAGGCACAGGCGTTGAAACCCAGTGTGAGCCTGCTCAGTGCAAGGCAGTAGCGATGACAAAAAGCAGTTTGGTGTGTATAATACTCAGTGCCTGCGTTTTGAGCATTTGCTGGTCCTCTCCTTCAGAGCCTTTGGTACCAGGGGGTTGGAGCTGCTGCTTGGGGTAGTTGCTCTGCCCGATGAAGATGCTCTGGGTCAGACCATGTCTGAAACCCTAACCCAGAAATGTGAACTGCTGGTTACTCTCCAGTAACTTGCTGACACTCCAAGGGAGACCCCAAGGGCTGGTTGAGGTTTTCAGGTCTCCAGTAAGAACCCTTTTGTTTGCAAAACACAGAGCGCAACACTTGCACACTTCTCGGAAACCTAGGCAGCAGAAGTGATGGGTTAAAGTTCTGCTCCTCTTGACCAGCGAGCAATCCTGCATCCTCACAAGACAAAGCAGCAGACCGCACAAGTGATTCGGGATCAACTAAACCAGGCTATTTATTTTTCTTTATGAAACAACCCTCATGGTAGGAATCACTCAGCAATATATAAAAGCCAACAAGACCCAGGCATTCTGAAAGACAAAAAGCACAATCTTAGTTCATCTTTTGGCGGCGCCCACCCGCTATCGCCTTCCGAGTGTCCTCAGAATGCCGATCCTGCCTTGTTTTGATACTGAAGGCAGAAGCCGCCTGCATGACTCTGCAGGTTTTCCCCAAAAGAGGCTTTACTCAAGCCCATTAACCAAACAAGCAGCCAGATCTTAAGAACCCAGATCTAATCTCTGTATTCCTCACAGCCTTCAGCAGTTCAAAGGGCAGAAAATCAGCACCGATAAACACCTTTGTGCTCCCAGGCAGGCTCTCGCTCATTCCAGCGCTGCCCGCGGGCAATTCCTCCGGGCAGGAATCTCGCTGCTCCCCCCTTCCCCTGTGGTTTTTATCAGTGAAAAGTCCTGCTCAGCATACACTGCTCTTCCCTGGCCTAATGGGTTGAAAATCCCAGAACACCCAGACCTGAACCTCCTTTGCTCCCTCCTTTGCTCCCCTCCACCTCCCCCTCTAGCTCCTCCGAGCTCTATAACCCATTCCTCCTCCCTCCCCAGCATCCCCCAACTTCCAGCCTCCCTCCGCAGCCACAGCTGCTCCCTTGCCATCCAGTAACTTGCAGGAACTCAGGGACTTGCTGTGTCTGCCCCATTTCCAGGAGACCCGGTTCTTTTAGGGAGACCCACCACGGCAGAGCCCTGCTCCGGTGCCCGCAGGTAGGCACGCACCGCCAAGAGGATGCGCCCCTGCAATGGAGTTTCCCGGCTCGGGGAAGGGTGAAGGGCCCGCCACGGTGCAGGGTGTTACAAAAGGGGTGCAGGTCTGCGGGCTGGGCAAGCCAAGGGCAGATCATACCCCTCGGGTGCGAGGCACTGCCCTCGGGACAGGGACAGACAGGCTCAGGCGGCTCTGCCTCCCCTGCAACTCCCAGGCTTTGCCTGGGGGGTCAAACGAGCAGAAAGAGCTATTGCCTCATCTGCACCCAAACTGAGCAGATCAGCATTTTTATCTGATACCCACCCTTCCAGAGGGGGAAAATACAAAAGGAAGAACTCCAGTGCGGACTCTCTCCTCTCCCCACTTCTAACTGCTTTGCCTCGTGGTCCCCTCGTGTTTTAGGCAGGGAACAAAGAGCACTTGTAGTGCCAGTTAGCAAGTGACAGCTCCAGTGGGGCCAGACTGTGCAGAGGCTGTCAGAACCCCACAGCCAGGTGGGACCAAACCGCTGCTCCTGGCTTCCCTGCCCTTTGGATAACGAGGCCTGACCCTAACTAAAGCTGCAGCAAAGAGCAGGGAAAGCAGCCAGCATCCCAGCCCGGTGTGGCCAAATAGGCTGGAGAAGCAGGAACAGAGACTGGGATGGGAACACGGACACAGGCAGGGCAGCCCAGACCCTTCTATTCTTTCTGCTTGGTCCAAACCCCCCAAAGTGGCTCTGCTGATACCTGCCAGTTACATAAGCAGATACTAGGTTTGTTGTTTGGTGGGTTGCTTTTGCATTCTTATTTTGTTGTGGTTTGTTTTGTTTTTGTTTTTTTCAGATTAATTTTATTCTCTTTGTCAACATTTTAAGAATCCTGATGAGGAAGCTCAGGTCCCCTGAAAAACGGAGCAGTGATTTCAACCAATACAAGTATGTTTCTTACATCCCTTATAAGACATTCAAGGCCACCTGAGCATTTCTTGCTCCTTTTACTCCAGCTTTTCCCTCTGTTTTCATTTTCAGGAGACTTGCAAAGTCAACACTCCTCCTCATCCCTCTCTTTGGGGTCCACTATATCATCTTTGCTTTTTTTCCTGAGGATGCAAGCAGTGGCACGATGGAAATTCAGCTATTTTTTGAATTGGCTCTTGGATCATTCCAGGTAATATTTGACAAGCTATTATTCCTTTAAAATAAGAAAAAGAGGTAGAACATATAACTCTGCAACAGACCTGGCAAAGCCAAGCTGTCTGATTTCCCTTGAGATGCCTCATCCCCATTCAAAACTACACTCCTGTGACCACAGTTCTTTTATCTTTCAGGGCTTTGTTGTGGCTATACTTTATTGTTTTCTTAATGGTGAGGTGAGTTTTGTGTGTATAGCATTCTTTTTTATTGCTGAAGCATGCCTCATTAATCGGTGGGATACACCCCAATGAATTACACGTGTTGTCTGAGTGTTTTCCTCCCAGCTACTTCACATCACTCTTGAAATTCCTCTTAGACCTGGCAAGCCTAGATAGGTAATCCTATGTCAGATGCAAACTTCACCTCTCAACTACTGCAACCCTTTCATAAATCAGATAACAGTATTACTGTCTGGGAACTGAGGGTGGAAGCACCATCCCACAGTCACACTGACAACTGCCTGGTTCTCACCTGTGATATCATTATCTGCCATCCCATCCATGGCCGGTTTATTTACTCAGCCCTTAGGAGGGAATTTATCAAAAGCTATAGATGGTCCAAGTTTATCAGAATTCTTATAAGGTAAAGGTTTTGGTAGAGGGACCATTTTCCTTATAGCTGCATGACAACTCCCAGGCTTCTAGGCTAGAACTTGCACTCTGAAATGCTTCTGCTGGTAGAGGTGGGGGGAAGGGGGGGGAAACATACAAACCTAGAAGATCTAGAGCTAATTGGAAGGAAAGAAAAAAGCAAACCAGTGCCTAAGAAAAAAGTCACTTTGAAATGAAGGAAGGTTTTGAAATTAGAGTGCCAAAATGTCCTGGTTTTATATCTACAATCAAAATTCTGGAAAAATCGAAACCAAACACTTCCTAAGGCCAGCTAGATTCTGTGAACAGTTTCACCCGCAGTTAAATAAAAAGCTGTGTGGCTACAACAACACTATCACTAGAAATGTCAAGAAACAAGCCCTACCTTAACCCCTTAAACTGGGATTTAAATAAATAAGCCCAAACCCTGGCAAAGGTAACCCATTCTCATTTTCCTGTTCCAACATAAACTAGCTGAACGAAGTATTTTGTGACCTTTCTACCTAGGTTCAGCTGGAAGTTCAGAGAAAATGGAGGCAGTGGCATTTAAGCAAGCGCTGGCGTCAGCATCTCAGCACCTCGGCGAGTACCGGAGGAAGCGGCCTGACTCAAGAGATGCAGATGGTGAGGTCCAGCCCACCAGAGCACAGGAGAGGAACCCTCCAAGGGTCAAGTGTGCTTTTACCCTGTGCACCTGAGGTACCTCCATGCTCAGACACACAAGGCTGAGTCCCATGGACTGAGTCTCGTGTCCATTTCCAAAGCGGGGCTTGGCTGTAGATCAGCGGTTCTTGGAGCACATCTGCTCGTGTATATCCTGTGCAGCACCATGGTTATTTTGCAAAGCAAAATGGGCCAAAATATTATGCTCTTCCTTGAGTTTCTGGCCACAGTAATTTGTGTTTCTTTCCACACCTGCTGCTAGTTCTACCTTAAATGTGACCTTCCGTTTTCCATGTGGCTCTCCAGCATGTTCCAGGCTAAGTCAGGCTGCTGCTTTTTTGATGTTCTCTACTTCTTCTGCTGCAGAAGCTGGGAGGACATTGGATTTTGTATTATGAAGATTACATGCCATCCACCATGGGTTTGAAATGCAAAATTAATGAATCCCTAGAATTTATCAAGGTTCAAAGCCTTTCTGTTTTGGTGATGGATTCAGAACATAAAACTGAGAACATTAAGCACAGCTGAGCTCCAGTTTCCTCTCTGACTGCATATCCATTGCTCCAGTGACAGTGGCAGGTTCAGACAGGTTTCTGTCTTTGCCTCTTTTAACGGTGGAGACTTTGGACACAACAATGGTCCCATTTGGTTATTTGTATAATTTTGAAATGGTAAAAAAGCCATTACAACATACTCCAAGGGCAACCAAAACAACTTCAGTAAGACAGATTCCTCCCTTGTGTTGTGTCTGTACCTCCTAGACTTGACCAGCTTGTATTTGGAAGGAAGAAATGAAAGCTCTTGAAACATCTAAAGCCTAAATTGAACTGAACAGTAGAAGGTATCTGGTGAAAAACAATTCTATAGTGGCTACCAAAAATCTCTCTATAGTCTAAAGTCCCTCAGGGTACTGAAATCCGCAACCCTGTGCACTGTCATATACTGTCAAAAAGTATTTGAGCTATCACAGCTTTATACTCTTAAGGACATAATTAAGCAAATTTCCCTGTTTTGAAATGGGAAAGGAATAAAATAATTCATCTGACAAAGGAAATCAAATATCCTAGCTGATTTTGTATCCACATTTCCCTAGTTGGGGTGATTTTTGGCTGGGTTTCTTCAAGGGCAAAGATGATTGAACCAAAAGCAAATGGTGTTTATCACTTCTACCTCCTCCCAGTCACCTGCAAGACATTGGCAAAACATGCATGGCATGTCAAAGGCTGCCTGAGCAGCACTCCCCAACCCCCTCTGCCAAAACTGCTCCAACGAGCTTTTAATCACACCAAATGCCTACATGGTAAGCTTCTGCCATTTTATCAGAAGACAAACATGCAGAGAAGTTCAAAGGATACATTCAAGCTTAAATTACCTCTACTGAATCGGGGTTTTGAGTGCTGTTAGCACTGTTTGAAACTCTGAGATTCAGGAAAAAAACGTATTTTTTTTTCACTGGCAGTGCTGACAGTTATTCCACACCCTCCCTGGTGCAGCAGGTGCTGCAGCAGCAGCGCACGGAGGGCAGCCAGGAGAGGAAGGGCACTCAGCAGCAGGGAGAGCTTCATGGTTGCTCCAGCCTGCCTTGCCTGTTTGGCTTTCTTGGGCTCATGCAGGTCATGAGCAGTAGGAGAGTTGAACCTCCTTACAACTAGGAAAAAAAAAAAAAAAAAAAGAAANAGTAAAGCTGTAAACTGGCAAGCATTTCAAGGAATTACTTTAAACTCCCTTTTTTTTTTTTTTTTTAAATAGCAAGGTTGCAAGTTGGCTTTGTCCTTAGAAAATCAGCCAAAAGAAGTGCAAGGAGGAACAGAAGCAGGCTCAGTCCCGTGACCAAAGGAGAAGTGAAAGCCCCTCTATGAAGGTTGGAATTAAAGATCTCACTTTAAGCTGACTCACCCATGTCAAGCAGAGCCTCCAAACTTCTCGGGGGTTCACTCTGTCCCAGTGCATTTAACAAGTATAGCTCTGAAAAAATGTAACCTTCATTTTCTCTCTAGCCTACAAATGAGACCGAGAAGGGTGAAACAACTTGTATATTCCCTTTCTGAGAATTAAACACTCATCCTTCAAGCCAAAGCAGCTGTTTGTTTTAAATTCAAGTGCCTCCTTCCAGCATAAATGAAGAAATACAGATTCAGAGATACAATAACAAGTAATTAATTAGATCTTATGCAATTATTGGCTCTCACGCTACCCAGTGTAAGAGCTCAGCCCTGCAGTGCATAGCTAGGACCAGCACAAGGCTGGGAGGAGGCCAGGCTGAGCACACCTATTCGTACAGGGGCATGTTACATGCCCAAGAAAAAAAATGCTGCTGACTTTCATATTAAAAAAAACCCCAGTTCTAGCATAAATTGTTTTACATGGTTATTTTGGTTTTATCTGTCTTGCCTGAAATAACCAAGATAAAGGAATTATTCCCAGATTCCATATAGCACGTTTGCTTCAGGCATCAAGCACAAGCCTTGTTTGTATGAAGAGCTGAGGCTCCACAAAAACTCCTGGATGTCAGCTGGAATCTGGAGCCCTCAGCTCTTGAGGAAGAGCACGTCCACTCGGGAAGATACCAGAAGCAAGCAGGCCTGGAGTTACAACCCTGTGACCTTGTCCTGGGTTCTGCTGGGCACAGGAAACTGCTGCCGAAGTCCAGCACAGGGGAATGGGTTCTTTCCTCCCCCATCTCCTGGGCAGGCATGGCAAAGGCTCCCTGCACGGCGGGGGATCCTGCTTTAGCTGTGCTGAAGGGTGCTAGAGAAAAGAGCTAGCTCCGAGGCCACTGACATGTTTATAAGCAGATGAGGAGGAACAGGAAAGCAGATCTCAGCGAGCAATGCAAAGGCAGGAGAGGAAGGCACAGAGGGTGAACACAAACTCCATATTCATACAGCCCACCCCCTTCCTGGGTATTCAATGTAATGAATGGTGGCTTTACCAGTCAGTAGGACCCGAGTACCACCTTTCACCCAAGTATTTATCAGTGTTCAGGGACACTGGGGCCAGCCTCTGGCTATTCACTCCAGGTGCCCTGAGGATTCAGTTGTCCTGCAAGCCAGCACAGCTGGGAACAGCTCCAGCAACCTGAGCATCAGCAGCCTAAGAGCTAAGGAATTTAAGAGGAAGTCATTAATGGATTTTCTCTCCAACACAGCAACAAGGCAGTTCCTAGCAAAACTGTCAGAAGCAAAAACCAATAGTTGTGCCATGAATAATTACACCGTGCAAAGCCTGAGTGCAGTGGAGCTGAAATGAGCTGTACCCATTCAGTGGGGTCCAGTGAAGGTGAGAGGCCTCAGAAATTCAGGCAATGCCCCCTCCAGGACAATGCCTGGGACAGACCTTGTTTTCACCCAGAAATGAGGCCCCTCTTGCACATGCCAGCTGACTTAGAAGGTTGAGAAGAAGGGGCATTATCAGCTTACCATAGGCCCCAGCAGAGGGAAAGAGAGCGGGTGAGGACAGTCATGTAATATATCTTCATAATCACTTTCCTGTGGCTTGCAAAAGCAAGCAAGGCTCAACCCCATTTCTGGTGTCACTACAAGCACAGCTGATGAAGGTACTGGAGACTGAAAATCAAAATAACATGCTCTAGGGGACCCTGCTGGAGCAGGCAGGCTGGACTGGATGACCCCCAGTGCACCTTTCCAACCTTAACCATTCAGTGATTCTGGAAAAATATTGTCCAGGCAGGATACTTCCCTAGCCAGCATGCCCTGCATCAACATTTCCTTATTCTTATCCACAGGCAATGTCTTGGGTACAAGTGCCCAATTAAAGTTAGTAACTAAGTCTAAACGGCTCATTAACAAGAAGTGATGTTCATTACCCTGCTTTTAAGAGATGTTAAACTGAGACAGGCCAACGACCTCTCCGGTTGGAAAGTGAACACCAGGTGCTAATTAACTTGAGATTACATAAACTAATTCAGTGGTGTAGCTGGGAAGCTATTTTCCTGACATTCAACTAAACCTGCTAATACAGCGAGCTCTGAGAAAAATACATAAATACACTTGTACTCAGATACCACTTCTTGCAGGCCAAACAATCAGAGCTGAGGAAAAGAGCTAGGATGCTTCAGAGACGGGTGCAGTGTGGGAACAGGAAGGTGAAGGACACAGGAAAGAGCTCTTTAGCTGGTAAACAGAGCACATGCAACAGCAGGAAATCATTAAAGCGCCTACAAGGTTATCTCAAATTCCCAGGAAGAAACCCAGCTGACTGCCCCTCTTGTTTTGCAAGACAAGAAAGCAGTGCTGGCTTCTTGGGCTGGTGCAGATACACCCTTGGGAGGGAAAAGGACAGGGGTCACTGTAGTGGCCTCAGTTCCCTTGGTAAGAGCTTGGCAGAGCACCAAGAAGTCATTTCTTCATCAGTTTAGCTGGGTAAACACAAGGAATAGTGCCTGAGAGATTATGTAAAACCCCACTTATCCCCTTAAATCCGCGCCCCAATATGAAAGATAAAAAGAGTGAATTACAGTTCTTATTTCAAATCAATTTATTTAACAAACTTCAGGAATATTGCTTGACACTTTCACACACTTCAGTAAATGAACAGTGACCCACTGCTGCACAGGTTTCTCTACATAAGGATGTCTCCTCCTCCAGACAGTCAACTCTGTTTTGTAATATTTAGCTGTCAAAATGCATCTTTTCCCAGCATAATATATGAGTACTATACAAAAAAAAAAAAAAAAAA
>VWZN01003323.1:135774-146530 GCA_013396955.1 Regulus satrapa
GGCTGCTCCGGCCCGGGGCACGGACTCGCCCAAGCCCGCGGTAGAACGCGGCTGCCGGGCTGGAGGTGTCCCGGGCGGGGCGATGGCTCTGGCCGCGCCGGAGGTGCGCTCCGCCGCCAGTCTGCAGCAGGCTGTGGAGCAGCGCCCGCGGACGGGGACGCTGCCCCAGCCCTGCCCGCTCGCCCGGGACACCGGAGGAGCCCGCGGGAGCGGCTCCGGGGCTGTCTGAGGAGTGCGGTGCCAGCCGGCCCCGGACACGCCTGCGGGTACGGGAACGGCCCGTCCTGCCCTCGCCGCCCGATCCCTGCCGTGTGTGCCCGCTGTTGGTGCTCCCGAAGCCGTTGGGGCCATGGTCTCGCACCATGGGCTGTGCGCGCTCTCATCTCTTAGCAGCCTCTTCTGCCTTACCTGTCTCTACCCCTGCTGGCAGCAAAAACCTCTCTGCTCATAAAGTTCTAAAAGCCTTAGCTCTTTTTCTCACTCGTGTTTTGCCATCCTCTAATGAATTACCGACTGCTCTGCTTTGTTGTTGTTGTTGTTTGTTGTCTGAAACGGCTTTTTAAAAGCCCAGTAAAGCCGGGTGGTGTTGCTGTGTCATCAGAAACTCTTGTTTTACTGCCAAGTTCTGATTTTGACTCCAGCAGAGTCTGAGGTCCAGTGGACAGCCCCAAGGGTCGTTGTTCTGGGCCTCCCTCATATTCACAGGGGTCAGAATTTGGCCATTCCCTTTCTAGCCAAAAGGAGTTGGAAGGATCTCCTTCTTCAATATGGGGTGGTAGAAGTCATCGTTACTTAATCCTTATTGCAGCTTCCATTTCTGAACTAATCATCTGTCTATACAGACTGTCTCATTATTTTAATCTCTATGCAATTTCATATGGGTTTACTGTGCTTCCTTTAAAACACAATTTATGTCTGCTGTGATCTCTCTGGGGGTGTTTTATGTAACTGTTTCTACGAGGAGAGTGGGTGTTCTGAACAACTTCCTTTCGCTTTCATATTTTAATTTTAATGATAAATGTTGACCTTTATATTTCTCTCCTCCTGCAGAATCTTTTGTTTAAATGTTTCTCTACGAAGTTGTATACAATGTTAGATTGTATTTCTATCAGACACAGAATCGAGATTTTCTCCTTTTGCAACCCATGGCAAATCTTTGCAAGGTCTGTTGCTAAAACTTACACCATGGGTTTGTGGTCAGCAACACATTTTGTTTTCTGAATGTGCTTTCCAAGCTAGAAAACCTCATACTTGTCATATCCTGTTCATCTTAGATACACCAGCTGATAAAACTATGAACATCCTGGGCTCTTTATTCCACAGGTTAAACAGCATTTCTGCATTGCATTCTGCAGACTGATTACATGCATTTGCTGTTATATCCTTTCCACTTCGAAGTTCCAAATTCAACAATACACATGTATTTTTGGTTCAAAAAGCACAAACAGATCTTTTTGTCTCATTTGTTGCATGAGCTGAATAAATGCTGCTTGCATGTAACCAGGCTGAGAAAACGCAGACTTGGACCAGGCAAAATATACCAACTCTTATCTGGCAAAACCCTCACCTAGCTTTCTGTAACACTGACTCAATCCTGCAAAACATTAGGCAATTTGGCCCACAGTTAGCAAAATTATTTAGCATAGATCTGCATTTAAAACATATGAGTCATCCTAATGACTTCAGCAGTTAAAAATCTTATCTTTTAATGGTGAGGGGTATTCTGCTGGGCAAGATAATTTTTCTTTCTGTAAAAGCTCACATGAGTAAACACATGCATAAAAAGCTTTGATGAATGAGGAATTTTAAGTTGTTACTTTTGGAACCAAAACTACTCCCCTGTCATACTTGGATTCTTTAGTAAATATATAGTTATGTGCCAAGCCTGCTCTTTGAGCAGATAGGGTGGTTTGGGATGGTACTTTTTCTGCAAATGAGATATTAATGTTTTGTGTTTAATTTGGTTTCCCCAAATATAAACAAGAATGAAACTGGACCTCGGATTACAATCAGCATTGAATTGGCACTTTCAGAGTCACTTTCCTGGGGTACCCCAGAGAGGATGTTTGTAACGGTGAGTGCTTTGTTTCTGCACCTGCCTGGCTGGAGACCTGGTAAAGTTGTCTGGGTTTAGAAAGCCTGCAAAAACTCTGCACCTTTTTCAAATGCAATGAGTTTCTCTTCGTTGTCTCATTACAAAACAAGCAAAACATGTTATCTGACTTTACAAGAGGAAAAAAAAATAGTGGGAAAATGCCTCTACACTATTTTTGAAAATCATATGTGAAAATGGTATTTTACAATAAAAAGAGCTCAGTGCCATAAAAGAAAAACAATTTTTTTTGTCTGAAAAATACATCACCTATGTAATAGCAACAGAGTGAATGACCTTTAAAGCACTTCAGAAGTATTTTTGGTTGTGTTAATGTAGAGTTCTTGGTATATTGCCAGTTTCATTATTTTGTTTAGAAAGTCCCTTTTCTCTATTGTTTAAGTAGGCATTTCACATCCTATCCCTGGAGAGAAAGTTTTCGGGGAAATGTGTTCATAAATAATGGAAATTACCAGAGACTGTTGTACAACACAGAAATAGGTTCATCAGGTTCCTTTAAGACCATGAGAAGTTTAACACCAGGCTCTCCCAGGGAGCTTTTCTCCTGCAGAAGCTTGGAGAAGGTTCAGGACCGAAATCTGAGCATCACCAGGGGCTTAGGGAACAGCTGCCCAATAAAGTCACTTAGAGATGAAGCAGAACACAAGTGACTGAGGCACCACCAGTCCAGCTTCATCTCATCTTTAAACTGGTTACTTCTGTGAATGCATTTGCTGTTTAGTAAAATTCTTTCTGAACATGTCTTTAATTCTTGGTGTAGCAACTCACCGGTGTGGCGTTTGAACCCCCATTTTAATCAGATCCCTAATTCAAGGTATCTCTGCAGAGAGAAGTGGACCTGATCTTTGAGACAAATAGATCTTGAGTATCTTGCAGACTGAGACTTTGGGAAGGGTCTGTATGGTGGGAAAAAGGTAACTATGTGTTTTTAAAATCTTCTTAAAGCAGTGAGCATGTAGAAAGTATTACAAAAAAGAATGAAGAGCCTAACTGGCTCCTGTCACTGTTCTCTTGCCTTCTCTTTTTCATGGCAGTAGACTGAAAATCCATGTTGAAGAAGCTGCATTCAGCTCAGGCTGGGTTCAGCCTAGCTGGGCCAAAACAGCTTCTGGAATGGGGCAAAAAGTCAGCAAGCTGCTGGCAAGCTGCTCAAGCCCAGCAGCTTCTGAGAACTCAGGCAGTCATCCTAGGTGAATCGTGCCCCAGGCAGCAGCACGTAGAACAAAAGGGGGTTTGGGTTGTGCCAAGGCCCACACAGCTCAGACCAGCCCCTTATCACAACCACTTTACCTCAGGATTTTCCTCCCATGGCTGCAAGTTATTGCAGCCAAGCGGACAAACTCACGCTGGCGTGTAAAAGCACAGAGAGAGGAGAACGCTCCTGAGCCAGATGGTTTCACTTTGCCTCCTGCCTGGACACCTCTGCTGTGCCACAGAAAGGCAGACTGGCCACCAGACAGGGGCTAGCACGTGTCCCTGCTGCCCCAGGCTCTCCCAGGGGCTGCTGCAGATGGCAATCACACCTAGTGACACCCAGGTCTAGGTCCTACTGCCCACCCACACCACACAGCACTCGCTGGGGGACTCAGAGCTGGGTTAGAAGCAAGCTGGTAACATGGGAGTCCATTATAGTGATTTTCTCCCCCAGTTAAGTCTAAGAAAAGAGATTTTAAGCAGGACAGGCCTAAAGAAATAGATATTGTACCCCAGAAAGAATTGTGTTTTCACTTCTGATCAGTTTTTGGACCCACCTCAGCATCACATTGCAGAGATCCAACACTGGGTGCTCGCTCATTCTGCTTCAGATTCAGCCTTTTTCAGGGACCTCTGGAAATAGTTACACTAGCTTAGGATGTAGCTCAAAATATCTGCATCTGGCCGTTCTGGCACTTCTGCTTTGAAATATATATTAAATTAAAATACTACCCCAACTTTAATCCTTTTAGCACTAATAGAAAAATTTGGGTCTGTATTTCAATACTACATAGTTGGGGAAATGATTCAGTTTTTCAGCTGTCACATTTTTTTCTCTCAGAAAAAGTCAGATCAATGGATCTTAAAATAATAAGTACCTTAAATTGGTGAGCCCATCTCTCAGATTCAGAACTTCCTCAAAGGAGCAGTGCTTGTTAGCAGGAGATGACATACCATTAGCTCAGCCTTCTGGGGAACACATTACAAGTTGGTGCCTTGCACATTTTGGTGGGGACAAACGAGGTGTCTGCCCGCCTTTGTTGGCCAAGTAAGGTAATTGTTTTTCTTTCCAAGGTGTGGAAAGAAAGCGTGTGGTGATGCAGCTCATAAATGTGTGTGTACTGGGAGTAACTGGGAATGAAAGTTAAAAGATCGCTGCAGCCAAACTCCAGGTGAATTCCCTATTCTAAAGATAACACAGCTAAGCTGTGCTTAACTTCCAGAGATACTCTGGTTCTAGAAGAAATACAAACTCATTCTCTGAATGATGAAGACACATCTAAAACGGATTGATGTTATTTGCATTTTAAGTGAGCAGCTGAAGACTGGCTAGTTCATAGATAGGAAGATATGTCATGGACTTGCAGGGAGGAAAAAAATATTTTCATTCTACTAACTTTTACCCTTCTGAGTTTATTACTGTGGATGCACTCAAATATCTTGTATCAATGTAGTATCAACTTATCTTCTATGCAGCTTTGACAACTTGGAAGACTATGTAACCTATTTCTGGGGCGACAGAAAAAATTTAGAAAATTGTCCCGACTAAAATACACTTTTTGTCTCCCCTGTTTATAATCAATCTCTCAAGATGGCTTTGATGACCAGGAACCCCAAAGTAGTATTGCTCAATATTGTTTGCTCTGAACACTCGGGGGAAGAGCAAATATTTTCAACAGCAGCAAATGCAATTGTAATTTATTTTTAGCAGTATTATCAGGGTGAAGTAAGTTCAAAGGTTAAAATGCTTCCATCTAAACAGAATCCAAACAGGATCACTCCAGATGAGTACTGAAGAATTTTGAGTCAGTTGCACACTGCAGTCGGCCTCGGACAGCATTTTAACCAAACTGAAAAATTTACTTCACAGGGTTGAAAAAACTGTTACAGGCCTTAAGCAACACACCAACACTGGTCTGTTAAATCTGTGCTAGGAGCGTTGCACCTTCACCGGTTTGTTAAGAGCAAGCAAAACCCATCAGAAGGAGATTTCCAAGGAAAACATCATCCCCTCTCTTATCTCTACCTGCAGTGGGTGCCAATCAGCTCTGTGTCGCTCTGTGCAAGAGCTAATCACAGAAGCACCACAGCAGGAACACTGTCTTATCACACACAGGAGTTAACATTCATGATTGCCATATCCAAAGTCCAGGTTCCGTCCTGCACGCTGCAGACTCAGCAGAGCAGAGCAGAGTGTTTGTGTGTGTGTGTTTGTGTGCCAGCTGGCCTCTGACCTCCTGCGTGCTGGGCTGGCTTCAGAGCACGTCTCTGCTGCCTCCAGGCACTGCGAGGATCAGGACGCTGCTGGCCTTCCTTTGATCCAGCAAAGAGGAAATAGCAGCAGCTCCCTGAGCGGGTGTCAGAACAATCCCCTGTTTTGCAGCCATCAGAAGCATCTGGTTCTCCACTGAAAGTACCTTACTGCACACACAGAGCAATGGCTCTGGATTATGTTTTGGCTTGAGGCTTGCTGCTTCTGTTGCTGATCTCAAGGCTGTATACAATAATGGTTGTCTATCTTTACCACCTTATTAGTTTAATAACAGCAATCGCCTCTACCTACAAACCTGTTTGTAGATGTCCTTAAGCCACCACTGCCCTGGTGTCACTGCTGCTCAAGAGTTATTTATGCAGCCTGGGTCCCTCACACTCCTTACACCTTCGAGCACTAGGCCAGCAACCTTTTCAGGCAGCCCAGCATCCTTACACACTTACAGACATTCATCCTGCTGCTAGACAACCACAAGGAGCCCCTTAGCTCAGCTCAGTCTATTTCAACTCAACAATTACTACCTCTCCATCCAAACTTTGTGTTGCTGCTTCTTGTCATTAACACTGTATGAAGTCACCAGCAGTACCTTTGCTTCTGCCTTTGTGCCTTTTGTAGCTGCTTACTGCAGAGCTCTTTCCACATCTTGACTTTTCCAGCTTGCTCCTGAATGACGCAGTTGATTGTCAAAGAGCAAGCAAAATATTAAGACCACTGACGTTACTTTCTCAAGGATGGTGAAGCTACAAGCAGAACAGCAAAAATTAAGTATGCAAATAAAGACTTACAAGATAAGAGTTCTCAGTCACTTGTATTACTTGGCAAACAGCATTATTTGTAAGCCTGGCTAAGGGCAGACCCTCTCTGGGATAAGCACTGTGTACAAAGTGATGTTTTCCTAATGCTAGAGGTATGAGAAAGGAGAGCAGCGCCGTAATCATTAATTGTCACAGGAGAAACTAATCCAAATGAGGACTGGGATATAGAACTTGCTAGTCCCAGCCTGTCCTCTAGCGGGGTGGTCAAAACTCCTGACTACACCTGTTTGGACAGGAATCATGCTGGCAAAGCAGTGTGCTCACAGTGCATCAGCTTCCAGCAAACAAGAGCAACGTGGGAGCATTTGCTGGTGTGAGCTCTGTTCTGGTAAAGCTTGGCAGAGTCCTTCAAGGATAACCAGCTTCATAAAATATAGCTGCCAAGATGGAGCTGTAGAAGATGTGGAATTTAGGGCTAGAGAAGAGGTAAAAGCATTTCTTATGGTGAACATCTGCTCTTACCCCTTTCTTGCAAAATGAATTTAATTAAGACAATCTCAAATAACAGAGGATACAAGAGCAGGTAAAAAACCCCAAATGCTTATTATACTTACCCAGAACAACAATAAACTGCCTTTTTTTTTCCCTCTTTATCCTAACACATTTTAAAGGACAAAAAGCAGCTCTAAGAGCATTTCCCATTAAAAGTAGCAAAGGGCAAAGTTAATATTTTTGAAAGCATGTGAAGTAATCTCTAAATCTACTACTCACAGTGTATAACTAGCTACAAAACCGTATTTATGTAGACAGATACATCATGATAGTAGTTCTATAAGTCAATTGCTTATCTGAAGAGTGCTTGAAGTCCTCACCTATTCAGATGGTAACCAGTACAGCAGGGATTATAATGCCTTACTTCCATAAAAGAGTGTGATCTCATTTTCAAATGCTCTACACTGGAATAGTTCAATGGCAAATTTTAAAAGCAAAATCTTCCCTTTCCATCACCAGCAGCTCCAAGAGACTACACTAGGCAGAGCAAAACAATTAGCCTACTAGAGACTGTCACAACCGTGTGTTTTGTAACTGCATTTTGCTGAGGATCCCCGTCTTTCTCTCTGAGCAGTCTTGCCAGCGTTCAGCCAGGCTATAGGTGACTCACTCCTCACTGCAGCCAACTGCACGGCAACATCAAGTTGGTTCTCATGCTTTTACAGCACCAAGAGAAATCAACCCTTGGTTCCCTGTGGAACCTTGCCCAGGGAAGGCTTCGTGCTCAGTACTTTCTCTAGAAGCCAAACACTGCTGTTACGAAGTAACATGCCCTGGAAACGTTTTATAAAAACGATCTGGCAGCTGTTGACTAAGTCTCTGAAAGCTGTGGCTAACAAGTATCGATAAAGCACCTCACTGTCAGCACAGCGTTAGAGACAACCCCCTCCAGATGAGCCCTGCGGGGCTGCAGCTGCTGCGGGCGCCGTGGCCGGAGGGAGAGGAGCGGCGGGGCAGAGGCGGCCGCGCCCAGGGCCGGTGCCTCAGCCCCTCTAGCGGCACAGGGACGGGGCAGGGACGGGCTCGCAGCCACTGCACCACCAGCACCACAGCTCAAGTACCAAGTGCGCTTTAATGAGTTCCAGATTTTGTTCCCAGAAGGAATTTATACCGTGTCAGTACATTAGGCAGGTACATAATTTCTCCTGAACTACAGGCATGAGGAGAACCGACTATGACAGATTAGGTATCTAAGGTTACTCTTAGAAACCGGTTTTCCATGATATTAGAAATAAGGCAGGTTTCAGGCGTGCATGTAGCTGATCCATTCAGTCCTCAGATGCCATATTTGCCCTTTAGCTCTTCCACTTTTGCTATGTAAGCTTTCATTGCGTCTTCTTTGGACGTTCCTGAAGGACAGAACACAGGAAGCAGTCAGACACCCTTCTCAGATGAAGATGCCTTCTACAAGTCACAATTCCTCACTATAGCCCGTGCCACCAGAGAGCAAAGGAGCCAGGAAAGTCACTGGGCTGTGAATCCACTGCTAAAGTTTTAGAGAAATGTGTCCCATCAGTCATAAAAAAACCCCGTGTTTCCAAGCAAAGCTGGTTTTGCACAGACAGCAACTGAGCAGTGTATTAGTTCTATTAATGTCATTGACAATTATTACAGGAAAGCTATTCCTTGAGACACCAAAACTAAGACCCATTGTCATAGATTAGACACCTGTTTGGCTCTTTATTTAGAGCTGGGAACTCACTTGTTTCCTCCAAAGCTTTCCTAACTGGAATATGCTCAACAGCTGGAAGGAGAGCTCAGTCTCTGGGACCAGGAAAACAAATTTAGAATTCTGCTGCTGTTATTATTCTTATTTATTTAACATCTTAGGCCAGCTGGGCATTTTGCACCCTAATTCCCTTTCACAAAGGCCATATTTTTCAGGATTACTTCTGCCCTGCAGAAGTAATTAAAGTTTATAATCATGGTATTGTGAACTTCTAGAACTCTTGTATTTATTAAAAGGCAACACTATTCTGTTTCTCACTGAACTACATGTGTCTCTCTGACTAGTTTGCCAGTGGTAGTTTTTTTATTCATTTCTTTAATCAGGTACTTACCTTTCAGTGCACTCCAGGCATCCCACTTGGCTTTGCCTTTGAAGTCCAGCATACCAGGGCGCTCTGAGAAAGACAGGATAAGCAGCAGGATTAGTTTGTGTGATCTGGCTGTAGGTAATACCCACTTGAAGGCTTAGTTAGCTCTTAACCGTGACTAAATACAATGGCTCATCTCTGCAGCTGTTACTTGCAAACCTGCAGCCAGCAGATCACCTCAGGGAAATGTGTTACAACATGGTTGCTGACAACAGAAATAGGCTCTCTCAAATTCCCTTGAGACGGCAGCATTGGAACAGAAGAGCACCAACTCCTGTGATCTGGTTCAGTTGAACTTTCTGAAAAGCCTGCTGTCATGTGAGAGCTATCCAGTAAGGAATAACACCTCTAAAAGTAAAGCAGAAATACCCTGAGGTCCATTACAGGCAGAGACACAAAACCAGAGGGCTGTTTGTAGCAACACACAACCTAGAACTCATTATCGTCAAGCTAGTGGAGTGTTGCTAACCTGCAGTTCTGCCTCTGCATTTGCAAACACTGGAAGTCTAACTCACTTCACTGCAGGCTGTGCTGTGGCTGAGTAGAAAGTGAATGACATGTACATGGTTATTCTCCGTGTAAAGTCCCCCTTTGTGGTTTTACTTCCTCTCTTCTCCTTAAAGATAATCCTGAGAACTCCCAAATGGAAGTGGGCAGTATTCACAGAGCCTCCCGTGGCACAGTGACCTGCAGCTCCAGTTGGCAGCTCTCTCCAGCACAAACCCTCCCACAGGCTGCTTCTCTGGCCAGCTCACGTTGCCTGCTGCTCCGCACACACTTGCAGGATTGGCGGCTCTGGGGCACTGTTTCACCCTGTCAAGCACTAAGAATGCTGAGGTCCAGCCACACCAAAAGGATCACATCTGAATCCCAAAGTGACTTATTTTCTCCCTCACACTGCCAGCTTTGAAAAAGAGAGATTAAATTACTTACCATTTCCTATACACTTCACTGCCAGCTTTTAAATCAATGGACACTCAATAAGCTTTTCCAGCTACTGGGTTAGGAGGCCAGCACTCCAAAGAAATGACCTTTTCCCTTTCTAATTCCAGCTACTCCAGTGTTACACAAGGTCGACAGAGACGTGCTTCACTTTAAATGTTATTCCAAAAGCTGAGCTGCCATCCACAACGCTGTAGTGAGAGAAGCAGCCAGAAACATTTTGCACGATGTACTCGACATATTTTTGGTACAGTCTTTCTGGAGTGTATTTATTGTAGCTCCTATAAAAGTTTTCTCCTATTCTTCGGGTTTTGCTTTCCAGTACTATTTTTAGCAGCCAATCCAGTCTAAATAAACTGTATGTGTCATCCCCTCTAGTATTGCAATTCCACCCTTGTATCGTCTGCCTTGCTGTTTAAACCTGTATAACCAACAAGTGTTTGCCTTAAAGCAGCACCCCTCGGCCTGAGCACCTACTTACTGACAGGGGTCTCCAAAAATCCCCATCCCAACATTTGCACGAAGCCAACACAAATCATCCTCGGGGCCTGGCGGAGGGGCGGCAGCCGGGATAATGCAAAAACCGCGAATTGCGGTTTGTTTTTACACAAAGCCTTACGGGGCCAGCCGTGCCCTCCCGCGCACCAACCCGTGCCAGGGGGGCACAGAGTCCCCTCAGGGGCCGGGGGGCAGCGCCCCGGGGCAAAGCTCTGCCCTCCCGAACGGCCTGCGGCGGGGGCAGCCGGCCCGGCACCTACCCGTGTTCACGTCGCCCACCGTGGCCTGCTTGTAGTGGCTGTAGATGTCCAGCATCTCCTGGTCCGTGGGCTGC
>VWZN01003323.1:146699-179228 GCA_013396955.1 Regulus satrapa
GAAGTGCCGGCGGAGAGCGGTAACGGGGCCGGGGGTGGCGCGGGGCCGGGCCCGGTGGGATCCGGGCGGGTTTCTCTGTCCGAGGGCAGTGGGCCAGCACTGCCTCCCCCCTGCCTCCCTGTCCCCGTGCAGGGCGGGGTAGCGCGGTCGGTTTGAGTAGGAGATGTGAAAATTGGCGATTTCTGGTTGAGCTCCCGAGTCTGAAATAGCACCAAGAAAGCATCCACCTTTGCTTGCTGTTTAGCGTAAATCGAGTTATTTTCAGGTGCAAACTATGTTTTCTTTTTAAAGCTAATTTGCATATGCTATTTGTGTGGTGTGCGATTCAGCTATTTTAAAATGGAACTGGAATTCGGGGGGGTTATTAACCAAGGCGGTGTAGAGGCAAGTTGCTTTGTATGGTAGAAGGTCTTTGTCACCGTTCTGCAGATAGTACTTGATGAAAATATTGGTAGTTTGCTTTGCCAGGCTGCAAATGGGACAAGCACAGCCAAGGTTGGGATGTACCTGCACGATGGTGGGACACTAAAACACCCCACAGCAGAAAAAGGAGAAAGCAAAAAAAAAAAAAAAGAAGAGAGACGGACACACGAAAAAGACCGTAAGGGGATAAGTAGGTGAAAAGTTCCTTCTCAGGACAGGAGGTGGTGCCTGAGATGCCTGCCCGGGGGTGGGAGGTGCAAAGGTCCTGCCGCTGTTGGAGCCCTTGGGCTGCGGTCTTTGCTCCTCCCTGCAGCAGCTGGGCCACTTCAGCACGTGGCCAGGAAGCCGAGGGGTGCCCGGTGCCAACAACAGGAAAGTTTGTTAAGGTAGAAAAGAGCTTATTTTCCTATGGAGAGGAAAAACCCAACAGAACAACACATGGGCTTGTTTGCAGAGGGTTTTGAGTTGACGAGGCCACTCTCTTTTAGGCTCTGCGCTCTAGTATAAGCCCATAGAGTCATTCTAGAGACTGACTGTTATAAATTAAATCCCTAAATTATTCACCTGTGTATTTGGGGGCGGTTTTTCACTTTCCCTGGGGAGGTGAAAATGAGCATTGTGTAACAGCTTAGGCATTTTTCAGAGTATTACACTCTCTACAGCATAAGCATGTTAAAAAAGTCTTTGGGTTTGTTTGTATTGGGACATTCTTCTAGAGCACGGGGCTAGTCCCCCAGCAGGGAAAGTCTTCAGTTGCTTAAAACCCAGACGACACCCTTGCATTTATCCATAGCACTTTTGCACGTTTAGCAGGGAGCCTGGTGTGGCATTACAGAGCACAGATACTGGAGTGTGTGCTGTGCAGTATCAGCAATGCCCTGTTTGTTTTGAGACCCTTTTACTGCTCCTGTAGGAATTGTGGCAGTGAAATCCCTAAATGCCCTTGGATTTCTCACCTTGTTTTGTCCTTTGCATGAGGCCTGCCTGCGCCTTGGTTTCCAGCTGTGCCCGTGAGCAGAGGAAAGGCAATAATTCCTCCCTTTACTGTTTCCCAGGTTATTCAGGATTAATTCCGATGTCAGCAGAAAGCTCGACCGTCACCGTTCGTCTCGTCCGCTCCTTCGAGCACCGCAATTTCCGACCCGTGGTGTACCACGGAGTCCCCTTGGGTCAGACTGTGAGGGACTTCATCGCCTTCGTGCGCAAGGGTGAGGCGTGCTCGTCCCGTTCCTCCCCGTCCCTGCGCGAGAGCGTGCAGGGGAGCAAATGAAGGGGAATGCTGGGGCTCTGGTGGAGGTGCCCGATTTCTGTTTACGTCCCCTGTGTGCTTTCCTTCCTTAGATGAAAGTTCTGGAGTTAATAAGAGTTTCCGTGGAGCTTGAATTTGGATGGACAGGTTCCCCCTGGCCAAATCCCCACCTTCAGCCTAAAAGAAACAAGGGCATTGCTGCATTTGGCTCAGTGCCTCAGGCTTCTTGAGAGGTTCTGTCAGGCAAACATTCATACATCAATAGGAATAAATGGATAGAATTTAGGAAGTCTTTGATCCTAACTACACAAATATGTGGAATATGGGAACGCAAGTCTGTTTGCTATTTGTGAGAAAAGAGAATCTTGAAAATTTGTTTGTGACACCGTGTGGTCTCACTGTGCGTGTTTGTTTCTGAGTTTCTGTCTCCATCTTGAGCTTTGTGGTGCAGCTGTACTCATCTGTGGGGCTCTCTCTTTTAGAAGCCTGCTTGAAAGTGACAGTGAATCTAAAAGTTAAGTGCTGCAGACCCGCCCACACAGTGACTTGGTAATCAGGGTGTTACCTTTAATCCTGCAGGTGTATTACCACACATCTCAATGGAGACATTCAAAGGGTACAAAATGAGATAATTTGTTTTTTTTGCACGAAGTCAGCTTAACCAAGTCTTGATCTGCTATAGATGATAACGTTTGGGCAACTCTTAGGACATTGCCCTGGGACTCATGAGTGTCTCGTGTTTGGCAATTTCTACACTTCCACACAGTGATAGGCATGGCAAGCTTTTAGGATGCCTTTAGAAAAGTGCAAGCACTTTCAGAACATATGGCATGGCTGCTGTTAGGAAGAATAAAATAAATACTGCTAAGAAACTTGCTTTTGATGTGTACAGTGTTGCAGCTCGCTGTTATTTGAGACGAAGCCAATATTTTGAACAAGACTTAGAACCTCATTCCGCAGGGGTCCAAAAGCCCTGTTCCTTCCTTTACTCTAATCTGTTTGGAAGAGGCAGTTTAAGATAAATGGTTGAACTACTGAAGAAATCGTGGCTTCAGCCACCTTGCTGCTAAAGGGGTAATTTCCTACAGTTTGCCTTCCTTTGTGCATGGTTCTGGTGGCATGTTCTGAATGGCAGCTGCTAGCTGTTGGTATAAGGTAAAGAGAGATCCTGGGCAAGCCATTAAAAGGATGTTCCTGGCAGATTTCTGAAGGATCAGACTCCAATGATCATACCCTAATTGCACTGACTCGCTGTCCTCTTGGGATGTTTTGTTCAGAGGGACTTCACGCTCAAATGAAGTTATTCACATATGGAGTCACTACAGAATCTGGGCCAAAGGCTGTTTTTTAGCATTTGATGCTCAAACAAGTCTGCTATGTTGCAGATTTATTTTGATGTAAAGGCTTCTCCAGGGGATGCATACATTGCACAATAATGAAAAATGAAGTATTGGAAATAATTTTAAAAGCAGAACTTTTTTTTAACACTGTGCTTTTATTTTAATAGATGTGTCTTCAAGAACAGGTCTTCCTCCTCCTTTTAAAAATTACAAGTATGGTAGGTGTTTTTTATTTTTCTTGTTGTAATTACCGTCAAATGACTACATAATATTTTACACCAGCATTTATACAACTTAAAAGATAACTGCTGTACAATACTAATGTTGGTGCCAGTGCCTGCCTACATTTGCAACTCTGTCCAGCTGTTGTAGGTGGAATTATGCCACTGGGATCTTGTCTGCAGAACTTGATCATTATTTTGAAGATCTGATTTAATCTTTGAATTAGGCTGTATGGTTTACATTATTTGCTACTGAGAACTGATGGGTTTTGATATTAATTTTAAATTACTTTTATAAGTGCCATTTAACTCTGTCTTTACCCTAATGAACAGCTTGTAATCTCAAAGTGCTTTGGAATTTTTGTTCTCTGTGTGCATAGGTATTTATTGATGGTGAAACAGAAGCTGAAGGCAAGAAGTAGAAAACGCTTAAGATTTAAATACTTAAATAGCTTACACAATAGAAGAGAAACAGGGAAACTTTTCTCCAAGTAGATATGAAAGCTTTTAAATACAAGCTGGTAGTATGAAATAGCATGATGTGAAATTTAAGCTGACTTTATTCCCTAATGCAAAACTATAGGTATATTTCCTTTTTGTGCAAATTGGCATGAACATTCCAATTCATCTCTTTGGGACAGAGAAAACTTTTCAAATAGACTAAATTACTTCCTTTCTTGGAGTTTGGAAACTCAGATATCAGTTGCATATCTTTTCCTAAACTTGGCAATTCTCAAAGTTCCCTTGGAGTTTTCCTGCAAGCGATCCTCTGTTTCCCCTGTTTTTGGAGCTGATAAACTCCTTCCTCTATGGTGATTCAAAGAACTGAGTGAGATATCTACTTAATACATGTGAAGGGTAATATACTCTCTTTGCCTATATAAAAAAAAAAAATAAAAATTTAATTTTGTGCTCTTGCTGATGGTGAAACACAGGGGGCAAATTGAAGCCAGAAAAAAGAGTTAGCAATTGAGATTGGTGCTACATCAGTGGCAGGGATTTGAGTGCTTTTGTTATTTTTAATGTTGTTTTTAAGGTCTTAACCTCTATAAGGGTAAGTTTGAATTTGGAGGTGTCCTTCACTCTCTCTGTGGCTTTGGCTGCTTGAGAGGTTTCCATCTAGAGCTGCTGCTCTCAGTTGTATTCCTGGTGCTGCCTCTCCCAGCTGCTAATTCTTTCATCACTTGGAGATCAGTTTAGCTTTTCCCAGGACATATCTGGTGGCTGATTCTGCCATGTAGGACTGAGCATAACTTTAAAACCTGTTGCACCAGTTACTGGGGGCCTGCCCTTACTGTGATGGTGCTGACTGCAGGAAGATGTTCACACAGGAAAATCAAACCCGGGTTCCTCACCTTCCCCTCGGGCTGTGAATCATCCACACTCATGTTTTTGGCGTCTCTGCTGTCTCTACAGTGCTCTGCTGTCTTTCTTATGTTGTTGTGAGGAAATGGCAGTGAGACTTCTTCATGAATAGTGCCATTAAGAGCCAGACTTTTTCTCCTGTTTTGTCTGGCAGTGCCAGAAATCTCGTTTGGATCTGGTTGTCTCTCACCTTGCCTGTTTCAGCTTTCTTCCCTGCAGAATTCAGCACCACTTGAACATCATGTGTAATGCCATCTCATTTTTGCTCTTGGATTAGTAGTCCAATTCACATCTCAAAGCTTCTGGCTTCCATTTTCTCTTCATTTCTTTGTATGGATTATTCTTGTTCTTAGTCTAGAACTCTTCTGAGTCAATCTCATCTTAGTACCTTGTCATTGCCATCTTTTCACTGGTGTTGGCAGTCTGGGTGCTAACTTGTTCTGTAAGTTGCTTCTCAGTTTTATTTCTTTCATCTATGAATGTCGAGCAGTTTGGCAGATAGTTCATAAAATCACTTAGAAAGTGATATCTTATCAATTGCCATGATAGACCTATTATCAGAAAAGGCAGGATAAAAATTGTCGGTATGATTGAGTGGGACCAAACAGGGATGAAATAGCAAAGGCTAGTCAGAGGACTTAGCTTATGAGAAGAGACTGCAGTTTTATCTCTGTAACAGAGTTAAAGGAGCTTTTTAATAGCTCAGATGAACCCATGGTAAACTGCTGGGTGCCAGTGGTGGAGTTCTGAGCAAATAAAACTGAGACAGTACTTAAGGATGAAGAAGAATACTTCAGCATGACTGGAGAATGTCTACTTTGATATGTTCTCTTTTCTGTAGTCTGAGGAGCTTAAAATTAGCAGGCACAGGCTGGGTTCATTTGCAGTAGTAGAAAGGTTTTGTGATTGCAGTATATTTTTTCTGTGATTGCTTGGTCTTTTTGCAATACTTCTGTGCAAGATGGATCCTGGCAATTGCAATTTAACGTCTGTCTTGCTTCCAATACCACAGTTATTGCAACATGCCAATGCTGCCTTCTCAGACTACTCCTTACCTTATGTAATGTTTTAGGTAGTGTTCAAAATGAGCCAGAATGGTATGGAAACAAACTTCTGAGTGATCTCTGTTCTTCTGAACATCTCAGTACTTGCTCCTGGTAATTTGAAAGTTAGTTTAAGCAATAGTTAACTTTGCTGCCTCCTTCTCTTACCCAGACTATTTCAACATGTAATGTTCACTCAACGTACAAAACTAAACTAGAACAGAAAATAAGCAGACAAGCAGAACTGGTTTTTCTTCTTTGCTGGGAAGGGATTGATGTGTTACTCCAAATTTGTTGAAACACACAGTCTTTAGCATTCAGTTTTTTCTTTTTTAGTGTTGCATGGCTTTAAGCTTTTCCCTCTGGATCTTTGCACTCATCCAGTTACTTTAGTGACTGTGTTATTTTCCCGTTTTTCCTTTCTGTTAGCAAACCCTGTCCATGTTGTCAGAAGAAATGGTGGAGTTTTAAAAAATTTCTAAAAGCACTACACTGCATAAATGTAAGATAAAAATTATTGAAGAGGGTATAGCATTTAAGTGAAGAGGCTGTAGATGTTAATGAACTTGCTTAATGAAATTTCTACCGTGGATGGTGGGTGTTGTATTCATGAGAAGAGAAATTTCAAGGGATGATCTGAAGTGATCGGGTTCCTGTGTTTTAATCAGTTGCTGCCTATCAATTTAGCTGTAGCAGTTGACAGTCCATAAATGCTGTTGGTCCTGCCCCAATTGCATGTGTAAAACCTATTAAGTTAAAACAGCCTAAGTGGCATTTAAATTGATGTGTTTTGACTGGCAATTGAGAGGGTCATTAGTTGATTATTGTAATTCAGCCAGCAGACTGAAGCCAAATAGGATGTGGTACCTTAATGTTGCATTGACTGCTTTGAGACTGTGGCCACAGCACTGTGAGATGTTTTCTCCTCTTTCAGGTTGAATACACAAAATTGTTAATAACAAAAGATTTTGAAGCTTCCTCCTTTGTTTGTTTGTCTTTCCCCAAGTACCACTTTCTGTGTAGTCTGCTTATTAAGCCTTATTTTCGGAAAACACTGTTTTTTTCTTTCAGATACAATGAAGATTATTCACCAAGCACACAAATCTAAGGTAAGATTATTAGCTATGTTCTCCCCCTTTTGCATGCTTTGATGCAGGCAGATCTCTGCACTGTCAAACAAACCTGGAGCAGAGGAAATCAGTAAATTCTTCTTATCTTTATATTCTGGTTCTCTGATTTGTAGACTGGTGAGCTTGTAGTGAGTTTGGAAGACGATGACAAACTGATTTTGAAGGAAGACAGCACGCTGAAAGCAGCTGGAGTGGGTAGGAGTACATTTGTATTGACTGAAGATGCTGTTCCTTGTGGTAGCATTAAACTGATGACTGGCTGATTATGTTTGGACAGGCTGCCGAAAAGTAAATGCTATTTCTGATGCTCTTTACACGACTTGATAATTATTCGGGGAAGCATTATTCAAATCATTGGTCTGAGGGCAGCAGGTATCTGCACTCCAAATGTTCAGAATGCAAATTGTGATTTTTAGAGGGTATGCTTATAATTCTGCTGAGAGTAATTTTAAATGATTGACAGATAGGTTATTAGTACCGTGTCTGCTTAGTCTTATCAGTAACATTTAAACTGATGTTTTGGTTAGAAATGTAAGTAGTGGAACCAGCATGGAATAATGAAATAAGATTAGATTTGTTTAATGTGCAGCATACAGTGCCTGATAGCCAGATTGCTCAGGAAAGCTCGAGCAATATCATTTAAAGAATGTGCTGAACATAGCAAAGAGTTGAAACTTGACCTGATTTCTCCCATTTTGACAGGAGACTACATATAGGGCACGTCTTTTGGTAATAATGTAAAGCAATGTCTGTCATGATAAAATTGATGGTCCCTGGATGTCCTCTGGGCTTCTCATAAACGTGGCTGAATGACTTTGTGGCAGCAGGGTCCTTAAGGGATGGGGTTGCATTCCACCTTGATATGGACGTTTCCTCATTTGAATCTGATTTGCCTGGCTGGGAAGCTTGAGCTGCCTCGGCTCTAAGTGCAGGGGCTTCACAGAGGAGGCTCCCTCCTGCTCCTGGTGCTCACTGATTGCTCCCCAGCTACTGAGTGGGATTTCTTTCTCGTAGGTTACTTGGCTCTCCTGTTTCTTGTGATTTATTTTCTGCTTTTAAGTGACTTGGGATGTCTCTTCAATGTCTTTCTCTGGTGTGAACTACAACTGGTCCCAGTATACCTTTTCTAAAGGTCTCTGAGTGTATCTGTAATATGAATCATCATTTTTACCACACCAGGTCTTTTTGTCTGTAGGGGGTGGGGGGGAAACTGGAGATTACTGGCACCCAAGCTTTACAGATTTGTAATTTAGTTAGCAGAAGATTCATTTAACCATGATCTTTATGTAAGGCATAAGAGGCAGTGCAGCTCAGGAGAGCGACTGATGACTGCCAAATGTTGAATTAGAAATAGCAAAGCTGTCTTCTTTCAAAAAGGTATGGATAAGTATTTATTATATGTTATTTCTCTTTGTAGCTACAAACTGGGTTTGTAGCTACAGCTGTGAAACAGTTGTATATGATCTCAGAAAAGGTGTCAAAACATCAGACTAAATGTTACGGTGAAAGGAAATAAGAATGCAGCAGCCTGTTCTGTGTCTCTGTACAAAGGGAGGGGTGGTTAATTCAGGGCAGAAAATGATTTAAAGCTGCTTTAAAAATTTTCTTTCTTTTCTGAATAACAGCAGTTATTAGTCATTAGTATATAGAGGATATTTGTGATAAAAGAAGAAAACCCATTCTTTGGACAATGGGTTTTGTCAATTTGCCATTTTGTCATTTTGAATTTGGATATGCTGCAGTGTATCTTGATGTAAAAATTAACTAAGTTATGAGCGGGGTCTTTGTAGTAAAATCTTGAAGATTTTACTTTTCTCCTTCAACAAGAAGTAGAAAATAATAAGCCAAGGAAGTGATATCATGTTCCACTAGTCCTCATTTTGTACAAAATGATAATTTTGTACATTTACTTTAAATCAGTAAGAAAATTTGAAATCTCCTGTTGAGATATGAGTTTTTCCCAATTTTTCTAGTCTGGACAAGACTTACTAGAAGAAAACAATCAGAATCACCATTAGAAAAAGTGGGAAATTCTGATACCTGCAGAACATTTTTCCTAAGCTGCAGTTGATTGCCCTTGGCACTCTTCAGAGTTGAGCTAGAGAGTTATAAATTATGAGGACATTAGATAAGTATCCTCAGGAAAGCCTCTGTAGTAGGAATTATTATTACAGTTATTATCCAGTCAGCAATGTTAATGCTTTTTTTTTTTTTTTNTTTTCATTTCGGAACTTTTAGTGTTTTTTTTTTTTTTTTTTTTTTTAAGCAGGGTGTATGCTAATAAAGTGTTCAGTATTCATTACAAATAGTCTTGTCTGTTTTCTAGTTGAGATTCTAAAATCCCTTCTGCTCTTTTTCTTTTTTTCTTTTTTTTTTTTACAAGACAGGCAGACTTCATTAACTTGAGGTTTAATTTAAAAAACTAATGTGGAATTTATTGGCTCAGCACCTTAAAGAATTCCATGTTTAATAATTGTGAAGGCATTCCATCAGATTTGTCTCTGTTCTGAATTAGTAATGTTGCTGACTTATTGTTTTAGAAGAGGAAGTCCTTGACCTACTGGGTTGAAAGAATTGTGACTGTTCTGAACCTTTGTGGGTCCTTTAGCTCTGCCATATCCCCTGTGAATAATTAGAGGTATTTGAAGGTATTGCTGGAGAAGCCAATTTGTGTCTTTCACTTTGCATATTGTCGAAGCCTCATGAATTAATCATCAGCGGGGCAAAAAATTAACTTCTTCAGTCACATATTTTGATGGGTCATGAGGGAGAATGTAAAGTGATCTGTAAAATATTCTACTGATCCTCTAAGTATTAAATTATTATACCTACAGGCTAATTTAATGGAAAAAAGAAGTTTCTTTCTCCAGTTCCTAACAGAAAAATGCACAAAAAAGAGTGTATTACACTTCATTACTTTCCTAGCATTTGAAGGTGCTAGAAATGCAATCACTTAATTTGCTGAATGCTTATTCAAACAATTCTGAAGACAGTGTTAAACAAATCTTGAGGGGTCTTGTGTACATATTTACTTCAATACATTCATGTTGTTGGTGGTTTTGTTTGTTTGGTGTGTTTTTAAATTTGAGGGTAAATTACATCTTTAATACTGGCAACCTCTTTCAAAAATACGATGAGGAAGAAAAAAAGGTGTGTGTTGATTTATAATTGCTTTTGGCTATAAAGTTGCTAATTGTCTTCTAAGATTTTTAAATAGCTGGCTGTTGGTGGTTCATTTACTGGTGTGCTAAATCTTTAATTTTTTATTCGTTCCAGCAAATGAGACGGAATTAGCATTCTTCTGTGAGGAAGATTACAGAAACTACAGAGCTAATCCTGTTTCGGCCTGGTGAAGATCCCAAGAGATTGTTTTGTTTTCCCATACCTGTTGTAAATTTTCCTTATTCTGCTTAATGAGATTTTTCTTAAAGATCAATAAATCCTAGAGGATTTCTTTGCAAACAGTGCAATTCCCTTCTTATAGAAATTAATTTCTGTCAATATGCTAAGGCTGAGAGAAGAAAAACTAGGGGACATAAATTACTTTTTTCTTCCTCCCTTTTTTTTTTTTGCTGTGCTTGGCTCTTGAGCCTCAGGCAGTGCCATCCCTGACCCGTGACACACGTTCTTGGTGTGATCCCAGGGCAGACAGGAACTGCATTTGGAAATTATACCATGCACAGGATGATCCCATCACAGTATTAACTTCTAATGAAAATGAAGTGAAACCTCCTTCAAGTGAAATGAAATGTTTTGTGACCAAATCACTGGGTATTTTAAAGAACTCGAGAAGCGAATCAGCTTCAAGTCACAGCTTTATTCCTCTCATTTTATGTTTGGTCTCTTTTGTTTAAATGGTGCAGACTGGCCAGTGTTTCATGCTTTTCAGTGGTGAATGCTTTCCATTATCCTCTCTTCCAGCCCTCTTTAGCATGCTGAAAGGGACAAATGTCTGCTGGGAGGCTTTTGTGTCCAAGGACCAGCTCGCCTGTTTCTAGCTGTACTTCATGGAGGCACCTTCACATGCCAGGACATCAGTGTGCCTAAGTAGGAATTGGGCATTTTTCCAAGTGGAGTGAAAGCTCACGGTTTCAGTTTTAAGAATAAAACCTGAATGATTGCATTTTTTGCCAGGAGGGGCCCAGTCTGTGAGCCACATGTCTTCAAGACTGGAATTGATTCCTTTATGCTTTCCATGAGCCAAATACTCTGTTGCTTTGTGTTTGTTCTTGGTAATGCTGGGCTTTCCTACTACGTGAACCAAATGAAGAATAACAGAAAGCAATCATGCATCCAATAAAGTACCTTTAGGTAGGCATCCCTTATGAAATGCTTTTCAGGGGGTGCCAAGATGGGACACTGTGCCTTTAAGCCTCCCTTCCCTGAAATAGGAATGATTCTGTGCCTTAGCTGGCTTTTTGGGCACAGGCTCTGCTAAATTGAATGAGACCTCACGTGCAATTGCTTTAGACCTACATATCTATGCTGAGCTCTGGGTGAGAGCTGACCCATGAGACTTTCTGGAGGAGTAACCCTACAATTTTTTAGAGCTTTGATTATTTTTTTTTATTGTCACGTCTAAGAAAAATTTCCCTTTATTTTAGATGTTGGGCCAAAGAAACCTCTGTGTATTGTTCCCACCTCATTTTCCTCATCCTTCCTGACAACTCTCTGGTTTAGGCTGTTTTACTTACCAACAGCTTTGCTTCAGAATTTTATTCTCTAGTGAAAGAACTCTACCACTTTCTCAACTGTGATTAAATTATTGTGTCTTTATCCTATAAGGAGGAGTCCTGTGTCACTGAAGTCACCTATGTTCTCCTAGGATTAGAATGCTGTTATGCATGCCCTGATGAATTTATGAGGAGAATTTCTCTTTTGCCTTCTCTTTCTGTCCAGGCAGCCTCTCTGTTGCTGGTACCTGCTCCCCAAACAAGGGCCCATGTTCAGCTGCCTTCACACACACTCTGTCATGTTTGCAGGTTTATGTGCCTAATACAAGTTTGTGCTCATCTTCTCATACTGTTTAGGCTGATGCATTGCACTGCAGACTATCTCATCTCTGTTCAGCCAAATTTACAATAATGAAGGTAACTTTGTAAGAGCAGATGGTGTACCAGAGAGATCAGTGTCTCCGGCTGGCCTGCTAAGGCATCTGAATGCAGAGTGTCAGGCTCTCAGACTCAGCAAGCGCTGCCATTCTTTTCCTGCTGTTCTGGGGATTTGAATTTGGTCTCCAGCCCTTTCAGACAGATTTGGATTAGTTTTGTGATTCCTTTTCTCTGAAGCATTTGTGTTAGAAAGAGTCGCCACATTTTAGCAATTGTGCTTTTTGGGCTTGTACAATTCCAAACTCGCAGTGTCACATCAAGTGTGGTACAGTGGAAGAGCAATTCTAGAGCATCAGAGGAAAACTGTAGATGTTCTAGTGCAAATACTCAATCATGATGTGACTGGCACTCCAGATGAACTTCTCTTTCCAAGGGAAGAGTTAAACTACTGCTTTGTGAGCTCAGTTCTCTCTGGCAATGGCACTTCATTGGCTTCTTTCTCCAGCAGCACAGTGGAGCCTTTTGTAATGCTCTCAATGGCCATGCTTGTAAACTGGTTTCTTCCTGAAGTGTTTTTCTACTGTGGTGGTGTGGTTTGGGGGTTTTTGTTGTTTGTTTGGTTTTTTTTTTTTTTTTTAAATGGAAATTTCAGTAATGCTTCTTTCCAGTAAACCCCACAAAACCACAGATAATAACTGAAAACTTGTTAGGAAAAAATGCTGTTCCAACATTTTTTTTTTTTTTTTTGGTGGGATATTGGTACAGCCTTGTATCAAAGTGGGTTTGATTCCAGGGTTGTTGAGTACAGAATGAAATCTCTGAACACTGGCTAATAAATTGGTAAAGACTTTTGTCTTTACCCAAAGACAAAAGTGTTGTGTTGTTTTGAAACCCTCTTTCTCCTGAAGGAAATCACAGAGCTAGTGCTGTGGTTTGTTATCCTGGCAGAAATCATGAAGTGCTTGGTTTACAGCTGCTTTAAATCAAAGGTGTAGAGGGGTAAGTCCTGCCACTTTGCCAGTGGTATTGTGGGGTTAATAAGCATTTGTGTTACAGTGGGATGATCCTGGAACCATTCACCATTTTTTTGTTAAACAAAAGTACAAGAGAGGACTCTGAAATAAGAATAAAATTATCCTGAGTTGTAAGACTGTAGCAGGGAAAGGCAGTCAAACTAGAATGCTGGGGTGGCGTGTTGAGCAAGAAGAGAGGAAATTTGGAAAGGAATTATTATAAACAGGAAGAAGAGGGAACAGTGTAACTGAATAAACAGCAAAATCTGCATGTGCAACACTCTTGGCACAGAGATACCAGAGCAGTGCTGCTTTCTATGGAACTAAAGGTATAAAAATGGTGTTTTTTCATAATTTTTGGAATTGAGTTAATGAACTGCTCCAATAGGAATCTTTTTTTTTTTTTCCTGGCTTTGGCACATTATGCTTTTTGCATCCAACAGTTTAAATTATTTTTCTGCCGAGAGGCAATCATGTTGCCTTTTGAAGAAGCAAGAGTTAAGAAAAATCTGCTGACGTGGACAGCTGAGTTGACCAGTGGCATAAAGGAGAACTCAAAGATCTGATAAGCACCACTTTTGCAGTTAACTGCTTTATCTGATGTAAACATTGTGACTTAAGGGTGATCCAGAAATATATTGTAAGCTGTGGTGTTTCTCTTTCAATCCCTGGCAGTATTTAGCCACTCCTGACAGATCACTTCTTTAAAAATGAGCCTGCAAGTAGCAGTCCAGGAGTTCCCACAGCCATGATGGGGCATCCATGGGCCCTTGTCCTTGGAAGGTAACAGCCACAGAAATCCTGAGTGCCAGAGATCAAGAAGCTAAAACCAGAACACATATACACATTCTTGGTCTCCTGTGACTGACAGGATCCCAGATACAGAGCAGGGCAGGTGACTGGAGGCATTACAAATGCCTAAGGCAAATGCACACTTTCGTTTATTGAACAGCTTGCAGTGGGCTCAGGTTTCCTGGTTGGCACCTGATTCCCCTTTCATGCTTCCTTTCCATAGGACTACTTGGCACAGATTTGCAAGTGATTAATGAGCCAAGAAACATCCAGTAGACAACTTTTGTTGCTTTTAATTTTAATCAGGATATTGACTTTTCCTCTAAAGTCTTTAATTTCTCCCCATTTCCTATTGAGTCAGAGAAACAGGCACGACTTCGAAGGTTTCCCCAGCCACTTCCCTTTGCTTCTTGCTGCCACTTCTGCTGATTTGCCGTGCTTGAATGGTGAGGTTTGCACCTCATCTGATATGCAATAGCAGAGTTTCCTGTGGCAGTGAGTGTACATTAAAAAAAAAAAAAATTGTTAATGAAAAAGTATGCTTTGAAATGGGGAATTTTTCTACACTGTAACTAATCGTGCACAACAAAGGCTCTTTTCTTGCTCTGCAGGAAGACTTGCACAGGACAGCACTGTGCACCAGTCAGTGAAAGCAAAAATGTTTTTATCGTAATGCTTTGAATCTTGTAAGGAAATGAAGGAGTGACATCAGGAAAGCAGAAAAAAAAAAAGGGGCAGTGAATGGCCAGGACCTGTTGCCGTGAACTCTTTGCCCGCAGAGAAAGCCACCAGATGTCAGCACAGCCTGTTCATTGCTTCTCCAGAACCTCTGTAAGCCAAGAGAGATGTGTCACGTTTATGAAAAGTGCTTATCTGTGAACTGGTTTAGCCTGTGAAGTCTGTGTTAGAGTTCTGGTGATGAAAGCTGAGTCTTTTCTTGCAGAAAGTATTTCTTTTTATATTAAAATCAAAAAGCGGCAAATTGAACTGATTTCGGTGCTTCAATTTCTCTTGTTAGAGAGCATTCTTTGTGGAGCCAGTTCCCAGCGTATCTAAATCTTTGCACGCTGTGAGGAGGCATTTGCAGAACATTCATTTGAAGAATTGTCTGGAAAAGATCAGTGTTAATTTGCTGAGGTTTTGTAAAGTAGATTTTAAGTATGCCTATTTCTTTTAAACACAAGGAAAACCATCTGGAACAGACACACATGCAAAGCAGAGCAAAACATCTTCAGTAACGCAGCTTAAACACACAACAAATGTATCCTCCATGCTTCTGACCCTAAGCTCCCACTGTTTCCTCCGTGTAGTGCGAGGGCTAAGGAGAACCTGGTGCTGCATTCTCTGGGCCGTGCTTTCTGGGCTGGGATGAGCTGAGGTGGCTATTTGAGTTTCCGAGCCCAAATCCAAGCACTGTGCACAGCTTTATGCTGTCAGTGATTAGAGCAAGCAGAGATGCTGCCTGGTTAAAAGGCTAGGTTTGAATTTTTGCCCAGGGACAAGGTGTGACACGGCTTTCTGCTCAGATTCCCGTCGCTTTTCTTGCAGCAGCTTGCAGATGCCAGGGAGGTTAAAGTGGCAGGCAGAGCCTGGATGATAGAAATATTCCTTCCTCCTGTTTTGGGCTGCTTGATTAGTTCCTTTCTTCTAGCCTCATCCCACTCGTGTCATGTTAGGGGTTTTCCTCAGCTTGCTGTGTATGGAACCACTTCTCAATTCCAAACTCTCACTAGAACCCTTGAACATGGCTCACGCTCTGGAGGTGATGCAAGAGGAATTGTAGCTGTGCAGACTTGGGCTGTGGGCAAGGGAGGATGAGCATGGGTGCAGCCAGGGTGGTGTGCAGGTTGTCTGGGAGGTGTTATTCTTGCTTCCATCCCTTCTCACAGCACTGAGTTCTGCTTTGCTGGGGACCAGGACCTTGTCTGGAAGTTTGGCATGCATGGCACATAGATGAGAGCAGAGGTGAGTGTTTAGGGTGGTGGGGGAGAGGATGGAGCACTGGGCTTTTATGTCCCTGTTGATGTGGTATTTTTGATCAGATATGGATTGTAACTTATGTTTGTTATCATCTTCTCCCTCTGATACCAATAGATTAATTCCTTTGTAGTGGGATGGAAGCAGCTAGCCAGAAGAGTGGGAGTTTCAGTGAATATATTAAAAGGCTTAGTGTGACAAATTAAAGTAAGAATTTACCTTTGTCTGTCCATTCCTGCTCTCTGGCAGGTGACTTACAGTGTTGTGTAGCAGGAATGTCAGTGAATGCTGTAAGAACTGCCGCTGTCTGCTCTCATTCCACACCTGGGAAGGTTTAATTCTGTTTTCTAACCTAAAGCCCATGGAACATATTCTTCAAGAACAGTCTGGGAAGCCTTTTTTTCTTCAGTGAACTGGGGTTTTCCAAATGGAAGGCATGGTGTTGGTCTGATTTCAACACTACTTTGAAGTCCCATCTTTGCCTCTCTGCTTGTGTTTGGGTGTTGGTCTCTTCAAGTTACCAGTGACAGGACAAGAGGAAATGTCCTCAAGTTGTGCCAGAGGAGGTTTGGATTGGTTATTTGGAAAGATTTATTCACCAAAAGGGTTGTGAAGTGTTGGAACAGGCTGCCCTGGGAAATGGAGTCACCCGCCCTGGAGAGATTTCTAAGACTTGTAGGGTGGCACTTGGGGACGTGGTTGAGTGATGGGCTTGGCAGTGCTGGGATAACAGTTGGACTCGATGATCTTAAAGGTTTTTTCCTGTGCTTCTGTGATTATGTCCATCCAATTGGAGGGCTAGCTTTAGAGTCAAAGAGCAATCTGGCCATGATGCCTTTGCATCCCAGCAGTTACCATCACAGCCCTTTCTTCACAACTGCTCCCCTGCTCCACCCCTCCCAAACCAAATACAACTGGTTTTGCAGAACACAGACTTGAATCTTGCACGGCAACTTTGTTTTCCAGAGTGCTGAACCAGGCAGCTACTTAAAAGCAGACATCTGGCTGCAGACAGCTCTCCAAGGCAGCAGGCTGGCATGCAGCAGCTGAAGATAGCTAATTGCAGATCAGATATGGGAAACAGGTAACAAGAGTAACTAACCAGCTGAACAGCAGCTGTAGCGTGCATCCTCCAGTGTTGAGACTTCTAAATCTAAAGCAGATTATCTTTCTAGGAGGATGCACTTGTGCCACTTTAAGTCTTTGAAAGGTTTCAGTAATACTGTGGCTCGTGATATGTGATCCTCCTGACAGGCCCCAGACAATGCTTATTTTTAGTCTTTGATTATGAATGTCCTGTACATGCTCTGCTAACAAGAACTGTCCCTAATCATAGATGGTATCTGTGTATTCGTGCTCAGCTTTAAAATGTGTGTGGTTCTCAAACACACACCAAAAAAACCCCAACTTGTGCAGAAATTCTGCAAAACAGATGCAGATTATTAAGGCACAACAAATAGATTAAAGAAAACTGTCCTAGTGTAGCAAATCTCATTCCTCAAACCCAAGGCAGAGTCTTCAAATCCTGCTAGCTCAGTGTGTGAAACTTAGAGCTCAAGAACAACACCAGGTTTTGTTGCTGGTTGTAGCTGTGCTGGCCATCTTGGAGACACTAGAGGAAATATATTGCACAGAGGTGCTGAAGCAAGTGCATCCCCTTAAAGATTTAACTATAGTTTGATATATCACTTTGTAAGTAAATCCCTTAAGAGCAAGAAAACAATTGCACCGTTTAAAGTCTTGTATTATAAAACTGAAGGAGTGAGAGAACTGTACCTGCAGAGGTTAATCTTCAGCTCAGGAATTTAAATGAACTCATTAAAATCAACTTACAAATTAGCTCATTAAAATGCAATGCTGCAGATCCAGAAGTATTTTGATCTGGCATGCCACTTGTATGAAAAAGTGACTTAAGAAGCAGAGAACAATTTTACAGTATTAAAACTCCATCTTTCTTTGCAGTCCCACATCTGGAACTGCTTCTTCCTTGAACTCTGCATCAACAGCGCTTTCTATTTAGTGAATTAAGCTTGTTTGATGCTGTGCTACAAGTGCTGTGTAATACCAGTAGCCCCCTGTAATGAAATATATGTCTGTACACACTTGTGCCCTCTCACATGCACAGGAGCTCTGTAACTGAGCCCTGGCACCATGGGTCACAGCAATGACCATTTTATTACCTTGATAATGAGATTCTACAAGCTGTTTGCTGTAGTGGGTTTTTATTTCCTAGTGGTTAAATTCTAGATAATCACACTACTCTGCTACTGCCATTAAAGTAATGGTTTTGTTTGGGGGAAGGTGGGGAAAAAACTCACACGAATTCTGATATAATTATGTAGACCTGTTCAGAATATCTTTATATAACTACAGAGGCCAGTGATTAAAACTGGCCGTATTCTTACAGCTTTTCATTTGATTCTTACATATCCCAGAGGCACATAGTAGGCAGTACAGAAAATAAAAATACAAAGATTTTTACATTCAAGCTATATATTCTGCAATAAGATACATATATTTGTGTGTGTGTGTGTGTGTGTGTGTGCGTGTGTACATATATACAGAGAGAGAGAAAAACTTCAAGTACAAAAACAGTTAAATGGTAAATTTTAGGCCAATCTTACCGAATGTCCTATGCACATCAAAAATGCTTAGGGAAAAGATAATTGAAAAATGCCTTAGTTTCATTTTCAGCATTCCAGAATCACAAGAAATGACTCAAACTGTTGCGTCACGTTTTAAGGACCAGATACATACAGAGGGCATCATGTAAAATGCTGTTCTGCATTTATAAGAATTGGTTTTGGTTTTCAAAAGGGATGCCTGGCTGGCCAGTCAGTTGGCACAGGCATTACCTGGAGACAGTTGACCAGCTTTTTACTGTAGAGCTGCAGTAGCCATGGGGATTTTGAGCTGGCTTGTCTGTCCCTTTGGGCTTGTGTCCATCTGAAAAGCACCATGCTGAGTCACTGACTCCCCTCCTGCTCATGGAAACTGTCCCTTTGCCATGGGAAAGGGTTTGTAGGCATGGAAGTCATATAAACAAAGTGAGGGTACAACCCTTCTGCTGGGCAGAAAGGTGAGGCTTTAACCTTGCAGTGACTCAAAAGAAACCATTATTTTCCCCTTGAAGACAAAGCCTGTGAGTCTGTGTAGTGCTCTTTTCCTGCCTCCCAATCTTTTTTGGCTGCCAGAAGTAGTTTTCCCGGACGTAAAGATGTGAAAAGAAACTTAGATGGGAAAAAAAGCCATTTAAATATACCATAAAGAGTAAACAGGTGCTTTTATGTTGTTGTTGCCCTATGATGAAATGGAAAAGACCACTAAAAATCCAGGCTTGCTGAATCCAGTCTTCCCTCAAGGATGAGTTAAACTGGAGTGGATAGAATTATATTCAGGTGAAACTGTCTCAAATCCATGTGGAAATTTAACCTACCACCTAACCAGAAATAAATAGTGTTGGATCATCAGTCTGCTTGGAGAGTGATTTGGTTGGGTGCCAATCTAAGTTCTGGAGGTGGATGGGGAAACCTAATAAATTCAGCTTGCTGAGGGGGACAGTGGTAAAGAATGGTACCTTCACCATGTTGTCCCAACCCCATGAAAACAGCAAAAAAATCACCTGATTATGAAATCTAGGCTTTCCCCTCAAGCCAGTTTATTTTTATTCAGCAAAAAGAAGCAGCATTTGCAGACTTTACTGTAAGTGTTAGGCAAGAACTAGCACTCAGTGTCATCACTGGCCACATGAGCAATATTTGGAGAATATTACTCACTGTAGATACTTGAGGCTAAACAAAGAATTCTTAGGGTGTCTGCAGAACTCTTCCAGGTTATGGGAGCAACGTTGGCTTGTAGAAGGGCTTATGTGCCCCAAAGCTGCTAATTCCCCCTCTCTTTTTATTAACTGCTCTGGTCACAAGTATTTCCTTGTCCCACAAGCTGTACCTCATTTGGTGCTGACAGCTCTTGTTTCTCAAAACAACATTGAATACTGAGTGTCTTTTCCTTAACTGTAGGAAAATGTGGCTATTCCAGGTATGTCCTTGTACCTGACCTTATTGAGGTAGTCTTCCTGTGTCATCCCGATTGCTTGCTTTTAAATGAGCTTTAGTGAATGGCTCTTTGGTGATTTGGATATCCAAAACCTAAAGAATTATTCTGATAAAGAGTAAGAACTTTATAGAAAGTGAGAGGTGAAACATGAAATCAGGACAGAAATCTTTGCCCTGTGCCTTGTCCACAGTGGGTGTGAAGTCAGAAGAGCATTTCATACCTGCCTTGTGATCTAGCAAGTGATTTTTAAGGTGTAAGGTGATGAAGGGCTGTGCTCAGAATGTACAACTGCCATGTTTTCATGTTGTGGTCGAGATTTGATGATCCCTTTGCAGGACTGTTCAAACATCTTATTATTGCTAGTGAAACCAGTGGGTTTAGAGCTGCTTTTTTGTTTGCTTAAATGGGAATGTTCAGGCGACAGCGATTTCTGAAAGCTTCCCCCTATTATTTGATGTAAGGCTAGCTGGAAGGCCTTGGTTTTCTCCATGTAATTTTGTGAAGCAGCAGGCCTTTCCAATAATTATCCTCACTCTATTTCAATCAAATACTGCTTGAAACTTTGGCTTAGTATAACAGAGAACATGCAGCAGTAGCTGTCATCTCAGAGCCAGCAGTGCAGACCAGATGTCTGGTATTGGGGATGTCTCTCTCTCAAATGTTTTCATGCTGCTGGAAAAGGTGCTTTATTTCCTCAGCTTATAAACATGCATCAGGCACTGCTTCCAGGACCAGAAGTGCTGTCTGTATTTGAGAGAACAGGGATACTGGGCTTGCTGTCAGATCTGGTGGTTTTAGTAAAATCTGCTGTCACAATAACATGAATATAGCTGTTCTGACTTATCCACAGAGTTCATTGAGGAGAACAAAACCAGAGGCAATTGATCTTTGTAAACCTCACTGCTTTGCTTGATCCATACACTCAAGAGGCAGGGTTTTTGCTGTCATAAACCCCAGAAAATCTGTGCAACCTTGTATTTAAAAAAAAAAAAAAGGCATTAAAGTTTATGAGAGCAGCTAGGAAAGCAACCGAGAAGTACGGGTTTGGGGAGCTGCCAGCCAGCACCTCAAACGGCAGATCTGACTAACAGAATCTATCAGTTTCCCATGTCTATTAGTGCTGCTAGCTCGGCTCTCACAGTCATTTTTAAGGCAATAATTGTCTTAGCAAATCAGCAATATAATTTAACTACTACTGTCTAACCTAGTTTGATGGTCATCCATTTTCTAAAGTCTCCAGATTTTATTTTTTTTATCCACAATACCATTATACCAAAACACACATATATTTAAGAAAAAGAAACACCTTTATAGAAATGCTGACAGTGCTTCGAAATCCTCAAAGCTGGGGCTGTTAGACATTACTGGAGGTCTCCCCGCTTGAAAATTCCCCCGTTGTGCTGGGCAGAACAAATTTGACGTATCTGCCCTTCTCCCAGCCCCTCCTGATTCGCAGAAGTCTGTGCTGGATGCAGGGCAAACTGAAGATGACTTTTGCTATGATCACAGTGCATGGGACGAGCAGTGTGAGGGTGTAGGTTGGGGGCAGGTAGAATTTGTACTGGTTCTCATCGAAGGCTCTTGACCAGCCGTACGTGAGGGTGTGCAGAGTGCTGATCACCAGGGCAATAAATCCAAGGGAGGACTGAAAGGAAAAGAAACACACGCCAGTTAGCAGAACACCTTGTGCCTGGCTGTCTTCCTGTATTTTTGACATTATTTTCTAAGTGCCCGTGACACAGAGAAAGCAATGGATATTCCTGTGTTTCCTGGACAGAATAAAACGTGGCTGGGAACCTTTCCTGGGTAGTGTGCCAGACTGCGTTTTTCTTTGTCTAATCAGAGGTTAAGTGTGACATTAGAATCTCAGCAGGAATCTCCCAGAAGGTGCTGCCAACTCAGCAGAGAGGGGCTCCTGCAGCCTGTGAAGGAGCAGCCCCCAGCCTCTGCTGAGGCACAGGCAGCTCCCGAGGGCTCCTCCCGTGGGGAGAGCTGCCAGCTCTGCTCCTGCCAGTCCCTGCCTGGCTGAGGCTTCTCACCAGCAGGATGAAGCATCAGTGATGTGGCTCTGGACCACAGCTGGCACTGCTGGAAGTGGGTGAAGCCACAGCTCCGCACAAAGCAAAGACATCGTCAGGTGACCGGTGTCATCTACAGGAAAATGAGATTGTGCAGGCAGAAGTGCTCTGTTCTGAGGTGAGCAGCAGCCCTCAAGGGTTTCTCCTCGGTCTGTTCCTTGTCTGTGTTAGTTCAAAGGCTGTGTGATGGGCTAAGCCCTTGGAATGGGGAGTCAAGAGCCCTTCATGCACTCAAGGAGGCAGCAAGAACGCAACCCCTGTTCTAGAGGCAAGAACTTCCCCATTCTCACCTGAGATCATGGCCCAAACCACCCACAGAGACAATATCTCCTCCCGAGTACTTCCAGCTCCCTCTGAGGGCTGCTCTCAAAGACAAGTTTTAAACTGTTTCCCTCGCTGGTGGCTTCCTGCCAGCATCAGAGGTGGAGGCTCCTGCTCCTGCCAGCTCCCAGTGCCTGCTGGCACTCAGCAGCACTGGGCACTCGCTGTGCTCTCCGCTGTGCAGGCCTTTGCTGCTGTGTTTGCAGAGAAAAGCACAGGTGTAGCATCCTGCCCCGCTGCCCTGCTTCAAATGCTTGGTCTAAGCCTGAAATAACAACCAAATTTCAAGATGCCCACACAGGAAAAATTTTGCTGCTTATGTCGCTAACTTAGGGAAGGAAACCTTTAAAAGCCAAAATGTCTCTTTGGGTGCAGAGATCAGCAAGATCATGATGGTATGTCCAGGAAACAGGACATAGCAGGGAAAAAAGGAACCAGGGCAAGACTGGAGGAAGGACTCATGGTCTTTTGAAAAAAGTTTCAGGCAAAGAACTACTCAGTTCATAGCTTCCCCTTCTATTTTTTGATTGCTGAGAAACAATGTAAAAATGCAGAAAACTTTTAAAAATGTACCACCTTGTTACTGAAAAACCAGACTAGTTAGACTCCTCTAAATTTCAAAGCTAATCTTTTAAGCAGCTGAGGGGACTGGGACAGGGAGGGAAAGGAGAGCTCTAAAATGTGCTACCTGATCTGGGCACTTCACTTTTACAGTATTTATCAGGCAGTCGTGGGTGTCGCTGAGTCCTGCCAGGGTAGGGAAGAATTCTCTTCTCTGTGTTACAGCTGAGCATTACTCAAGGTCATGCCAGGAGCTGGGAACTGAACCTCAGTCCTGTGTGCAACCCCACACTCATCCTTTCTTTCAGATGTCCTTCTTAACAGAAGCTGTGTCCACGTCCTAAACCAAAGTGGTAACAAGCAGCAAACCCAACAGGGTCAAGACTAGTTGTATTTGGAAAATTAAGGAGGAGTTTGCTGAAATATGCTGTGGTCAGAGTTGAACCTAACAGCAGGACCCGACCCACAGATCATTTATAGGTTAAGATTCTCTCCAACAACGACAAAAAAACCCAAACAGGGTGGCAAAAGGTTCAAAGTACCAGATTAGCACTCATCTGGCAAAGCAGGGAAGGGAAAAGGGGACAGAGTGAATCCAAGAGCAGATGTTTTCTGCTCTAGGCAGGGGGTGAATTCACAGTCAGCCCGAGCAGGGCTCTGTGCATGGCAGAGATGCCAGAGCTGAGATAATTACCTTGTTCCTCTACAGTTTCTCTTTAAACAGCTGCTGGTACTGGGGGAGAGCAGGAGTGTAAATTAATAGAACAAAAGGTGACAAACCATCACATGCACCCGTGACTGACCCACCTTTGTGTGCGGATGGCGGGGATGAAACAAAAAGGCTAATTGGCAACAAACACCTGGCAACAAACACCTGGCTAAGCTGCTGGTGGCTGGAGACAGGGCTGGCAGCTCCTCTGACAGCAGCAGTGGGCTGATCCACTTTTAACACAAATGAGGAGACGACTGGGGCGAGCAGAGGGGGCTCCCAGTGCTGATGCTGGCTGAAGGAGCCACGGCTGCACCCGCCAGACAGCTGGATACAGGCAGGTCTGTACGTGCACAAAACCCCAAAGTTTTGCTGACTGCAGCTGGGCTCAGTGTTTACAGCTCAATATACAGTCAGTGTGGTACAATGCAGAGCCTGCTGAGCACCCCAGGGGCCCGACTTGCCAAAGTGCTTAGCCCTGATACCACTCTTTTGGACTCATTGATCCTCTCTGTGCAGTTTCTGGCTATGAGATCTTTCTGGGTTTTATTTTAAACAGTGATGAAGGGGTTTTTTTTTGTGCTGTCGCAACATGGGGAGTGTGGGGCCAGCAGCCCTGTAGGGTGTTAAAGCTCTCTGAAAGATGCTCTATGAAGAGGGCACCTTTCTGATGCAGGCTTTGTATTTTCTATTCTGCATTAACTCTTCCACCTCCCCCATTTCCTTGGTGCCTGCAGGCTCCCTGTAATGCATCAGCAAAGGTGATCCAGTCACGTGTGGCTCATTTAGAAATGCTTGGGCAGCACTGAAAGCAAAGAGCCCCTTCCTGACCCAGATATGTTTCTGACTTGTGCAGCCATCACTACTATGAAATTATCAGCTCAATGGAAGCAGCTTTGGCCCCTCGCACTGCCTCGACAGGAGGGTTAGAAAAGGTCTGATTACAGATTCTTTACATCCTATGCTATATGAACTAAGAAAGAAACCAGGTCAATTCAACCTTCAAATTCCAGGAGGGCTTCTCAGGACAGGAAGGTAAAGGCAATCATACACATTTTTACTTCTCAGGCAATTAGAGTTGATTTGTAAATCACTGGGGAACATTTAAAATGTCTCCTATAAGTTGAATTACATACAAATCATTCCTGTTAGCCAGTGCTTCGATCCTGTACATTTTCTGTTGAAACTGGACACACAGGGGAACTGTGTATCCTATTTAACTATATTTAATTGAGATTTGTGTGTGTGCAGAAACGGCTGTGAAAATTAACCTTTTTTCCTATAACTTTGGCAACAATACAAATGGGATTTTTGGCCTGTCAGGCAACAGATGTGTATTTTAATACTGTGGCAGTACATGGCACTAATACAGGTGTACTGTAGGTGTACTGTACAGGTGTACACTGGCTGCTGGAAAATGTCAGACTTGGGAAGCTCTGGGTAAGGAAGGGACTAAAGTGACTCCTAAATTTGCCTCACATGTGGCTTTTGGTACAGCACCTCTCAAACACCATCCAGTTCAACTGAGACGGGAACAAATCACTGCATTTTCTGGAAGGCATCTGGCTGGGGCATCTGCACTCTGCATTTCACCTCTTTTATGCTGTAGAACTGCTAGAAATCCCAAATATTTGAGAAAGCAGCCTCATGCTTCACCCTTTGTATTTACACTGTGCCACTGTGCATTAATTCAGGGAGGCTCACACTGAGCTATGTGAATGGAACCTCTGGAGCCTGGAAGCAGTAGCTGTAGCTGCTCTTTTAATTTCCTCAAGAAAGGCACCACCGACTTATTGAGGAGTAAATAATTAAAAAGATCCCTCATTAAAAAAAAAATAATATGGATGCTAACATGCCAGGAGATCTGTAGCCTGCTCTTTTTACATGGTATTTCCACAGTAAGGCACAGTACCAGCCCTGTCTCTCCTGCATGTGATCAGCTGGGAGCTCGTGTCACACTGTCACACCATATTCCATGCAGACAGAAATAGGTGAGAGTATCTTTCCATGAACTAAGCCAGCTAGTTCCCATGTGGGGCAGCCAAGAGCTATTTTGGAACCGACCATGACGAATTTGTCTGGTCCCAGTGCTCAGCCAGCCTTAGAAAGGCTCGGGAAGGGGTCCCAGAGGGCAGATGGGACAGTGGTGTTACACGCACTACATGCCACGACAATGTACGTGTTCCACAACACAACGCCAGCACCCCCAGGACAGCTGCCAGGCTGCCTGGGGAGCCAGAGGGAAATGCAGGGGGTTTCAAAGCCTCCTTCCAGGCTGCAAGGAGATACTCCCCTTCGTTTGCAATTCCTGGTACGAGATGTGTAAGTCAGGACTGATTTATCCAGTGTCCCAGCAGCTGCAGCCCTCCCCTGAGACGTGGTGGTGAGCATTAATATGCTCCCATTGTCCAGTCTGAAACAGAGATTTAGAGCCAGGTCTCCCTTCTCCTCAAGGGATGATCTCCTGGGGTCAAGCTCTCCTGGTACAGCTCTTCTACTCAGTGTAAATAATTACTGCCTAGCCCACAGCAAGAGGGGAAAGAAGACAAACTGGATTGCTCGTCTCGTGATCGGGGCACTCGTGGGAGAGGCAGGGGAGCAGGCTTCAAACTCCTGCTCTAATGAATATTGAATTATTTATATTCCACCGAAGAGCTTCAGCAGAGCTTAACAGAGGCTGGATGATAGAAATTCACCTCTGCATCCCTGAACTCTGCCCTCCCCTTTGGAAGGGTTAGGTGTGTGCCAGTGTGGTGCAAAGGGAGGCTCCTCAAGGGAGCTGCAGGGGAGGGGTCCTGGGGGGGCCTCACTCATGGTGGGTGCCACAGGGGTTACTGCAGTGGGACACAAAGCCTGGTGCATGCTAAGCAGCCCCGGTGTAGGAAGCACAAGTGACAACGGGTTTGCAGGGCTGTGGGATATGACTGTGAGACAGTGAGTGCAATCTGGCCTCAAAATCAGCTCTAATGTGCAGGGGGATAACTGAAAGATCCATTCTCTGCTATCTCTGTTAATTACCCCTAAGCCTGGCTTCAAATGCATCCCTGAAAAAAGCTGCAGCCACTGAATATGGTGTCTGTGAACATCCCATGGGATAGACTCAGGTCACCAAGGGAATTTGGCCCTTGGGAGCTTGGCCGTCACTTCACATGGGAGGAAGGCTCCTATACCACTGGGGAAAAATTACATTACTAATTCAATTTTTAGAATGAGACATGGCCTTTTCATTGAAATCATACCCAGTTCTCTGTGCTGTGTGGGCTCTGGCAGCTCAGAGACCACCCTAAGCCTTTTTGAACTTGTCTACTGAACACGTGGGTGCACGCAAGCTCTGCCAAACCTGGCTTTCCCCTGCAGTGTCCTCCTAGGTACTATCCCTGAACAGCAAGGGCAGTGTGTCCTGCAGCCAGCTGCATCCACAGCGAGTTCCCTGCCTGCCTGCCACAGCTCTGCTGCTGCTGATCCACACGTGGATGCCCACGATACCCTGCAGTCTCCCCTCTCCTGAGAAAAGCACCTTCCTTAGATAGGACAAGCCCTGTGTGAGAGCAGCACGGTGCCAGGGCCCACCACAGCCCTCTGCCCTTCTCTGCCTCTGGGTCTCACCTCCTGGACGAGGGGTCCGTGGCTCTGGGGTGCATGGGGAGGTTTTGCTGCTGACACCAATGCTCAGCTGGCAGCTGCCCTGCCAGGATGTGTTGGGAAAGCAGGTGATCCCCTGCCCTGTCCGTGTGAGGGCCTGACTGACTCTGCAGAATTGCTCTCTGGCATCAGCAAATGTCAACTTTACCTGAATGAAACTGAATTCCCTCCAGTTGAGAGAGTTTGCGATGGATGGAAGTGAAGTGATGGCAAGTAACGACAGCAAGCCCAGGGCAATTATTCCAACAGAGATATAAATCTCCATCCTCCAGACTTCCTCCTCTACCCAGATTGCCATCTTCTTCTCCACAGCCTGGCATGACAATGAAGGTTTGTTAAAACAGGGTGCTTAGGGAGAGGAACTGAATGTTATCTGTTTTGGTTTTGGAAGCAGGTTTCCTGGATGAGCACTGGGTCCTATTCACACCTCCAGCACTACTCGTCTGTTTGGGGAGATGTGGAAATGCTCTCTTATCCCAAAGCCATTTGGCCAAAGCTAGATCTGATTTGAAGCCTGCTGGGAAGAACTGCTGAAGGCTCTCAGCTCCCATGCCTGTAACCACAGCAGCAAGCCCCAAAGTCACATTTGGAAAGGTAATTACAATGAGAACTCAGTTTAAAGCCATGAAAACAAATACAAATCCTTGAATATGCAGTAGTCTCCTAATAACCTTTGTTTTAAGTGCATTTAGGGGGGAAATTGTTCATGCTAATGGAAGGGAAGATGGGTTTTATACTGCATGGCAAAGAGGAACATTTAGAACTGTCCTCTTCAGCCCATTAAATGGGCTTAATTTACTAAACAAAGATGTTGCTAGAAAACAGGAGGTAGAGGGGAAATGAACACAGGATGCTTGCCTGAGATTAATGTGCAACTGTGGCAATTGAGAAGAACCTGCACAAGGCTGGAGCTGAGAGGCTGGGAATGGTGTTTGATGGATGCTCTGAACAGGCACTGCTGCCAAAACCAGCCATCCTGCTCCCCTCTGCCCCCATCCTTTTTGGGACAAATATTTGGAATCACTCAGCCAAACACCCCAGCACAGAAAGCAGAGTGGTTGTGGGGTAATTCCTTGACAAGTTCCCCCCTCAGCTGCACGAAGCTTGTGCCATCCCAGGAGGGAGCAGTGTGGAACAGTGAGGAGGCAGGGGCAGGAAAGAGCAAATCCCATCCTCCCATGGCACTGCTGAGTTACAGAGCTGGCTGGACTGCCTGAAGGCAGCTATCTCACACTGGATAAACACTGCTGAGAGTGTCCATAAAGCAATAAAGTCCTTTTCCATTTCCTTGTTCTTATATAACTGTATATATATATTCACCACCATTTTGTTAAACTCCTGCAGGCACACAGTGATGAGGACACACAAACCTCTCTGGGTTAGGACTTGGTTACTCCAGCAGGCACAATTATGAACATCAGTGTGAACAAACAGGAATGTCCCAAGATTTTGGGAGCTGAAGGGAACTCTGCCACTCCTGCCACTGGCTTTCCCCTCTCCTAGCATCTTTCCTGCCTCTGACCTAGTCTCAGACACACCAGTGCTGGGCAAGGCTGCTTTCCAAGGCTTGCCAGCGTTTCTGGGGAGCAATGGGAAAGGGGTTTGATCCTAGCCCTGGCTGTAAATGCAGAGGGAGCTGTGTATCCAGGGAGCTGCCAGGTCCTCAGCACAGACGGCTGAGTGCTCAGTCTGCGGCGTGTGGCTAACCTGCGGGGGACGAGCTCCTAGAGGTAACAGCTTTTTCCACACCTCCTTTGGAAAACGCATGAAAAAACCAAGACACCAAGCCCACCACCCACCAGCTGTATGAGTTTATAAGATTCCTGCAGGGGCTGAGCTGAGGAGCACGCCCGTTACCTGCTTGACGGCCGTCTCGATTAACAGGTAGCGGTGGGAGCGGCGCATGGGCAGGCAGAGGCTGTACACGGCGTGCAGGGCTGCACAGAAGAAGCTGAGGAGACCAATCTGCTTTCGGTGCTGCAGCCACTGGTCCAGCCAGTCTGGGAAACGCCTGTACTTGGTGCCGTAGTAGAGCTGGGAGCAGGCTGCCAGCACCCCGGGCAGGTAGACGAGAGACAGCATGACGTAGGACACGCACGGCAGCGTGGTGTTGACCACCTCGATGGGGATCTTGTACAGCTTGTTCTTCTGCTCCCTGATGTAAGGGTGGATGACCTGCCGGATCAGGTTGTAGGTGAAGAAGCAAAGAAAAAGCCCCAGAGCCAAAAAGATGGGGATTTTCCAGGCTGGCAAGAGGCGCAGGGGAATGTTCTCGATCTCACAGGCCGATGACATGCAGCCCATGTCCACAGGGGTGAATCCCATGACTTGAGCAATTTCTGCCACGGTGCGCTTGGCTTCTTGGTTATTTGAGCAGATCAGGACCTGCAACGAACAGAAACGCACACATAGGGCAAAGAAATCAGGCTGCTGGGGTCGAGTGCATCGGGAGGGATTCTGTGTCACAGGGAGCCTATGTTATTCCACTGAGCATCACGACTCCTGGCAGGCTTTTTGACAGGGATTTACCATGGCTGCCAAAGAGCTCTCTCCTGGACAGGTTTCCTTTCATGCATATACCACCGCTTTGTTTTACTGGCTCTGTTTAGATAAACAGGCAGCTGAATAATACTTTTCACTTAGGCAGACTCCCCAAAGATTACAAAATATGAATGGAGTGAAGAAACTTCATTTCTGGACAAAGAAATGCAGAAGCTAAGGGGTGGTCTCTGGATGCCACAGCCAGCACTCAAGACTCCTCCTGGAGCCCAAGGCCATTTGCTGATGCTGCCAGGCCTCAGGTGCTCAAACAGTTGGGATTTAGCCCTCGCTGGAAGAAAACAGTACCTGCTTATTTCCATCCCTGGCACCCGACTGCAGCGTCCACGCAGAAATCACATTAAACCCCTTTACCACGGTGCAGGCTGGGAACAGGGAGGCCAAGTACTCCGCGTTGGACTCCTTGTGATGGTTGATCTCGGTGTTGTTACTGACATCCACCAGGATCTTGCCCACCAGCACGTCAGCCAGGTCACAGAGGGTGGAGTAATGCTCCCTGAAAATGGCCACGAAGATGACGTCCGCCTTCTTCACCGCCTCGGCCTGGAAGGTGACCTCTGCTGCGGCAGGGAAGAGGCTGGCTTTCCGCTTCGGGTTGCGGCTGCCGACCACCACCTTGAAGCCGGAGCACACCAGGCGCACGGCCAAGGAGCGCGCGAAGTCCCCGCTGCCCAGCACGCCCACGGTGCGGCCGGCCGGCGGCGTGGGGCCGCAGTCACCCTCCGGGCCCCCCCGGTGGCCCAGCAGAGGTTTGGCCATGTCTCCTCTGGACATCCTGGCAGGGAGAATGAGGAGAAAGGTGAATTCACTGTGGAGCTCTCGCGGAGAGCCAGACCATATCTGAGGTTTGGGTACAACGCCGCTTAGGCCACTCGGACACATGGTTTCGGGGCCGGTAGCCCAGGACCTGTTTGCCAAACCCAAGAGGAAACATGCAGTAATGTAAAGGTACCACTGGAGGGGCACAAAACACCATGCTGGGCTGGAAGGGGAAGGCTTTTACAGAAGTTCCCTGGGGCTGTGTGATCCAAAACCTGCTGGATGCACTCATCCATCCTCTGCTGTCCTTCCTGCTGGCAACTCATATTGCAAACACTAACAGCAGTTAGGCCAACACTAACAGCAACCAGGTCTAGAAACTGAAATTCCTATGGAGCTACCAGATATCTCCTAAGAAGGGGTCCATGAAGATCCCTGAGACTACATTAGGAAAAGCTGGAGGGGGTGCTTCTGAATTGCCAGAGCAGAATCAAGGCAGAAAGTCAAATTGAAATGAAAGTGTCCTAAAAGTGGTAAACTAAGAGAGTCACAGCCCTTACCTGTTCCAATATTTGGGTCTGGCAAGCGCTGTTTGCTTCAGCTCTTTAATGAGTAATGAGAACTTACTCGTGACATTTAAAAATTATATTAAAACATGATGGGATTTGCTAATGAAAGATCTTGATGAGCTTTACAAACGTTAATGAATTTTGCCCTATAGCAGATTAGATATTGAGGGCATGGAGAGGTTTTAAGCAGATCAATAAATTCACAGGCTGCATAGCAGCTGAACCTGGAGGTCAGAAGAAATTCAGGCAGGGAACTGCCAGATTGCTCGTGGGCTGTGTCAGTGGCTTAAACCTGTCTCCTAACTTAAGGAACAGCAAATTTACCCTACAGGAATGGCAGATTCCCTAGGGTGAGATTTAAAAGGGCTCAGAAGGCAGCCCATGGAACTTACACACCAGGACATCTGGCTTTAGTATTGGCACACTGCTAGAGATTATAATAAGGACTGTAATTAACAGATTTGTGATATACTGGGGATGGAGACAAACTGGCTTTGGTGGAGTGCAGTCTTGCCTTGTACCTGGCCAAGTTCTTTCAAAGTGAAGGTGACCATTTCATGGGGTCACCTGGTCCCTGGCACAGGTGTGGGTTTTTTCATAGGCTTTTGGAAACGTCCTTCACCCAAGACTCTTCTGGGATTGGCACAGTAGTGGTGCAAAGGGGGAAGGGCACTTCTGCATGAATAGTTACCGATGGGAAACAAAGGGTGAGAAGAAATAAATGATTTTCATAATGGGAATAGGTTGCCAAGGGATTTCCCTGAGGATTTGTGCTGTTCAACATGCTCATAAGTGATCTGGGAAAGGGAGTGAATATTGAGAAGATGGAACTCATGCATAGTGATCACAGAATCATAGAATGGTTCAGATTGGAAGTGACTTAAATATCATCTACTCCCACGCCTTTGCCATGGGCAGGGACACTTTCTACTAGACCTGGTCAAAGCCCCATCCAGCCTGGTCCTGAACACCTCCAGGGATCCACAGGATCTCTTTGCAAGCTGTTCCCATGCCTCATCACCTTTATATTACAGAATTTCTTCCTAATCACTGCTCAAAATCACCCGGGACAGTCAATCTTTCCTGTGAAGAATCTGCAAAAGGATGTCCTTATTTTTGTGCCTGAACACCAAGATTCACTACAGATGCTAGAGAGGCATGGCAAGAGCTGCCTGTGGGCATAAACTCCCTATACCATATATACACTTCAGTGGGCTGTAAATTTGTTAAAAACACTCAGAAAAAATGATCAAAGGGTCACATTACTACGAAAACACCATCTTGGTGGTCCCAGACAAACATCAAGCACGGCCAAATTATTGGGGGAGGTCTCTCACACAGCAACCATGATCTCAACTCCTCACTGAAAGCCTGCAAAACACCTTCAGCAGATGGACTTTGAAACTATAATTCACTGCCCTGGGCACAAACCCATCATGGTTTCAGTGGCAATACTGTTTCTATGGCACAGGTCTGTCTGCTCTCCCAGAGACCAAAATGTGTGCTCATGGAAGAAGTGCTGTCAGGGGAAAACAAGAGCCAAAGAAGTGCATGGTGACTTCTTCCCCTTAAAAACACATGTCCACTGTATAAATACAGAGATAAAACAGCACAATGCAGTTCTGCTTATTCTGCTGCCAATTAAAAAAAAAAAAAAAGTGGGGGGGGGGG